>VZTZ01027337.1:1625387-1647493 GCA_013400955.1 Drymodes brunneopygia
CCGAGGTGAGGAAACAAATTTTACCAGAAGATATTTAATTTAAACTAGTGCTGTTTTCCAGAGGGAACGTCGCGGGAGGCCCGGCCTCTCTCTCCGTACCCNGTGGTTGTCGTCGCGCTCGGCTCTCCGTGGCACGCAATCCCTGTGAAATGCTAATGGGGATTGTGAATTGCCCTGAGCGGCGTTTGTGTGCGGGAGGATGCTGGCACGCAGCTCTGGGTAGCTGCTGCTTTGGAGGGGGTGCTATGACAGGTCTCCCGTTTCTTTCTCCCAGGAAATACTGAAATCGTTGGACACAGCCTGGGCTCTTCCCCTGGCAGCAGAGAGTTTCGTAGACCAGTGTGTAGAAGTCAGTGTTGGGTAATATGGGCAGACATCTGATTCAGTAGGGTAGAGATTTAAAGGCACTATGCTCGAATGAGACTGGTTTGAGAATGGTGTGGTTCAGAATTAGTGATGAGTATAATTTGCATAATTAGGGCTCATACTGGCAAGTCTTGATTTGAATGTGAGTGTGGCATGGATCCTGCTACCTGTTTCATTTGCCAAGATTGGTATTTCCATGGATAGCAAGGCAACCTTTGTTGGTCAGCCTGAAAGTTGAAGGCTCTAAGGATCGTGTTTTGTGTGAAGAAAGAAAAGATGCAAACCTGCCTTGGTGCAATCAAAATGAAAGGGCTGGTAAAATATTTTTTTTTTATTGAAGCATTTCTAGGATTACAGGACACACTCTGCTGTCTGTTTTCTTTATAGTCTTTTGGAAAATGTTATTTCAGAGGAGTTCTGCAAAATATAGGTCCATGCTCATCTTTTTGCTACTACTCTGTATGATGTAGCTTAGATTTAATACATTTCTGACTTTCTCTGTCAGACATGATGCTGACAAGTGCCATAGCTTTGTTTTGTCTCTCATTTGAAAATTCTTTTGAACTGAAAAAAAAAGCTTTTCCTATATGGTCTATTTAAATTCTTCGTTCTTTTCCTGATTGGTTTCAATTTGATGTGGGTTTTGTAGTTAATTTCACTCTTTATGCTTGTCCTGCTTTTCTTCAGGGATATAGATGCAAATGTCCATACATAAAGCTACAGTTTAAGCTCAAGCATAGTGGGTTTCAGATACAGTAAAAAATAATGTTTAAGTATCATTCACTTTTCTGTTGTTTCAGAAAAATAATTTTTGAGAAGCAGTGGTTCTACCTGGATAATGCCATTGGACATATTTATGGAACTACATTTGAAGTAACCAGTGGTGGAAACCTCCAGCCAAAGCAAGAGGTGGAAGAGACTACCACAGGTATCCCAGAGTAACAAACTGACAGTTGGAAAAACTATTTCAAATTAATTTGCTTCTTGGATAATACCAAAGAAACTGAGAAAGCTTTCTATTAATAATTTGTTAACTTCATGCTACTTATATTCTTTCTGTCGTAAAAGTGCACGGTTTTGTCTTGATCTGTGGTTTCACTTGTCCTGTAACAAATCAGCTTTTTGATGTGGGAGAAAATCTGAACCTTAGTCTGTGTGATTTTATTTACATTAAGGTTTACTTCACATACTACATTTCATTGCTTAGGCTGTACTTTGCAAGGCCATAAAAAATGTGTGTTTAAACACAAGAAATCTGCTTTCTGTGACACTAAAAATCATGTGTTTCTCCAGCTTACTTAGAGCTAGATTTTACAAGTCTGTATCCTTTTCCTTTAGAAACAAAGGAAGCAGGGACAGATAATCGTAACATAGTTGACGATGGGAAGTCTCAAAAACTGACTCATGATGACATAAAGGCTTTGAAGGACAAGGGTATTAAAGGACAGGTAAAAATAAGGTTTTGGTGTCATTTCTGTGCTTCCTTGATGGTTATATTTTAGTTTCTGAAAAAGGATATTCTTTTTATCTGTGCATAGATTTCAATGCTTTTTCTTTGTTCTTCTGGTCAAGTCATGTCTTTTGGTTTTACAAAAATACTAAGGCTGTTTTCAGAGAAAACTTTATGTAAGGTTGGCAACTTTGTCAGTGGAGAGTGAAGTAGAAATTTTTATGGCATAACAAGTCATAACAGGTGAAAAACTACAACTGACATAATCAGCATTTAGTTTTGCTGGTATATGAGGTTCAAAATACTATTTCAGTATTACTGATGTATTAAAATTGTGCAGTAATTAAACTGTCAAAGGTGTAGGAAAAGATTATGGCCAAACAATGAAGTATTAACAAATAACACTGTGTAACAAATGAACCACCAGTGTGCCTGTAGGCAGTGCCTGCCAGGCAGGGGTGATGCTGGTGCTTTATCTGTACCTGGAAAACTGACAGTATTCCCAAGAGATCAGTCCTGTTCTTTTAGAAAAGGGGTTGATATTTAGCCCTGCACCTTTCATAAAGTAAGTGCTCTTTAAGCCATCCTGAAATGTTCCTGAAGCATTGCAGCAGTTCTGTTCTGCAAATGCTGTCATGCAAAATTCTGTCTTGTCTTTGGTTTATCCTTTCTAATAAAACCAGGAAATTGCTCATGCTTACATCAAGTTCATCTCCTGTTTGCATCTTGCTCTTTGGAGCTGCTCTTTGAACAGTTTTTTTGCTTTTGCCTGCTGGCTCCAAGGAGTTTGGGATGGTTCTTCTGTTTCCATAGTTGTGCTGCTGGTTGTGTTATCTCTTGGAGAAGAATGTACTAATCAGGCTGAGAGCTTTGATGGTTTTTGTTTTCACTATCCATGCCAGAAGATGCCTCTGACTTTCTTGTGTGTTCTCAGCATGCCTGTGCCGTGCATCTCCTGTGCTTTCTTTTATTAACTCTGCTTTCTGGACTGGAACTGAATATTCATTTTAAGCTACATTAGTAACAATAGATATTATTCCTCCATAAATGTCTGTTAAAATCTGAATTCTTGTTTGTGAATGGCATGTCTTGGTGATGCAGGATACTTCCCAGTTTCCTCACTGTAAATTTTACTGGAACAACAAAAACAACCCTAAAAAACAACGTAAACAACCCAGCCACTGAATTTATTTTTTTCCTAGAATAAAGCATAAAAGAAATTCTGTTTCACACCACTAACAACACGTTAAGTGTTTGAAGGAATCATGGCCTGCAAAGCAGCAATAGGAAGTGAGGAGTACTTGCACCACTATTTTGTGAGCAGGTTATGAAACCACAATGGGAGCTGCAGTATCCCAATTGAAAATACTCCTTTTGTCATTCCTCCTCTCCATGTTTAATAGAACATACAATTTTGGCAGTTAAACTACTTGGATCACAGAACCCAAAACAGCAGCATTGGTTCTTGTGTTGCTGGCATGGAGACAAACCCCGAGCAAGGAAAGTACTGTTGGGTTGGTTTGGTTTTGCTGGAGGTCCTAATGATCCCTCCAGCTGGAATATGAAAGCATGAGAAAGAGTTGGGTTGGCAAAGGGTGGAGGTTAGAACAAGGAGACCAAGAAATTGAAACTGGACTTCTGGGAAAACCTGTGAGCTAGGGGAGGAAAAAATCAGGAGGAGTATTGCAGGAAATAGTAAATGCTAAGGAGTTAGACACTGTGCAAGGAGTTGATACAGGACTGAAGCACAGCTGATGAGACTGGCAGAATTAATGGAGTGATGGAGATGTCTGGTGATTAACCAGAGCAGAGGGGAGGAACTACATGGAACAGGGAAAAAAGATACTCTCAAAGATGCTGAAATCAGAGAGACCCAAAGAGGGAGTTGGATTAAACTCAAATGTTCCTGAATGTTCCAGGATAAACATTTTCAGTTTTATCGTTTTTATGCAAAACTATGTGATTAAATTCCTACACAGTCAGTGTGTCCTGTTGGTTAACAGAAATTGACTTTGCCATTTGTGTCAGAAGTTAATGGTATACATGCCTCTATGGGAAGAAAATATTTTCTGTTTCTTTAAAAAAATACTATCTATGAAATGAATGAGAAATAAATGCTAGCTGTAATAAAAATGAATTGTCTCTTCCAAGGAAATAGTTCAACAGTTAATAGAGAACAGTACCACATTCAGAGACAAAACAGAATTTGCTCAAGATAAATACATAAAGAAGAAGAAAAAAAAGTAAGTGAATTTTAAAATGTGAAAAACACTTGGTAATTCCCTAAATTGTTGAGATTAAAATAAGACCATTACTATGTTTTTTTACAGATATGAGGCAGTAATTACAATTGTGAAACCATCCACTCGCATCCTTTCAACCATGTATTATGCAAGGGAACCTGGAAAAATTAAGTGAGTTTTCATTTTGTTTCAGAAAGATACTTGAATACTTTTCAGGTACCTGCACTATACCAAAGTATACCACACTCACCTTTCTTCTCTTTTCTTTCCTGGGAACACAAGGATTGCACGTTAATGGAAGATAATGTGATACAGAAAATGAATCAGTCTTGCAGCAAACGGGAGAACTCCTTTGCGTACAGCACCAGCTTTTACCATTTCTGTCACCACCACCTTGCTAATTACCTGTGCAGACAGAGGCTCTTGGCATTTTCAAATGTACCTCTTACCTGCTTTGGTGGTGGCCAAACATCTCTGTTTTCTGGCTCAGTAACAAAATAACCAGCCACTTATCATAGGCAAGAATTGTTGCCTTTAACGTGTCAGGTATTCAAAATCCTCAGTCAGAAGTGTCCAGAGTTTAAAAACGCGGGAAACATTGGGGTTGGAGTCAGAGGGGCCATGGCTGCAGAGATTCGGCCCTATTTGATTTTCTATCAACTAAGAGATACATTATTACAAACATTGAAGGTGGACTGATACATTGTTTTTAATGTAGGAATAGTAGATCTAAGATTCTGAGATTTAAAATCTTCAAACATTTTTCCTTCTCCTTCCACCATCTCTGTCATCTTGGCTTTATTTCACTATTAAGATTGGTTGTAATTTTGTGTAGCTGTCACTGAGTCTCTTCAGTGCATGTGCTGGGTTTTGGTCCTGGGTTGCAGGTGGTGCAGGCTCCTGCAAAACAGGTGACAATCACAAGGGATTCATTATTGGATCAGGAAATGCATCCATACCATTTCTTCTTTACAAAGCTGATACATCAGAGAAAAAACAAACAAAAGCTTAAAAAAAATTTTGTCTGACTGGCACAGCACAAGATGTCCACTTTAATATGTGCACCCTACTGCATATCCTGCTTTTGCTTTTCCTAGCTGATTTCTTGTTGGCTGCAGTTCTAGTTCTTCATTAACAGATGTTTAATTATAAGTTTCTGTGTCATGACTCTGAAGATCACTGCTGCTTTTTCCAAATCTACCTATAATCCAACTTTTTTGGCAGACTCCTGAGCTAGTAGGCATTTCTAACTCTAAGAAAACTGATGTTTGTTAAACCCCTTTTGTGTTCCAGCCACCTGAGGTACGACACCCTGGCTCAGATGCTGACTTTGGGAAATGTCCACGCTGGCAACAAGATGATTGTCATGGAAACGTGTGCGGGCCTGGTGCTGGGGGCCGTGATGGAGAGAATGGGGGGTGAGCCACACCTTAGTCCTGCACACACCTAGGGGAATGGAAATACACACCTGTGGGACAGTGCTGAAAGGCAGCACTGCAAAATGCTCCCTCAGCTCTTGAAATCTGGTCTTACCCCCTCCAGGATTCAAAGGAAGACTTGTTTTTCTACTGGGCAAAGTTGCATTTTGCATCAGTTGGATTTATTTTTCAATACTTAAAACACCATAAAAATTGAGAATTAAATTTGATATAATTGTTTGTATAATTAACTTTGATTAAATTAATAGCCTTGTATGTAGATCTGGTTTAGTTCTTCTCTGAGCATAATGACATTCAGTTCAGAAAAAGCTGTAAGGAGCTCATATGGAGATTCTTCCCTGACACATGGAAGTCCAGGAAAGTGAATGGCAGAAAACAGGAATAGTGCCACTGGAATTCAGACAGCACTGGAAATGTTGCCATTCCTCTTGTTCACTGCACCAGATTTAGTGTGTGTTCTGCAAAATGTGTGTTTTGAAAGTACGTGACATTTCCTTGAGCATATTATAGGAGATGTTTGACTCCTGATTTTTCAAACTCAGTTAATCAGTTTCATTATTCTAAGACAGCAGGCAGAAGTGACAATTATATTTCAGAAGCCTGGAAAGGTAGGAAGTGTGATGTGATGTGCACACAGATGTGCTGTGTGTTGTCTGGGAAGCACACAGGCACTGCTACTTCAGATTGGTTTGTTTCAGCAACTTCTGGCCATAGAGCTACTTTTTGAAGTAAATAAGATACACTTTCAGCGTAACTATTGAAAAGTTATGTTTTGTGTGTTCAGCATCTCACAGCTCTTCCTTTAGGGCCTGGATGTTGAAGAAATTCTTTGCCTAATAAAGCTCTTTAATTTAAATTTTGGGTTGTATCCAAGCAACTCCATAAATAAGTAACAGAAACTGTAGAAGTTTTGTCTTTTAATTATTAATTAAATTAGCTTTTCTAGCAATTTCTCACTGCTCATATATTCTGAGCTAATCCTAAATACGTGTTTAATACACAAATATTCCATGAGTTACCTTGTCCTTTTGAATTTCAGTAACTTTTCAATAAAGGTTTTCTACCTTGAGGCATATTTCCACAGATTGTTAAATTTGATGGTTGGATTAAGAGCAGGCAGTTTACTTCCCTGTTCTTAAATAGACCTTTCATTTAAGCATTTTAGAAAGAGTTTTAAAATTTTAAGAGCTCCATCTTTCCAATATGTTTTGATTCTTTCCCTCCCACAGGCTACGGATCCATCATTCAGATGTACCCAGGAGGAGGACCTGTTAGAGCTGCCACCAGTTGTTTTGGATTTCCCAAACCTTTCTTTGACAATCTTCATGAATTTCCTCTCAGCAAAGTGCAGAGTCTCCTGTCTGGGACATTCACTACAGAGACTCTGCCTGCAGAGCCTGAGGAGAATGCACTGGTGGAAGAGGAAAGCAATGGATTGACTGAGGAGAAGCAGACTTCCCTGCAGGAAACAGAGGAGGAACCTACTACAGAAACAGCTATGGAGATCAATCCAACAGAAGAGCAAGACACAATGGACGTTAATGCCGAAGATGTAGAATTTAAAGAGAACAAAGAAAAAGACAATAAAGAAAATGTAAGAATATTTATTGTGGCTGTTGAAGTTTCACAGCATCTATGGACATAAAAATACTGCTGTCTGAATCAGCCCTGCTGAAATGCAGCTTAGTCAGGTGTTAAAGTGGAACTCTGGAAGTTGTCTTTTGTCTTACATTAAAATTCAAAAAGTGAAAATGCAGTCCAGGCAATAATGATTCGATAAATAATTACCAGTTAAAGTGCCAACTGTTTGTTTTGTTGTTCAAAGGTTCGGGAAAAGCAAATGAAACAGTGGGAGAGAAGGAAAAAGCTGATAGAAGCTGCTGCTTTACTGAAGGAGAAGAATGCTGATGGGTGAGTCTGCTTAGAGCTGTCATAGTTCGGCAATGGCATTCCCAATTTAGTGCTCCCACTGAAACACCCCAGACAATGGGGGCCATGGGATGGAGCAGAGAACTGGGGGCACAAAAGGCAAAGATCAGATAAGAACAATTCACTGGAAACAGCAACGAGGTAAAAAACAACCAGGAGTTGCGACAGTGCTCAGAGGGCACAGGACAAGCAAGCCAGACAAGTGTATCTTGGTCTTGGTTAGTTCTTACCTGGTTGAGATTTTTTCTTTTATTTAAATGGCTTGAAATGATCTAAAAGTCAACTAAATATAAGCAGATATTAAAAGTGAAAAAAATCTATCCAAATAAAACCAGAATCCAGGTAGAATCTAATACAAAATAACTCCCAAAAAAATCACAGGATTCTAATTAACAAAGTAGAACCTAAGGTTTTAAGTTCATTTAAGTGGAACTAAATTTGTGGTTCTGGAGTTTTTTTGGTTAGCTTGTTTTTAGAAACTCATTTATTTTTTACACAGAAAAAAAATGACATAACGTTATTTTATCTGCTTTAGCCAGGATCAGTTATTCCCAAGGAACAATTTAGTACAAAGATTTAATATGATAGATTTAAAACAAATACAACCAATATATTTCTAAAAATTGAGCTGCAAAATAGTGTAAGAGCATTTGGTGGGTGTGACTTTTTCACTGTGTTCTCAGCAAATGCTGAAATGATTCAAGTTAACTAGGTAAAATTAATTTAGTTAATTTAATAATATTCATATTAATTTTTTTCCTCCAAAGAATATTGGTTCACTGGAAATGAAGCTGTTCTGCTTGGATAAATTTTACTACATATTTATTGGTTATTTTTAAATGCTTGTATATAAATTTTGGGGTTTATTACTATGACGTAAATGCTCATTCATATACCTTATGTAGCATGTTTAAGTGGCAGAATTTATATATATGCAGAACCAGGTCATTCTGTGTTCTCTGAAGCGGTAAAATGGTCAAGGAGGTTTGTAAAACCTCTGCACATCAGTCTGGCAGTGCCTGTGGCCATTGAGCTGCCTGAATAGTGGCAATGTTTGGGTCTGGTTTCACTGCTGTTTCCTGCACCATCACAGTAATTAATGTCTGTGCATGATCTGGCAAAGGCAAAATTAATATTTGACTTCGCTTGTCATTTCCTTCTGTGTAAAATAGTACATTCAGTTGTTGATTGAGTTCAAGGAAGCCTGTTTAGTATTTGTCTCTTGTTTATTTGTTTTCAATCACTTTTATCCTCCTTTTGTGCTCTGTAATGCATGAAAGCTGTAATAAATGACATTCCTGAAGGGATGAGTGGTTTCTGGCTTTAGGAAGGCTCCAGAATGACGGGGGTAAAGAGAATTTATGGTGCCTGAGAGCACTGTCCCAGATGGCTCAGCCCTGATCCCCTTCAGTCATCTGCCTTTTAGAGCTATTGCTCCTTGAGATCAGAAACCACAGGGTAACAAAAACCTTGGCATGAAATAAAGAAATGCTTCAAATTAACGACTCTGTACCCGAGTAGAAGCAGGCAGGCAAAGTTAGGGTTTGGGGTCTTTTTGCAGGAGAGAAACAGGGAAAGGATAGGGAAAAAGCTGGTTAATGTTGGAGGTGGGGAGAAAGACTGGGACTTACTGGCAGGCTAAAGAAAAGCTGTTCATTAGATGAAGGTGGGTACCAACTTCAGGAGAATTCTTGAGGGCCTGAATTTAACAGTATTTACTGCTGAATGTAGGAGATACCATTTCAGTTAAATGTCTGCCTTCTGTGCTGTTCTATGGTCAAACATCGTTTGCACTGGATCTGTTTGTTCAATTCCTTTTATGAGAGTTGAGGTCTGATGTTAGGCCCCTGAGGGGAAAAAGGAAGGTATTTGTCAGGTATTTGGTATTCTTTTAAAGAAGACTTGAGAGATAGACTGTTACATTTTCCTGACGCTGTGGAAGCAGAAATTGGTTCACAGACACTCCATGGGTTCAGAATTAGACCACCTCCCTCCCTCTGTCCTTCTCTGCCCTTCCTCTGCCTCTTCCTGCTCCCCCCTCACCCACTGCATCAATTGTGTGCCTGGCCAGGCTCCCTGCTGGCAGCAATCTGTGCTGCCATATGAAGGAGCAGCATTTGATTTTCCCCAGTCTCTCATCCCTCACTTCCCTTCCTGGAGTCGGGCAGAGCCCCTGGCAGTGCCAGTGCAGCATTCCAAGCCTTCCAAGACACGGGATGAATCCTTCCTTTATGGCTTGCTTGGTTCATTCATTGGTTCAAGAACACAATTCTTCTGAGGTTTGCATTTGAAGTAAATGGCCTGCAAGGCCATGGCTGGTGAATAACCAAAGTGGGAACAACTGAAAAAGAATTGTCTCGCCTCCTTATCTCTGTATTGTATTTACAAAACTGAACATCGATTTTTTACCTCCCCTTTGCCAGGCAAGTTTAACTCTGTTCCAGTGCAGCACATTCCCCTGGAGAACAAATGTTAATTGATGGGGCATCTCAGTAGTCTCTGTACACTGGAGAAGGAGTTTAATTAGCCCATTCTTTCTGCACAAAGACAACTTAATAACTAATTAACTAATTATCAACCATTTCTTGCACTGTAGTTCAGCTGTGATTTTTTTGGATTAAAACTGGAGATACCTGCCATCTGTAGATCCAAGTTACCCTATGATGTTAAAATGAGGATGGAGAATAAAGCATGGAGCCTTCAGGTTGTTGAGGATGTAGTTTCTTTTTAAAAGATTTTTAGTCATGCCATTAAGGATTTATTCTCTCTTTAAATATTCTCTGTATATAAAACTATTTAATGAAGACTACTCAGTCTAAAGAGTCATGACTGAGGTTACATTCAAAGCAACATTTGGCAGTCACAAAACTTAAATTGTATTTGGAAAATGGTCTTGGGGCAGAGCAAAGCAACATAACAATTCTTAGATTGTAAGAATTATTGTGGAGCCCAACACAACTGAATTGAGTGCTCCTGCAATGCATTTAATATTCTGCACTTTGGAGAGCAATGCTTCAGCCTCTTAATTATGCCAGTAGGAAATCATGATTTGTTTTTACATCTGGGGAGTTGTCAGAGCAATGAGAACATGCTGATGCCACAGTTCTAAGCTGTAATTAATTGACTGCTGTGCTAAGTAGGAAGAAATGTCACTAGGTGAGTAGGTTTCAGAAGCAGAAAACTAACGTGCATGAAACTTCTTTTGCAGCTTAATTGTAGCCAGCAAGTTTCATCCCACACCTTTGTTACTTTCTTTGTTGGAATTTGTTGCTCCTTCGAGGCCTTTTGTTGTCTACTGCCAGTATAAAGAGGTAAATCAGGATGTTACTTCAGCTGTTAGAGTTCAAGTGATGCCATTCTGCTGTGTAACCTCCTCCTCTTTGGTTTTTCCAAGCCGTTGTTAGAATGTTACACCAAGCTGAGAGAAAGAGGTGGAGTCATCAACCTGAAACTGTCTGAAACCTGGCTACGGAACTACCAGGTAAGGATGGCAGTAAGGGGCTGCCAAAACCGTGGAAATACTGGGGAGCAAAACATTCCCTGAAGATGGGGGGGGGTTGGACGGGGTTGGACGGGGTTGGACTGACTGAAACAATGTATAAGCTCAGGCATTTGCTCTACCCCAGACTAGTGGGTATTCTGAACAGCTTTAATGCTTCACTGTAGCAATTTCAAATGGAAAAACTACTGTTTGGCATTCCATTAAACATTTGCTGAAATATTTGTTGGAAAGTGACAGGGTTAATAATTCCTAGATGTCCGCACAAGGTGGGCCTGACCAGGGGTCCTGTGTCCAGGTGCAGTGAGAACAGCACTGCAGTGTCCTGGATGGACACAGGGAAAACCTCGGAGACCTGCAGTGACAGTCAGGGCAAGGAAGAGGCACACCTGAAAGGACAGTCCTTACAAAAAGGTGTGATGTGGCTGAAGGGGATGGATTGGTGCTGTGTCTGACCCTAAGGGTGGCTGCAGAAAGGTGATGGGGATAGAACTGGAAATCACAGAATTCCTTCAGGCCGGTTTGTGCAGCAGCTGTGGTTTCTTGCAGAATACCTCACCTCTAAGCACATCACAGCACTTCCAAGGGCTCAAACCTTGACTTTATAATTTTGCTGGCAATGCCATGAAGAAGTAACCAGTGATGCAGAAGCCTGTAATATGATGGATTTCTACAACTGGATTCTACTCTGCTGATACTTTAAAGATAAATATACTTCCTAAATGGCTGTTTCTTGTGTCTGGGAAAAAAAATTCGCATCCTATCCTGTAAACTGAAATTAGACAACATGATGTGCACACACAGAGCAGATTTTTACAGGTGCTGGTTGTGGGGTGTGTCTTGGGTGTGTTTTGTTGTTGCTGTGTGTTTGCTTTAAAGGTGTTACCAGATCGCAGCCATCCCAAGCTGACCATGAGTGGAGGGGGAGGGTACCTCCTGTCTGGCATCACAGTCGTCTTGGAGAAGGGCAAATCTGATTCCAGTAACCCAGAAGCACTGAAGATGGAGGAGCCATCATCTAAAAGATGCAAACTTCAAGACCTTCCTTGTTAATATTTGAAGAATGGACTTGTGGTTTAGATCTCAGGAGTTTAGTGAAATAACAAGTCTTTTTGTGTGCTGTTGACAGCACAGGGCTGTGCCTGTCGTGCATATCAGAACAAGCAGCAGAACTGCAGGGGAGGGAGGACTGTCCTTCTCCTTAGCAGCTCACATCATCTGAATGTCAAGGAAAACCCTTGGGAGCAAACATCCCACTGAACTCACAGGAACTTCAAGCAGGAGAGAAGATCAAGAGAAGACAAAGCCTCAGTGCAGGCATTCTGTTTGTTTGTTGCCAAATCTCAATATGAGGTATTTTTTAAAACGTTGAGTCGCAATCAACACATCCAACCTAGCTTTCCATTATCCCAGAAAGACATCAGAGGATTCTCCTCAGGATTCCACGTGGTGGTCTGCTCCCATCTGGGACACAGAACTCAGCTCCATTCAGTAATTTAAGAAAGAATGAACAGCAAAAATCATACACTTTTTTTCCAAAGGAACAAAAAGAGAAAACTATTAGTAGAGATGACCCCATGCTTTACAGCATGACTCCATGTTTTCCTGAAATAAATACAGAGGAGAAAGTGCATGTTCTTAAATTAAAATACTAAATATTTAAACAGAATGTCTCTATTAGTATTATCTGTCATCTTCCTGAGAGTTGCTGTATGTTTTTAAGATATTACTATTTTGGAAACTGCTGTATGTATATATATTTATTCTACTGTTGGATCTTTCAGATGTCTGGCTTTTTTTATTCATTTTTTTTAACTTTGCATTTGCCATTTCAATTAAACTACAGGGTGTTTTTCCTAAAGAGATTTATCTTCTTTTTCTTACTTTTCCTTCTTTTTGGAAATAAAAAAGGGTTCAGCATAGGCTTTAGGAGGACAATGCTCTGCTGGCTGCACCCCATTACAACCCCAGTGGGAGCTCATAGGGCCAGGAGGGCTTGGCTTCCATTCTGACACTCCCCCATCAGGGTCTGGACTGACTGGACCTAAGTACTGTGACAATAAAAACAGGAACATGGGAAAAATATATTTGCATAATAGATCAGTTTGAGAAATAAACAGTGTTGGAAAACCTGGGGTGTTAATTTGGATCAAAGCTAAAATGGCTGCTTTTTACCAGCAGTGACACTGACAGGGTCTCAACACTGAATCCCAGCTTTCAAATGTGCCATAACCTTTGTAAAATGCTGTGAAAAATAGTAAGGAAACAAGAAATAAGTAATTACTGAGATTTCAAGTGCCTTCTTCCCTCTCATGCTCATGCAAACTGACAAAATGCACAGGTGGGCTCTTTGTAACTTTTAAAAGATATTGATGAAGCACCACTGTTCTGTTCACAATCTTCACACCTGATCCAGCTCACTCTGAGATAACCCCATCAGCCACATGAACAAGGAGAAGGTTTGGTCCAAGATCAATGGTTTTTATTACTGCAAACTCAGACAAATATATTCCTGAAGAACACTAACACAATTATCTCCAAAAGCATATTAAAAATACCTGCCCACATGAAAGGCTATATTACTAAAATTCATGCCATTCAGGTCTCAGGAGCATAACAGCAAATTAAAGACACTTTCAGCTGTTGTAAATCACTACACGAGAGTGGACAGTGAATAGAATTTCCTGGGTTTAGGGCAAACAATAATCCAGTGACAGTGAATTTACCACAGAACACAGGTATTGCGAGGACACCTTCAGCCTCTCCTAAGGCTGTTGATCTTCTCTGCGATGTTCTGCAGCTCCAGATCCATGGCTGCCAAGTTTTCCAGCTCTTTTTCCTGTGAAAACACAGCGTTTTACACATTAACTCTGGCAAATGTTTGCTCCATGGAAAGAAGAGGAAAGGCCATTTCTAAGGCAGATTCTGTCCCCGCCGCTTCCCAGTCCCTGAGCAGAGGGGGTGTTAAGAGCAGTGCAGCTCATTCTTGGGAGATTGGTGAAATTCTCTGCTTTGGACTGAACTGAGGCTGGGAAAAGGATCAAAATTTTAATTCTGAGAGCTGGCTCTAATTACAGCCTCATCTTTGTAGATTTAAAGCCCCATTACCCAGTGGTAATGTCACAGCTGCAGGTGCTGTCCCTGGGAGGTCCCACAGCAGGCACAGAGAGCAGGAGAAGCTTTATGCGGCCAATTCTTTACCATGATGACTTGCTAATAACATCTGTATTAATCAGTATCCATCCTCCACTGCTCCCAGCACAGCTTTGTGCAATGCACAGACACAGTGACACACACGAGGAGGATCTGCCTGATGGGATCTAACTGATGGGTGCAGGCTCAGTTTTCCTGGATACTGGAGCAGAACAGGAAGTCCAGCAAAAAAAAGAGAATTCACTGTGTGTGAACTACACACATGAATTGGACTTGGAGGTGCAAGGAAGGTTCTGCTCTGCAATTCCAGCTGGGAAATCCATGGGCAGCTGATTTCCCTCTAAACACCCAACTCACTTTTCAGCTCTGTATTTTAAACAACCTGACAACCCAAGTGGTGCTCGTCAGTTCCCCCTCTGCTCCTGCTGCAGTGGCACCTTCGTTTGGTCAGTCTCTAGAGCCTCAAGGGAGAGGCAGGGCCCAAGGAGGAATAAAATCTTTCCCTTCCTGTCTTGCAGCAGACAGGAGCTGTGTCTCTATCCCGCAAACCCTGGTAGTTCACCAAACTCAAAGTTCCACTGTTCAAAGAAAGCAGATTTTTAAATCACTGGAGATCTACTCTCAAAATGTGACTTAACCTTGTGGTGTTTCCCTCTGGACAGTTTCCCAGCTGCCTTGGGAATGGATTTGAAAGTGTGCTTCCCCCAGCTTCTCAGAGAAACTGCTGTACACATACCTCCTCTTCTGTCAGAGGCCTCTGGCTTAGGCTCCTTCTGTCATTCCCAGTTACATGACCTTTCTTCAGGTCTTCTCCAGAGCTGTACAGCTCTGGGAATTCAGCTGACTTCTTCCTGTAGTTCAGAAGTTGTGCAAGTTGATCCATCTTCTTGTACTGCCTTTCCACATCGTATCTGTTCGTTTTGCCAGGATTCCTCTTCTCGGTGCGCCTGTGGTTCAGAGCACTCTGGATTTGCTTTTCTGACCACCACTCATAGTCATTGTATTCAGGGAAAAGGCTCTTCTCACTCAGGGCGGGCCTGCCTTCCTCCCTGCCCTCCAGAAGCTGCTCCCCTGCACTGTCCCTTTTGTCCAAGTGCTGGCTTTTCCACCACAGCAGTGGGTAGAAAGGCCTGTAGGATGCTGCAGTTCTCTTCTCTTTCTCTGCAGGGAGATGGCCTCTGTACTCCTCTCTCTCTGCAAATCTTTCCTCCTCTTCATTTTCCACCTGGTCACTGCTGTAGTGCTTCTTTTCCACCTCCTTCTCCAGGCTGTCCTCAGTGCTGTGGTGCCTCCTGGCCTGCCCCTTGCGCTCTCGAGCGTAGGCCTTCTGTGAGCCTTCCTCTTCCTTGTTCCACAAGTGGGATCTCCCTCTGGCACGACGCTGCTTCTCCCTGCTGAGGTACCTGTCCAGCTCCTCCTCGTTTTCATCGGCCAGGTCCGTCCTCCCCTCGGAATGCCGTGATCCATCATGGTGTCTCCTCTCCTCACGCCACTTCTCACTGCTCTCCTCACTGTGGTGATGCCTCTTGTTTTCCTCTTCCCTGCTCTCCTGGCTCTGCTGCCAGCTGTCCCTGTGCTCCTCACTGCCCTGCTCTGCAGGCCTCTCCTCCTGCAGCTCCTCAGGCCTGTGCCTCCCAGGGTAGCCACCCTTCTCCTCAGACTCTTCCTGATGTTTCTGACGGTGCTTCCACTGCTCCCAGAGATTGGCCTCCCCTGGGTGTGATCCCCCAGCTGGTTCCCCCCTCTCACCACCGTGGCCCCTCTTCTCTTCATAGGAGTCACCTGCTCTGTGCTTCCCATGATAACCTTCGGGTTTGTAGGGTCCCTTTTCTTCCTCTCTTTCTTCACTCTCCTCAGATTCTTCACGCTCCTGCTGGTGGGAGAAACCATGTTCCCAAGACTCGTGGTGGTATTTCTCACTCCTTTCTTCCTCTCCCTCTTCACCTTCCTGAATTTGTTTGTAAGGGCTCTGCATTCCCTCCTCCATGTGCCAGTGGGCCCTGGGGCTCTGATCATTCCCACCATGGAACTCGTCCACGCTCATGCCCTCAGAGTGGGACTTCTTGGTGAGAACAGCAGCCTCTACATCTTCACAACAGTTGCCCTCTTTGCTTTCCTCTTCACTGTGGTAATTCCTCTCCTCCTCTCTCCCAATTTCCTGATAGTGCTTTTTTTCTTCCACGTGGAGTGTCTCATCCTGAGCAGATGTGTGGTGTTCAGCCTCCTCTTCCTTGCTTCTACCTTCCTCATGAGCAAGTTTCTCCTCATCACCTCCTTCCACGTACTTTTTAGATTCCTCTTCTGCCTGCCTTTGTTCTTTCTCCATGCTCCCAGTAGGAGGTTTTTCAGTCTCTGCTGGGTTTTTGGGATGCCTCACTTCAGGCTGGTTGTTTTCACTTCTCTCTCTATCATTTTTGTCACCTACAATACAAAAGCAGCATCATGGAGAAATCCAACTCTTCACTGAAGTGTTGTTTCAAAGAGAGAACTGGCTTCCCAAAGTACCAAGGCAATTTGGACAGAATTGATTTCTTAATTCTGCTTTTAAGATGATTAGTTTGCTACTGTTCCGTATGCTTGCCTGGAAAAGGGTCAACTAACTAATTAACTCCACTTAATTAGGTATTCTACAAGTTCCCTTGGAATTTCCAGAATAATTTTCCTTCTTTGGTTTTTTTTGTGAACCCATTTTTAGTACTGAATGAAGCTCTCATTCCCATTAAAAATCAATAGGATCTGGAGTTGTGTTCAGTACTTGAAATATCAGATCTGGCCCATCACAGATGCTTGTTCACAATAAAAAGACAACCACCTACTCCAAGATACTAAAAAACACTGGGGATTTTTAGCAAATTTTTAAAAAGTTTTTAAAAATTGACTGAAAAAATATTCAAGCAATCTGATGCTTTGCAATAGTTATGCTTCATCTTCTCAGGCTACCTAAAGAGTTTGTCAAGCCCTCTCAGACTCTCCAGGTGGCTCAAGGAGAGCCACAAGTGTCAGCCAAGAACCCCTGACAATTCCCAGGTCAGGCTGTTTGTTTTCTGAGCAAGACAGACTGAACAGAAGGAAGCCAGAACTCTGGCACTGAAATTTGGAGACACCAGTTTCACACAGGCCGGAATAACAGCTCACCAGCTTCAACACCAGAGAGAAACCATGCACCAAATTCCTTTTCTAAGTTCAGGTGATGTTGTACTTACTCTTCTTCAGGATTTCTTTGCATTCAGGATCAATGGGGGGTGCATTTGGCTTAGACAGAGCATTGGACAGAACCTCCACTATGCACCGGGTTACCTGGAAGAGACAAAACAGGAGAAAAAATAGAAACTTTATTTCTGACCCAGCTGTAGAAAAGCCTGTTTGAGATTGAGTTCATGCTGCTATTAATGAGTTTTGAGTAAACTCATTTGGGCATTTGGGCTTTGCTCCTCACTCCCACGCCACTAAGCAGAGAACAGACAAAAGGTCTTTTTATCTCCCCTTTTGTTTGCAGTGGTAAGGGGCTTCTTTTGTACTTTTAAAAATATTAAATACCCTACTCAGTACAAATAGAGTCAAACAACATGTGGTAGCACACCCCATAAAATAAACAGACACAACACACATTGAAAGGATGAGGGTTATCCTGTAGGATCTGTCCAAATGAGGATACTGCAAAGGCAGTTTGGATTGCCAATAAACTAAAACACCTCTGTATCCTCTCCAAGGGATACACTCCACACTCCACGTGTGTGTGCTCTAAGTCCTGCCTGGTTTTTAGCACTGAACATTCAACTGGATTGCCTGGAAGCAGAGAAAATGGACTGATTTAGGAAAGTCACACAATGTGCTCTAATTCTAAGCACTACTAAAGCAGCTCCTCTGTATAAAATGATTTTCAAGTGCTGAAGTTGTTGGTGTGAACAAGTGCTCTGTTTACTGGGGGTATGAGAGCCTCAGGTTGACAATCTGTGGGGATGACTGGGAGGAGACAATGAAACATTTATAGAGCCATTTGTCTTTTAACTATTTTTGGTTACTACCAGGTGTTTGCTAATCTAAATGATCACAGCAACAACCAGTGAAGGGGACCTAGTGTCAGGTTAAAGGGCTTGGGAACAGCTGACCTTTTATTTAATCACACAGAGCAAGATCTCTTTCCAAAGCAGGAGAGGAAGGACTACATCAGGAAGTCTGTTCCACAGTTGGTAACTGCAGGTATCTCATCTTTCCCCAAAGCTGTCACCTCAGTGTTGACAGTGCAATAACATGTACTGTGTAATACTTCAGATCACTTTTCAAGCAGCTGTACAATGCAGAGTTTCACAGGTTTAAAGACAAAACATGAAGAACACGTCACTGATATTTTCTGAGGTTGGTTTGACAGGCAGCTACTCACCATTTCTTCAGTATGGTCTTTTTCCACTGGAACCACGCTGGCACCTGGAAGAAAATCCAATTATTAGAGACTCATTAATACAAGCATCACTGACAGGAGTCCTCAGTCAAATTGATCTGATGAGACAGCTTCAATTTTGGGTCGGCAGTCAACTAAACCACACTCCACATCAAATCCTTCCTTATTTGGATGGAAAAGCCATGTAAAATTGAGGCATAGCATGAGAGAAAAGGCATGGTAACACTTGTAGTACTAAAATAATACACACCAAAAATAATTCCACCCACAAAAAATGCAACACCAAAGAAAGCCATGCTTAAATTCCAAAATAGATTTTACTTCTAATCAGGTCCTTATGTAGTTGCACCTGTTTGATGGTAAAAAAAATAAATCAAACTCAACAAGTCCTGTTTGCACCCCAAGAATCTTTCAGCTTCTTGAAGAAGCTCTAGGTGCACCCCCTGCCAACAGCAGACCATTCTTCAAGACTTTAAAGCACCTACTGTCCCAATACTACTGGAGAAATCCTGTCTCACTTGGAGGTGGCTCCTGGAAGGATGGAGAGAGCCAGAAGGGACAGGAAAACTTTCATTCACTGAGTGGTCCATTATCATTCCAAGAAATAAGCAAAACCCACCCAAATCTCAGTGGAAAACTACTCAGGAGGGAAGCAGTATGACCCATCCCTCTTCTCTTTCTCTGCCCTGAGGATATGTGGGATAACTCACACCTCCTTACACCAGTTCTATTGTACCTGGGCCAAGGAATTTGCCTTTGGAAAGGAGCTACTGCCAATAAAACCTCTGTGCTGCCTTATTTTGCCATCACTGCTGCAATGCCTCCAGCTGGTTAAGGAACTTGGATGCTGTGTGTTATTAATAAACCATGTTGATTCCCATCCACCTGGAGATTTCCAGGAGTGAGGTTAAGCACCTCTGCCAGCCACACAAGAGTGTGGAAGTTGAATCTGAAGCCTGTTGAATCCTGGCTCTGCAGGCCTCCCACACAGTGCAGAATCACAGCACACAAACACAACGTGGGGTGCACCTCAGAAGTCCTTACACGGGCCAGGAGAGTCCTAAATACAACCATGACCTCTCTCTGGCTGGGTCAGTGAGACACCTCCTGAAATAGGTGAACACACAGCACATCACATAGATAAAGGAGGTCAGTTTTACCTCACAACATCAGGAGAATGAAGACTGCCCCAAGGAAGACAGGAGCATGTAGCCTTGCACTATTTAAAGCAACACAACCTTTATTCTCCTTGCTGGCAGAGGAAGCAGACATCCCCTGGAGCACTGACTCAGAGTATAATAGCTGAATATCATACAATAATAACTCTTGATATTTCTGTGCTCTCCCCCAAATACGTATGTAGGGATGTGCTCCTCCAGCCCCCATCCCTTCCCTGCATACAAGTGCCATCAGAGAAAGGAACCCACACAAGGAGAGCACAGAAGGGATTCCCCTAAAATAGCATTGCATCCCTCCCCCAGCATTCCCCCAGAGTGCCAGGTGGTGTGTGAGGGGAGATGGTGCTGCACAGAGCCAACCCTCTCCCCATCTCTGGCGTTCAGTGCTGACTGAGGCAGGCTCTGAGCTCCTTTACTAACCCAGTATGCAAATAATCATCCCACTGCTGCAACCCACCCTGCTGCATGCATGGATGCAGGCTGTACACACATGGGGGCAGGAGACAAAGCCCCTTCCACGAAAGGAAGTGTTATCCATGAAAAGACATTCTCAGTCCCACAGGTGTTGGGGATGCTGCTCTTACAGTGGGAGCTGCTCCCAGTCTCCACTCCCATGTAAGAGATTCCACCCTCCCCTTCACTGCCTCTTCCTGGGGAGGCTCCTCTGCTCCTCCAGCCCCTGAGGAAACCTGACAGGCACCAGGGCAAACATTTGATTTTGTCCTTTTGGTGACACAGCCACAGCACATCTCCTGTGTGTGACACCTGGGTGATGTGATAAAGCACAGGGCACACAAAGTCCTGGACATCTTTTGCTACTTCAGGCCATCCCCGAGTGCTGTCAGTGGCGCAGGATGGCAAAGTCAGGTTGTACCCACTGCCTTTGCTGTGTATTCAAAAGCTCACAAGAGCTTGGTTAACAGTGAAAGCCAACGTGCACAAAGAGGGAGCATCCTAACAATGTCAGGAGAACCAAATGGTGTTGGACATACGTTATATTAACCCACCTGGAGAAACAGAATGAGCCCCCAATCCATGCCAGAGCCTGAAATAACAGACTGAGGCAGCTGCTCTGCCAGGGCTGAGCCAGCAAGGCAGTGGGGAGCCAGCAATGCCCCACTTTTCCCAGCTGCGGGCAGTGCCAGCCCACGCCAGCTGGCAAGAGCTCCCTTGGGGCCACCTGCCACCTGAAGGTGCTGGCCAACACTGCTGCCTCCCTCTCCACGTGTGCTCAGGAGGGGTGAGGCCATCACCCTGACAGGGACAGCAGGGCCAGGCAGCAAGGCACCACCCATGGGCTTGTAGGAACGCAGCAGACAGGACCACTGCGGGGCTCCAGAGCAAAGCAAAGTCAGAGCACATGCCAGTATGGGAACCTTGCACCTGAACACTCAGCAAGAAACAAACCACAGCCCCACTAAGTAAAACCAAGCCCTGAGTCTGCTTTACCCTTCTGAACCAAGTCTGCCCAGGCAGTTATGATCAGATTATTTGATTTTGCCTAAGTGCTGAGAGTTGATGAATATCACGAAAAATGATGATAAATGCAGGACAGATTCACACGGTTTTTGCTTGCATCTCCAAGATTAGAACAGATCTTCGGGTGGGTCCCTGATGAAATCCCCACATGGCTTTGTTTCATCAGTGCAGATGACTCAGTGCAGTGTCATTCCTCATCAAAATGTCACTGTCTTCCTAGGCAGGATCACTGAAATTTAGGCATACTGATTTGCAAGAGTGCTAGAAAGTTCTTGAAGTTAATGTTTAACCAATTCAATATTTGAGAGCACGAGAGCTACAAAGAATGTAAAGAAGTACCTGATCTGTTTGATGGCATAAACAGGAAAGAATATTTGGTAATAAACCCCCATAGAATCTACAGTATAACTGTGGTGAGCTCCTC
This sequence comes from Drymodes brunneopygia, assembly GCA_013400955.1. NCBI lineage: Eukaryota > Metazoa > Chordata > Aves > Passeriformes > Petroicidae > Drymodes > Drymodes brunneopygia. Next base: position 1,646,947 of record VZTZ01027337.1, read on the forward strand.
TGTTCTGGGGTCTCTCCCCCCCAGATTCCACCCTCCCTCTTTGATTTCAATAAAGGCACTTGAAGGCTGTCAACTTCCTCACAGTCTCTGTACAAGTCCCAGAAGTGTGGAGACTTCTAACAGACCTAAAGCCAAAATATTCAACCCAGAATGACACCGACTCTTTCAAGCAATGATGTTAAAATACTATAGAGCCAAGCCACCATCTCATTCTGTTGTGTTTAAGGTTCATTTCACAGTGGGGTTTTGGTATTTAATGCAGCGTGCAAAAAAATAAAAAATCCTGTTAGTTAAACCTGCAGAGCCGCTACTTTACCATCACCTCCCAGCATCCAGCACCGGCTGGCAAAAACCCAGCGGCACCGTTGTGACGAAACGGCACCGAGAAGTCTTTGTGCAAAGATGCTCTACTGGGATAAAAATAAAGGCGGAGCAGCCGGGGAGCCCTCGCCCAGAGCCGGCCCCACCGCCCCCTCCCGAGGGTCGACCCCGGGCTGGGGCTCCCGCACCCACCGCCACCTCCCCGGAGCGAGCCCCTCCATCCCTC
>VZTZ01027337.1:1647902-1691432 GCA_013400955.1 Drymodes brunneopygia
ACTGATACTTCCAAGACCCCTGTACATCCCCCCGCCCTGCCGTGCCTCAGAGAAGGGGAAAAGAGGGGCTTCCCTGCCTCTTTCTCCAGCTCAGAGGATGAGGTATCAGCCTTAGGTCTTTCCCACCGTCAGAGGATACCGAGCCTCTCCCTACAGGGAGGAGGTGCGGTAACCCATCCCTCTTAAACAGCTTCCACCGCCGCGCTTCCACATCCCTTTCCGATCAAAGCCTCTTCAGGTGCTGCTGCAGTCTTTTCCTCCTGCAAGGATTTTGTCCCTTCCCCTCCTCTCATTGCTCCCTCCTCTCACAGCCTCCCCCCATAGCAAACCCAAACCAAGAGAAGGACCGGGCAGTAATCCCGGTACTTAAGTCACCTGGGGAGGGAATGATACACAGGATTCCCCAAGAGCTCTAGCAGGGAAATCACTGCTCTCAGCATCCATCTCCACAGGCAAACCTCTTATTTACAGTGATGATGCTCCGGGGAGCCAGAGGAAGCCTACAGAGATCAAGTTTTACATAGTTTCCTTTAACAGCCCCCACTGTCCCAATTAGTCCTTGTGGAATAAAAAGCTTAAATGACAAGTCAAAATGAGGTCTCCATAGAGGAAGTCTGAATGTTCCACCCAGTTCCCTTCAGAGCCAGGAAAAGACCTGAACTCCTTTTGGTTTTCATTAACCCCCAGAGGGCCACCCCCAATTTTACGTGTATTTTTAGTTTTCTTTTTTGTTTGTCCTCAAAGCCAAGCAGATGGCCCTGTAATTGCCAGTGTTCCTGGAGGACAATGGATCTATACATCAAGTTGGCAGTTCCCTCTGTTATCATTCTGTGTGCCATTCTATTGTCCATTAACAATGCCAGGCTGCTACAACCACACAGCCTTCAAACACAGAAAACAGGACACAAGCACAGCGCTCCAATCGAACTCACGAGCTGCATGATGGAAGCAGGAATTCCAGCTCCATCTGAAGCCTGTTTCAGGAGACAGCCTGGAGGAGACACCAGGCGGCAAACCCAGACACCTTGCTCACCTTGCATTCAGTTTACAATTTCTGCAAAATAACAGAACCCAGCTACCTGGCTGTTGCACGGAATGAGACCCCGANGGCCACCATGGAAGGCAAATTGTGCAACATCTCCTCCCAATCTCCCCCTCCTGCATGCTGTTCCTGAACTGCCCATGCCAGCCCCATCTCCACAGGCAGATACTTCTTTGGAAATCTCCAGCCTTGGCTTTGGGAAGTCAAGAGCCCGTTTCAGAAGACTGACAAATCTCCCTGGCTCCAAGACCCCCATGTCCTCCCTTGTCTGTGTGAGGATTCAGCCTGGCCTCAACCTTGTCAGCTGCTCATGAGAAAGAATTTTGAGTGAAACATTTGCCTTTTATGTGTTTTCTGCTTCTGTAGGCATATAAATAGTATGTTTTGATGTTTTGCAATCAGTTACATCAGGGTCTACACGGGAGCACCTTCACACCTTCAGATTTGATCAGGTTCGAGGTTACAAAGATTTGCAAGTGTTGCAGGAGGTCCATGACAGGAGTAGGGACAAAACTGGCTGGAGTATATCCAATTATGTCTTCAGGGTAGGATTCCAAAACAGGATCCCACAGACTTTTCTGCCAGCACTGGAAAACCAGAGCATCCAAGCACCTTGCCCAGAGTTAATTAAGTCAGCCTCTGTTTTCAAGGCAATGTCACTTCACATGGACTTTTACAGCCAGGTATCCACTGGGGTGAGTTTCTCTGCAGATCAGGAGAGAGCTGTGACTGCACTAAATCAGGTTTACTGCAGGCAGAGGCACATTTCACTTGATCAGCTGTAAGTGGCACACCCCAACCTTCTTTCTCAGATGTGTCAGTACTCGAATTGCAGTGACATCCACGCCTCACAATGTTGTGACAATCTATTGCTCTATGAATAAACAGTATTTATCCTGTGGGATTCTCTCAAATACAAATGCTTTAAAAAAATTACACATTTGGCTCATGCTAGAAGCTGGAACTTCAAAGGATGACAAGCAAATTTCTGTGCCTGAGCTCCTTCTAAATTGAGAAGAGACTGCACAAGGAATATGAGGATTGCTCTTCTAATTAGGTGTTCTAGTGGGGATTATCTTCATTCTCAGTTGCCAATTAGTTTTCATGCCATCAAAATACTGCAGCCCAATTAATGAACAAACTCATCTCTTTCATTCAGAAGGTGCTAAGAGGACGTCTGGAGAAAGACAATTGCACCTAAAGGCCACCATCTATCCAGTCTCACAGCAACCAAAATCCTTTCAGAAACCTTGTCACACACAGTGCTCATTGCAACGTAAGGGATGATGGAGGTGTACAGCTGATACATTTTTGAGTCATTCTTCCACAGAAGTGAAACATGACTGTCACCACCTGTGGCCTTAGCACATGGTACCAGTACCCAGCAAACTGAGTGGCAGCTGAGAGACCCTGTGTGGTACACATGGGTGATTTCTGTACCATGGGCAAATACATTTTTTTTCTTTTCTGTATTTATCTAGGACCTCTCACTGTGGGGTTTTGTTCATGCCACATGCTCTTAGGAAGTGCAGAAACAGCTGCTAGAAACTGACTTCTAGTCTTTAGCGTCAAAGCCTTTCTTCATAAAAAAAATCTAAAAGATTTACAGAGTATTTTTGCTTGAAAACCTTAGAAGTTCAGTCCAACTCTTCTTGAATTGTCTTACTTAGTCTTCTTTTTAAAAAAAGCAAATTTTCTTCACTTATACCCATCTTCTCTTCCATGCAGGATCATTCTAGTTCCTGTTTTTCTGTGATGTATCTATTCCACAGAAATGAGGTCAAATATTATATGGTCAAACTGAAAGGATGTTTAAAATAAGCCTACAAGGCATGTCATAACTGTTAAGTGATATGAAAAATACATGCGCAGACTGTGCTGTGGTCTTCTGGATAAAGCCCTGTGCTACTACCTGATATAAACCCTCAGGGCTTCTGGATACACTCACAGGCTACAGAATGAAAGAAAAGAAGCCACCAAACCCAGAACAAAGCCAAACCCAAAACAAAGGAGAGAGAGGGAAGACCAAGTATAAACACAACCATTTCTCCAACATCCCAGGTTTTCCACAGAACATTTTCCCATAGGCTGCTCACATACCTCTCTTCCTCCCCAGGCATCCTTCTCTCAGTTTGTTAGTTCAGATGGCAGAAAACTAGATTATGCTGCAAAACAAAAATAAGTTAAAAATATATAATGATAAAAAAATAGAATACTTTGGGCCTAGGGGACAATTTTCCCATACTGCAGTCAGCATGAAGTGCCACTTCCTAGGACCCTCCCTAATAGCTCACTGGCATTGCTTGCTCCAGGCAGTAAATGCAACTTAGCTCCTGCAATTCCACTGGTAAATGTCTCCATGGGAAAGATGTAACTGATGGGCAACAACAGGCACATCTCCTCCTATAAGAGAAAGTTTGAATTTGCCCAGTAACGAGGGCACCACTGGGATTTCTGGTCATAAGACTTCATTTTTCCTGTGCTGCCACTTCTCACCTGATTGTCAGAAAATGATCTGCTGGACTCCAAGTCAAAACTGACCACTCCAGACGAATCAGTCATCAAGCTAAAATGCAGCTTTTGGGTCTTGAGCAGAGGCACAAGAAGCCCTGACATGATTACTCACAGCTTTACAAATCTGGCTATGACTAAACCTTCTTCCAGTCTCAGCTGTCAACAAGTTTCCTTGCTGACAACAGAAGCAACTTCCACAGCCCCAGGCACCTCCTCCTCAACAAGGAGGGGAACTAAGAGCACCCCAACACCCTCCTGACCAGATCAGGAGTCCTGGACAGTGAACAGCGCCCAAAAGCTGCCAGCATGTCTCTCTGGGCTGGCTTTTGGAGGCCTGGCATCACTGCAGGACTGGAGTTCCCAGGCAGCTGATGCCCAGAGAGCAGCTGGAGATTGCTGGAGCATCTTACCCTGCAGGCTGGGCACGGCTGAGCTGCACACTCAGGTGCTGCCCCAAAGAAAGCCCTTCATGAAACAACCCCTGCCCAACACCCCCTGCCCTTTTTTTACTCTGGTTAATTAACCTCCTTGGTGAACTTTGGGGCTTCTTTAGTAGAATATAAAACAGGATAGAAATTTCTTTCAGCAAGCAAAATGTGGACTTAAGTCTTTGTATTTTGAGTACTGCTTGTCATTAAGTAGAAATGACTTTAATAGTTGCCTTTGCACTGCAAATAATTACATTTAGGCCATTAAATTGCCCCATTCAGTGTTTCTGCCTGCTTTTTGTCAACTGTGTATGTACCATTTAATATTTAAAGACTGGGGCACTACTCTGGCTTATTTAGTAATTAATTTCTTTAAATATTCATAGCACTTTGACTCTTAGCAAGGGTTCTGTTTGGTAAGAACAATACTGTTCTGTGGTTGATAGTGTCATGGAAATTTCAGAGGCAAATTTCCATTTTGTAAGATGAAAACATGTAGATTTCTGCAACAGACTGTAATGATTTCAGAATAAAGTTTTTATTACTGAACAATGTATGTACTGAAAAAAAATCCAATTATGCCCTTGCATATAATTGCAGACTGAAAACACAGTGTTGAGAGATGTATTTTATGACAGCAGTATTCACAAAGCAAAAGATACCGCCCAAGAAATTTTCCAGCACCTTCTTTTGAATTGCCACTGGCACAAAGAACAAAACCCAACTGCAAAAAAAGCCTAGGAAAGAGAGAGCAAAACCCACAAAATACAGGAGGATATTTTGCTAGCATCTCTCCGCCTTAGAATATCCTTTTTCCTTTTGCATACCCTGATTTTAAGGCTTTTAGGCTCTTTGTGTGAAATGCTGAGTGCTTATTAAAACAGCTTAAGAGGCTTAAGCTTAAAGGCAGCCTTGGGAAATGAAAATACGTGGAAGATGGAATACCATCTGTGTAAATCTGTCTAGTAACCTGGATGGTGGGAAGGTGATCCAAACAGGAAAAGCAGAAAAAGAGACCTTGAAAGAGACTCTGCTACCCTGGATATGAGAAAGAGTAAGTCATAGTGGGTGGATTTGCCAGCACTCAGGTGAGGCACACTGAGCCTGCAGGGTGCCATGCCCCAGCTTTGGGAAAAATCAACTGCAGAGGCACCCCATGGGAATGGGAACAGGAGGAAGTGGCACAGGAATCAGTCTGACCCTTGTCCAGCACACCACTGCATTTTCAGCCTAATTCACTGCTGCCTTTAAAAAGACCCAAGTCCTTGAAATAGCAGTCTGTCTCCTTATCCCAGAAGAATTTTTTCCCCCTAGGAATTCACATGCAACCAGACTATTCTTGAACACCAGACAAGCAGCATTAACACTCCCAGAGACAGAACTCAACCACGGGACTTGTCTGCACTCACACATTTATCATGTGGTGCTTGACTTGTCTCAGGGACCAGTCAGACCCAGGGAAGATGCAAAAACAAGGATCAAAACCAGGTTGGCCTCATAGAAAAAGAGTTGAGTTGCTTCTTAAATAGGGAGGTCTGGACTACAGATGAAAAATCTCTATTATTGTTTCAACCTCTAATTGCAGCGTTTTGAGGGGAACTGCTGTTAGATAAACGTGGATGTAAATGCCCTATCCTTTCACTCTTTCTCTGAAGCTCTAAGATACCCAAAACAAGCTGTTGGCAACTTAGAAAAACCTGACTGGTGGAAGTCACACTGAAAATGTGTCACAGGGCATAGCATCCCCACCTCAGTATCCTCAATTACAGAATCATCCTGGTTCTCTGGCTAGGAGGTGCTGATTTTAGCACCCATTTAGCACCATTCCTGGCTCATCTCTCACAGCAATGCAGGTAACACTGGAAAGTGACACCTGCTCTAAGGCTGACTGACATTTCCCATTACAAGAACCCACCTTTCAGTGCAACTGAAAGTTTGTTTGGCTTGAACGGTGAAATTTTCTATGACAGTTCTTCTTTCATTACAAGACTTTCCCTACCAAGTCCCAGCATCTGCAAACAAACAGGCCACTGCAAAGGCAATTTAAAAAAAGGTTTGACCTTTCAGCCACAAGTTTTCTGGCTTTGGTTAGCTCCAGCTACTGCTTTAATCACATCTTATTATTTCATGCTCTGTGTGCTATGTGCCAGATTTTACTTTTAAGGAAGAAATGCTGGCATATGTTGTTGCCTAATGGATGCGTGTGGGAAAACAGTCATTAGGGAAAGCCTACAGAACAGGGTATTTTTAAAATGAACTTCTGTGTTGTGGGAAAACACATGCCCCACACAAAATCACCAATGCTCAGTAATGAAATAGCCACATTTATACAGGATGATTACTGCCTGTCATATACCAGTTTTAACAACCATATGTCCTGATACATCCAGGCATCCCAGAGCACCTGAAACTCCTGGGGAAAAACCCTCTGCTGGGGTAAATGGCCCTGGTTCCCTGGTTGACTGAGGCCTGCTGAGGGCCTGCTTCAGCACCTGTGGCAGGAGCTCAGCTCTTCCTGGCTGCCTTTGGGCTCCAGGACTGGCATGAATCAGCACCTCCCACCAGCAGCCGTGTGGGAGGGAAAATAAAAATGCTGTCAGAGTAAGCAGCAGAGAGGCCATTGATACCAAACGTCCTGGAGCAGCTCCCAGCCCAGGGAATGACTTAACAGCAGTAGGATTCAGCAAGGATGATAAAAGAGCTTGGATCAGGCATTTATGCAAGGTTCATTCTGGGAACAGAGGCAGCACTCCCAGCCTGCCAGACCCAGTCCAAGGCTGAGCCCCAAGGCCACTCCAGGGGCTGGTGTGCACGGGCAGGGCTCAGTGCCTGCAGCAGCACAGCCACCCCTCCAAGACACTGGGGATGCTGGTCCAGCTCAGGTGCAGAATGCCCAACCCAAAGCACAAACATCTCTGATAGACCTTGGGTGGGATCTGGATCAGGGTTGTGGAGCAGGGAAACCCCTGGGCTATGTCAAGTCGTCACCATATCCTGTGTTCCTCCCACTTGGCAGAGGCAGATCAGTTTTGGCCTTGCTTGTCTTACCCCATGGGACTGATCTGATTACCCATCTTTTACTTCACTTACACATTTTGCTTGAGGATCTTGTGGGATCTTTTATATCCACAGACCTGAAAGGCGGTGTAGGTTTTCAGGTGTTGTCCTGAGGCTCAGAGAGTTGCTCCTTGGCTATGAGCCTTGAACAAACAGAAGGAAAAAAACCTCTTGGATTTGTTCTGTGGTGTAAGCCCCTAAATGCCTTTGCTAAAGCAGCCTCCACACACAGGGGGTGAAGAGAGGTGACAGCAGCTGGCTTTAGCAGCAGGGGTGAGAACCAGCGCTGGAGAGGCCAACAAGTTGGGGAGATAGGGTGAGCTGAAACCATAGAAGTGTCAAAATTAAGTCAAGGGCAAGCCAGGGAGAGAGGAAGGCACTTTGCCTCTCAGGAAGAAACTCAGTTTCTCAGATTATTGTACAGGACAGAAGAAAGAAACAGAACATGGGACATTTCTGTGAGGGCTTCATACCACTCTTGGTACTTGCCATGCAAAAAGACAGTCTTTTTACCTTGAGGAAGCCATAGATAGTCATATCCATGATCCACTGGAAGTGAGCAGTGCTCAGAAAAACTGCAGGCACTCCTGATTCTGAGGGGTGCAAACATCTCAAAAGACTGCACGTTTCAGCAGGACAGAGATTACCATGTCCTCTGCAAGATGCCAGCCAAGATTTGTAGATATGAGTCATAATCCAAATTTTTCAGCTGCATCCAGTCTGTTCTGCCTACGTTGGTCCTTAAAATTGAACAGTTTCATGCTCTCCTCTGCCAGTATCTCTCTTTATGCTCTTTCAGCAGCCACCTATTCTCTATTTTGTCATTCTGGGCTGCTTTTCTCTTCCATCATAACCCAGTAGGGATGTCTCAGACATCAGTAGAATCAGGTCTCCCCTAAAGAATAGGAGCTTTCTATTTTGCTGCAAGTTTTCTTTGTGGAAATTGCATGTCTTTGGCTTTTTAAAAATCAAAATATTTTTAAAGGTCTGAATAGGAGACCAGATGGTTTTAGAGCTAACCCAAAGCACTGACCAATTCATCAACAAACCAAATACAGCAACTAAAGGGATTCAGATGCAGACCTCTGATTTCTCCATCTCTCTCTTCATGGGAGTTGATTTCCCTTAAAATGGCAGTTAAGAGGTTTTGCATAGCAACTAATTTAACTGTGTCGAGCAGCATAAACGCTGTCAAAAATTACAACCAACATCTGATTCACACTGAAGACCTTCCTTCTTCCCTGTACATCCTTAGCAATAGCTCCCTATATCTGTCAGTACCAGTGTCCTTGTGACTGTGACAGATCCGTGGGGGTTCAGCAATGTGAGCTGGCAGAGGGGCCAGTGATGTTACTGTAATTACTGATAGCACACTCAGGAGCATGTTTGCTTTCTCCAGCTGTATCTATGGCTAAACTAGCTGATACTACCTTTCTCTATAGCTTTAGCCAGCAGGATGCTTTCATCTGGATTTTGATATACAAGCACTTGTGGATTTGTTTGCTACTACAGAAATGATGTTGCATCCTCAACTCTTTTTTTCCCCCTAGCACCATTAACTTGAGTAGCTGGGGGAGCAGCTGAAGGTCTGTTCCAATATTCTGTGTGCCCTCCAGCACACGTACAACACCTCTGCCATAAAAGCAAGCAGGCAACACACCAAACAGGACCACCACAAAGCCAAATGTTCCACGATGACTCAAGGACAGGAAACAAAACTCAGGCACTTCCAATATAAATCTATTTGCAAAGAGAAATTACACCAAGTCCTAAGACTTTGGCCATAAATTGCAGCCAGCTGGGCCTCCTGCTCTGACTGAAGGCAGCAGCCAAATTTTCATTGCCTTTGCTGGAAACACCTGCAGAGCACAGCGGCTGTGCCAATCTGCCAGGGGCAGCAAGGCAGGAATAGCAGCCCCATGTGGGACTGCAGCAGGGAATGTGACATGCAGGAACACAAACACCCACTAAGATCTGGCCAGTGTGGAGAGGGAGTGGATGAGAGGTCTCAGCAGCTGGGCTGGCAAACACTGGCTATCAAATACCAAAACTGGTGTCAGCAGTGTAGCTGTACTGGAGCAATCACATTGATGTTAATCTTTGAGACCCCAACCACCCTTTCTTTCTTTCTCCTTTGCCCACCTGCTGTCATCTTAAACACATCCCTTCCTCTGGCACTCTGTGCTTCCTTGCTCACACCCACGCTGGAGAATGGCCTCCCCAGTCAGCAAACAACATCACTACAGCAAACTGCTCTTTCAGTGGACAGGCCAGTGGGTGGAAAGCATGCACAAAGACATTTATCTGTTCGGCAGAGGCAGTAAAGCAGCAAAGAAGCCACTGAGCCAGGAGGCTTCCGAGAGAGAAACCTTAAGTGGTTGTGTGTGGGTTCATTGCTCTGTTGTTGACTGACATCAGCCTCTTTGGACTCAGAGAGATCCGTTTCATTTTAAGGAGAACATTCCCCCAGGGATCTCATTAGCACCATCATGAAAGTCAGAAAGGAACTGAAGGTTATTGGGGGGGAGTGATGGTGGGGAGGTAAACAAGACAGAAGCACTGCCAGAGAATATGCTCAGAAGCTGTATTTTCTCTTTCTCATGCACACACTCACTTTTTTCTGTGGGAAAAACTCACCTGGTATTGCAATCATGATCTGTGGGGTCATATGTCTGTAGGTAAAAACACAGAGCTAACAGGCACCCCGTGGAGGCCAATGCACAGAACAAAATCTTAATTTTCCCTCTGTAAGGCTGGGGCACACCGTGCCAAGGTCATTCAAACATGCTGTTACAGTCAACAGCACTGGGACAGCCATGCCCACACAGGGGCTGAATTTGGGCTGGACCACTGCTAAGCTGGATGCAGGCCAATTTAGAAGCCTGGTAGGTAAAAATTATCACATTTGATGTCCCAGCAACAAGCACATCATCTCTCCCAATTAGTCAACATATTCCAAGCAGTTACATGGATGCTCCTCATGCAGCGGTGCCCTGCAGAGAGCAAGGTGCAAGGTCTGGTGTGGGTGAACTTCTCCATAGTATTGAAGGTGGTGCTTGGAGAAAAAGAAGGTGGTGACTTCTAAGAAAGTCACTTCTTTCTGGAGTGAAAGCAAAGCTACAATGACAAAAACAAACCAACACCTTGCTCACTTCTTGTGTGACCCATCAGAACTACGTTCTGCCTGTGTTTGTTTCAAGAGGAACTGCAGGATGTCATCTGAGAGTCCAGGTATCCTCCTGCTGTTTTCCAACAAGACTTCTCCTTCAGCTGGCTTTGAAAAGCAAGCAGAAGGAGGGTGGTTTGGAAAGATCTTACATCCATCTCTGTTCAAGACCAACTGTGCCATTTTCAGGCAACGTGACACATATTTTGTTCCATCTTTTTGTTCCAGCTCTGAAATCTTCTGTGACAGACACCGTGAGGCAGCCTCATAGGTCAGATCCTTTCTCTCTGGCTGCTTTCTGCAATACATTTTGTAGAAGCCATCCAGAGAGTCCCGGATGCTGGAATCTTCTGCACTATCATGTTCATACATCCATGAGAACACAGCATTAGGTTCAGAGGGCTCACACAGCCCTGCTTTTGGGTAACATCTCACGTTTGCCTCCTCAGAGCCTTCAGCAGAACATCCCTCAGGAGTTGCAGATGATGGATTGCTCTCTCCTGCAAGCAGAGGATCAATGAAACTCATTAGTCACCAGGTCATCCCTGTGGCAAGTCTTTCTCTGTCCTCCTCCCACTGCAGTCTGGCAAACAGGCTCTTTGCATGAGTAAACCAAGTGCTGCTCTGAACACTGCTGGGCTACCACAGGGCCTTCCTGCACAGACTGATGTAAGATGGGCTGGTTTGGGGATCCCACAGTTGTCCCAGCCTTGACACTGCAGTGACTGGACCTGTTTGTTGGTACAAATCGCCTGGCTCCTCTCACTTACACTTCCAAAGAGGTGGAAATTGCAATCTGCTGTTCCTGGAGATGACAGCTGACCCACAGGGCGGTGTGGCTTGCAGCTGAGACAGTTCTGCATCTATTTCAGTTTTTCCCCTCATCCCTGGGTTAATTCTTACTTTTCATAGTTCTCAATATTACTCCTACAGCACAACGTACAGTCCTGTCCTCCAGCTTTCAGCCAGATTCACAGCCTCCACACCAACACTGTTCTGGTGACTGCAGGGAATTTCAGAATCGGGACCGCAAAGGGGCACTCTGTGCTTCCCCATGAAGTCCCACTTTTGCAGCCCTGCTGCACTAAACACTCTCTCCACATCCTGATGGAATTTCTATGGATAAAATTAATGTAAAGGCCAAGGACTTGCTCTTGCCTAGCTCTTTGCCTCCTTCCTTGCTGACCCACATCTCCGGATAACAGTCAGGGCTGTGGTTCTCTCCTGATTCAGAGCAATCAAGGGGGATGCTTTGCACTAATTAATACAGCACAACAGGAACACTTGGCAAAGACAAGACCAGGATGACCAGCAAGCTTCTAGGAGGAAGAAGTTCCATAAAGAGACCTTGAATTGGGCTCTGGTACCCAGGTAGTGCCTCTGACTGCAATCTCATCTCCAAGCCCACTGCGCCAGAGCATTTGCCAAGCACCTGACTCACCGACAAGGAAATTTTCCAGGGCTCAGCCAGAGGTTGCACAGCCGTCATCTGCAAGTTACATAAGCAGGATGCAGGCAGTCAGAAAATAGCTAGGTCTTTTCTAATTCTGTGAAATGTGAAGCAGGGTGCAGTCCTTCATTTTGGTAGGAGACCGTGTTCAAAGGGAATCTCAGTGTGGAGACAGAAGGCTGTTTTCCTCTCCTGGTACACAAAGAGCTACCCTTCCCTTCCTAAGCAGAGATTCATTAACATGAAATGGAGCTGTCTGTGCAGCCACACTGTACTTCATCTCTTTCTTCCTGTCCCTACTTCCTATCTTTGATCTTTCTTTTCAATTTCACTTCATCTCTGATTATGCAATTTTAAATAGAACTTTCCCTCCCCTTGCTATGTGTCACTTCCAGTGCAGTACAAAGAAAAGCTTGGTGGCCTTCTTTTAACAGTGATCTATGGCATCAGAATAGCAAAGCAGAGAATAGGTCCATTTTTCCTTAGTAATCTCTCAGCTTATGTCAAGTTAGAACTGAAGCTCATGCATCTCTAATAATTCAATCAAGTGGCACTTGGTCTCAGACTCCTGTGGCAATTGCAGACCCCTGTGTCATGCTGGCTTTTTGCTACCTCCTGCTCACAGCCAGATTTTGTGACAGAGCAGCAGCTGCTTCAGCTATAGATACCAAGCCTGTATGACTCGGGAAGAGAAAAATTCTGCTGGTTTTGTGTCGTCAGGGGAGACATCAGCAGTGCTGCTTTGCCTTTCTCCTACCATCTAAGTTAGGATTTTAGTAAAGATTTCTTCACAGAAAGGGTTGCCAAGCACTGGAACAGGATGCCCAGGGAAGTGGCTGAGTCACCATCTCTGGAGGTGTGTAAACAACATGTAGATGTGGCACTTGGGGACACAGTTCAATGGTGGACTTGGCAGTGGGAGGTTTATGGTTGGACTCTATGATTTTAAGGGTCTTTTCCAACTTTAGTGATTCTACTGTACTTTATTCCAAGGTCAGTATGGCCCATAAAGCAGATATCCTCTGCTGAAGCACAGCCCACTTAAGAAGTGACCAGTAAGTGTCTCAGGGGTATAGTCTGGGGTTTGATTAGTCAGAAGATATTCCATTATTATTATTGGGAGAATAGTTTTCTTCCAGTTACTGGTTCAGATATATGCATCTCTATATCCCAACAGTAGGCCCTATCCTCTCAGTGGATTACTTTTTCAGCAAAGCCTTCTTAAGGTAAGATACCCAAGAGAGCTGGATGCCACAGCTCTGGGAGTGTTCAAAGCCAGGTTGGATATGGCCTTGATAACCTGATTGGGGGGAGGTGTCCCTGTCCATGGCAGGGGGGCTGGGACTATGTGGTCTTTAAGGTCCACTCCAACTCCTTGCCATTCTCTGATCCTATGACACAAAAAGCTGGATGCAGAATTCCCAGAACCAATCTATTCCCAGAACCACCACCTCACAAAGTGGTGCCTTTCCTCAGCTTTCTTTACAATTTTCCAATATATTCTCAAACTGTGTGCCAAGACTGATGTTTGAAAATACACCCAAACCTTTTCCTGCCTAAAAGTTACCAGTTAAGCTAGAGCTCCTTCCTCAATACCCTCTAAAGAGCTGGTACTGCTGTTGAAAGGGGCAAATCTCCTGAATGATTTATAAACCACAGGGAACAAGCACAGTAGCTGGATGCCTGCAGGGTCCAGAAAGAGCTTCTCAGCTGGGGCACAAAGAAAGAACACAAACACACGTCGTAGGCCAGCAAGCAGGCTGCTAAAGGCAAAGACAGCATTCAACTCATCAGTTCCTTTGCCTCTTCATTCACCTGCACCCACAGGGATTCTCTGATAATGCACAAAACTGTTGCTTCAAAGCCTAGACCTCTCTGGCCACCCCTCAGCAGCAGGAAAAACGTAGTTTTATAAATTTCTTTGTGAAATCCTTCCATGGCAAACTTAACAGCACAGCTGTCACACACCCTTGTGTTGGCTTGGCCCAACACCTACAAGAGTCAAGGCAAAGATGAGCAAGGCTGAAAACTCTCACTCTGCCTGCAATAGAATTTCATCACCAGAGAATCTGGCTCATTATTTTAAACTATTTTCACCCATTTATACCACTGAGTATTAAAGGGAGGGGAAAAAGTCAATAAAAATGCCCCAGAAAACTGAGTCATTATTAGTGTCTATTTCACACTCACATGATGGATAATCACGAGTAAGAACATATATTATTTCATCTGCTCCTCCACTCCATGCTAATTGAAGTTCAGCATTTCCAGCTAATTAGTAAAAGAGCTGGGGGCAGATAAAAGGATATTCTTGTGTTTATAAACCTGCTGATGAAAATTTAAGAGCTCCATCTGGTACAAGCACATAACCCTACTGCCTGAAGCACATAACCAAATCCTGCTTTGAACCTGGGCCACTTTCAGCGAGGCAACAATGCAGCAATATTATTATTTGCACTTAGACAAAATGTAGCTGTTAGAGATTCTGTAGAACTGTTCAAGCACAGTGAAGTTCTCACAGATTGTATTATATCTCTTATCCCACCAGCCTATCAGGATCTACCTGGGGTGACTGCAATCGTCTACAAGAAAGCGTCCCTAATTCTGTGGTTGCCATGAAGTGCTAAAACAAGTAAACACAGATGCTGTCCCTGAGAGCTGCTCCAGCCCTCACCCTGCTCTTAGAAAATCCCTTCTTGCCTCTCCACCAGGCATGTCCACATGGCATGGGAAAGCTCAAGGAGAGGTGATACTACTTGGACTAGGGCAGAGCTGCCAACTGACACCAAACCTGTGCCAATTCACATCAGTCCAGGGATGCATCCATCTGCACAGGAGACAAGAACAGGTCCCATGATACAGCTGAATTCCCGATGTGTTGAGCACTTCAGACAGTTGATGCATAGAAAAGCATATTTTGGGATTGTTTTCTTTCCACCTGGCTGATTTCCAGTGGGAGTGCATGTATCATCATGGGAATGCAATTCCTCTCTGCTCAGGGAAGAAAGAAGGAAATTTGGGAGAATTTGGCAGGAGCTCATTCTACCCCAGTCTCACAAAGCACTTTAGCCTGCCAGTAATCACACACCTGAGTACTCAGAAACTGCAAATCTAGACATTTGAGGATCAAATTCTATTGCCTTTGCTTGCATTGAGAACATTTCCTCTGATTACAACAGTTAAAAACCCATGTGTGAGCTGCTGATCACATTCCTTTACATGAGCTGAAATATACTTGCATTGTAGGATTTTTATTACCACATTTAAATTGGAATAGCACCAAAAAGACAAGTATCAAGAAAACAAGTATCAATCTGCTAAATACTGCACAAACACTTATCACATTGAGTAAAAGACAGATCCTAAAGCCTTTGGTGTACACTATTGAATAATTGTAGAGATTACAATTTCTCTGCCTTGCAGAAAACAGTTGTTTTCTTCTTGGGCAAAGGCAAAATGGAATTTCCAATGACATTATCATTCAAAAAGATTGGTTTTTTGTTCCTTGTGGGTATTTAAATTGTAAACTGAAAGTGAAAATAAGAATATAATAAGCCTTGCTACTTTGCTGTCTCCCTGGTGCCACACAAACCAGCTTTCTTCTGTTGTCATCTGCAGTAGGCTGCAGCTCACAAGATGGGATCTGTGAGACTCTGTTTTACATGTGACATAACCAGCTATATTCTTCATCCTCCAGCCCATATGTGCTCTGTTGGCTGTGTCTGACTGCTGAGTGCTGGCCAAGGACTCTGCAAATGCTGGCTGCTCTCTCAGGAGACCTGGAGAAAGTGAGGGTAAGCAAAAGGCAGCAAGAAGGGAGGAATCTGGGGATGGGAGTAGGAAAGGGAGACAGTGACAGAGGAATAGCAGTGGGTATGGCCCAGTACTGTCAGGCTCTCTACTTTTTTCTTTATTCTGCTGCACATTTGTGGTGTGAAAAGTTGGTGGGGGGCTTTAGTTTGCGTGGATTAAGGCATAAGCAGTTATTTTTGGGAAGCATAAAAACTCTTCCATTTCAGTCTAACCCCCTTAGAAATCTGAAATTCAAGGAAAATAAAAAGGCTGGCAAATGGTAAAGTGCCCTTGAAATGCAATATGCAGGCACAGTGCATTCCCCTAGACACTCTTCCAAATGTCACACCGGTATTAAACTCTGCCCCGCTCCAAGAGCTCATATCCGATTGCCTGCTGCTCCGAGCTTTTAATACAGCTGGGAAACTCAGCCCAGTGAAAGCTTTCAGAGAACACACTGGTTAAACACACTGGATTTAATAAACCACAGAGAAAGTCAGCTGCAATATGAACTACAAATTAACACTCCTTATCTGCTGAAGGCCAGGAGATAAACACCACTGCCACCTCACAGATCTGTTTCTAAGCAACCAGGCCCCACAGGCCAGGGCAACAGGCATGGGCAGAAGCAGGAGCAGACCATAAACACCATCACTCACTGCTGTGCCCCAAGAGCCTGAGGATGATGATGATATATCCTCAGCCAGGCCCCAGAGCAATGGGCTTTGGATGTAACTGATACAGGGACTTCTGTCATTGCAAAGATCACAGGTGTCTTTGAAGGGATGGGCAGCAACATAACACTGGAGTGCCTGAGATTTTATTTTCACAAGGCAACTCCTTCCTTTGGAGCTCAAAATGATTCTAAAAATACAAACAGCAAATTTAAGAACTCTTCAAAAAAGTATACTTAGAGTGGTTTAATTTACATGATTCTCAAGACAGTAAAAAACCTTAAAGCATCCTATTTGTCTCAAACTGTGATTTTAAAAACATTGCTTAAGATCTAAGGTTGAAGATTCTATTATTAAGCGTAAACTTTCTTTTAAACATAAATAATAAGTTTTAAAAATTTACACAGCTGAAAACATCAACTGTCAATTGAAGTTATCCAGCAGATGAGGGCATCAAGGGGCTTTATTAAACTGCAATTATCTGCTGCTTTCTTGTTACATACACAGCCTTGGGAACTCAGCCTGACTCACCATGTCTGTGTAACACTAAAGACACCAACTTCCCAGAGAAAACTCTGATAAGGCTTCTTGAGCTAATTGCTCAGCTTCTAATTAGGAGAGCACAGGGAAGTGACTGTAAGAACAGCACCGTGCAAGCTCATGTGCACAGACAATGCTGTGCTGGAGCACCCTCTCCTCACCCACAGCCAAACATCTCAATGAGCTTTCAAGCTCCGACAGACAGGATCCAACACAAGCATCCCCAGGCCAAGCCTCTGCCTTCTCTGTTGGTGAAAATCAGAACTGTCCACCCATGTCAAGTCTCTCCTTTACCACCATGACCACAGCACTGCTCTGCCCACAGGGAGGACTCACCACTTGATTTAGATTTGACTTTTGTCTTCCTGTGAGCAGGAGGATGTTTTAGTAAAATGATGGATTTTTCCTTCTTTTAATCTGTGACTTGCAGTATTGCTTTTTTTATAAACTGAAGGCTTTAATTTAGCCCCAGATCATATTTGTCCCTAAGCTCATCCTATTTCAGAATAAAAGCAAAAGTCTGGTGCTTGAAACAGGTGAGAAACAATCCTGCCTACTTGATTTTCACTGTTTTAGATTTGCAAAAATGTTATGGAGGAAATCTGTGCTCTATGGTGCCTGAAGAACCTTTTGCACTTTAGTTACATTGCATAGCTGAAGCAAATGATAGTTGTTTCTGTTTATATTTTTTTCTTGCTTAGAAATTGTAAATTCTAGTCTTGTCTATTCTCTTTTTTTTCCCCAGCTGATTCTGTAGATTTAGCACTTCATCAACTGTTAGCTGTCTGACCCAAGAAGCATTTCCTAAGGAATCCTGTTTTACTAAGAGGGATGAAACTCCAGAATTCAGAAATGGATTTTCTATGGCCACCTCTTCAGCTAAGAAGACCCTTGGAACCTGAGTCACCCAAGCAGACCTCTCCTAGAGAGGAAGAGGGTCTGAAGACAACATTCATCATGGTTCTAAGGTAAAAGACAAGAAGGGAGAAATTCTTCCTGTTTCTGGCAAGGCTCACAAAGGAAAGATACTGAACTTTTAGACATTTCATTCAGAACTGATGAAGTTGTGAGCTGAAATTAAAAAGTGGGCTTGAAAATCTATCTGGATGAGAATTAGTGATCATAGACAAGACTAGCAAAAAAAAATCTGAAAGAGTTATTAAATCTCATTCTTCATGGCTTTAACAAACCATTTCCAGGGTTTAGAGGCATAAATGAGGCCCAACAGGCAGCACACAGAATGCTGTAAACACCATTTTGAGGATGGGGCTGACACATAAAGAGGAAAACTGCCACTTATTCTGAAATATTTAGTAATGGCCACTGGCAATGACAGGAAACAGCCCTAGATTACAAGTATTGTTGAGGAAGACAGTATCACTCTATTTGCAATTATTAAAAAGGAAACCCAAAGCAATATCCTTTCTTTATATATGAAATACTTTGTCTCTCATTCAGTTATACATTTTCAGCGATCAAGAGGACCAATAATCTTCAGCTAATGCCTTTGGCAAGAATAAGCAGACAGTTCTCACTGGTGATGAATTGCTCAAGTCCCAACATCAGTTTACAAAAACTCTACCTTCTGCATCTCCATGGAGAATGACGTTTATGACAGTTTGCCTGGAAAAACAGGATATGATGCTATTCATCCAGCTAAAATAGAAGGGGAAGAGCCTGCCATGACAGTGTTTCTTTAATGATAAGAACAGACTAAAAGACTGACCTATTATATAAAATTTAGCAGAACATTTCCTTTATTTACAGATTGTGCAAACTTGGAAAAGGAGATGGGGTGAGGGGTTGTTCAGTGTATTCTGCCTTCCCTTGCCATTACAGTACTTGAAAGACCAACTCATTACAATCTTAACACCCCCAAACACACACAGAGGTTACACTGAAGAGATTCACAGGCATTTCAGCCCTGCTTCCAGCTAGCTCTGCACACCTGTGGACACCAGTGACCAGAGAATCACAGGCAAAAATGCCATTTCTTGACCAAAAAATTACTGCAAAGCAAGGTATGTTTCAAGCATCTCTCTTGACTCGTAGGTGAAATTATACTACTCATAAATACTTTTGAGAACTAAAGAGTTATGACCTATAATCATGTCATTACTCATCTTCATGGGAGGTCCTGCACTTGGAGTCCCGAACCCTGATGTGGAGTTGATGCCTGATTACCACAGATCATCTATTGTAAAACAGCCGCTGCCGGGAAGGGAAAATGCTCTAAAACCTGCAGAGGCAGTAAACTGAATCAAATAAGGCAGAAGAAGGTGAAAGCTCAGTTAAATACAACTTGTCTTCAATTTTTTACCTCTCCAACCTAGGCACTTGTATGTTTCTCAGGTGCATTTGTGTGAATTTGTTCAACTTTGTACCAACTTACAATTAGGTTCAGATCCCAAATAGGTGCATTGATTTTCAGCAGTGCTGAATACACAGGTGCTCTTACCAAATTTAAAAGAAGCCATAGAGATTTTAGCTCTTTGGAAAACAACACCATCTAAGCTTTAACTTTACTAATTCTTCAGGAGCAGATCACTGCAAGTTCTACAGCAGAAGAACAAGAATGTACCTTGTGGTTATCAGATTTTAAGGTCCTGATCTTTCATTTTTATCTAAGGCAAGAAGCACAAGTGTGGGAATACTGCAAAAAATGCTTACAGATGGGTTGATTCCCTCTAGATGGGAGTGAAACAGCTGAATATGTGCAGTCTGTACCTCTTCAGATCAAAGATCCAGCCAGGATTGATCTCTCACAAAGAACAACAGAGGAACATTTGCAGAGATGGTTTCCTGAATTTACCTGCAATAAGATGGCTTTGAAACCACCCTTATTGTCTGTGTCATGCTCCTGAAAACATGCTGCATGTCAGACAAACACAGAAAGGCCTGCTCTTCTTTTAGAAGCAGGAATAGAAAAATAAAACCAACAAAGAAATAACCTCAAAAAGCACAGGCAAACAACAGGTACAAAGGTAAAGAGAGCTACTGATATTCTGGTGACAATCTGAAGGCAGAGTGAGGCATTTTCCAGTCTCCCTGCAGGCTGTGAGCACTGAACAGGATGTGCAGAGATGTGCCAGCCTCCAGTGCTTTGGCACAGGAAAGAGCATACCCACATCCTCTCCAGCCATGGGGTTGTGAGATTGCACAGCTTGGGGCTTTCTTCTTCTGCACTGCCAGTGGGAGCTTGTGCATCAGACATTGATTAAAAACAAAAAAACAGACCTAAAAATAAGAATGGAAGCAAGATACCAATCTCCACCTATCAGTTTTCCACAGGCTAATAAATGAAATAGCCTGACATTGAAGAAATCGGTGTCAGATACATCAAACAGTCATCAAGGAAATTTTCAAGAGACAGAAAATGCAAACTGAATGGACTACAATGAAAAGCAAACAAGATATACAAGTTTAATAACTTGGCAGACATTTTCTCATCACTATCTGTGATACTTTGGCTTGCTACTTTAAAGGTACACTGAATAAATATTTGAGCCATCTAGTTTTGCTGCAGTATTACTAAAAACCAAGTAATGAACAGAAATTGGACTAGAGCAACAGGCATATTTATAGACCATTCACAAATGCTAGAGGCTTGAGAAACACAAGGGCTTTTGCTTAATTATCTACATGCTGTTTTGGGAATCATGGAAAATCTCTTCCATCAGAACTAGCTTGAGAGAAAATTTGGCTTTGAACAGAATTGTTTTGCCATTTAATCAACCAGCTTTCTGCAGGAATTGCTCTGTGGCTAATAATCAAGCACCTGAAAACTGAAATCGGAAATAGTTCTAACCTAAGAAGGATATTGGGAGCGAATCCTCAGGCCCTGAGGCTGCACTCACCTACCCAACTTTTCTTAGGTGGTGCCATGGCTGTGATACTCTCTGTGCTTCTGAATGGACTGAGAAAACCTGAAGTACAGAGCAGATGGGAGAAGGTCTTTGACAAGGAGTATGACTTTAAAAGCTACAAAGAAGAAAAAAACACTGAGCAAGCAAGTCTCCATCCCCATCTCCTCACTTTGTCCTCTCAGCCTGTCACGAGGAAGGCTTGGCAATGCAGGCATTTCCCAGCTTGGCCCTCAAAGGGCAAACAGCAAAAAGTTTCAGTCACTCCAGACTTGTTTATATCCTTTTACCTGGCCCTACAGCCTACTAGTCCTGCTTTCTATGAAAACTTCTTAGCCATGAGCAGATCTGGGTGCACCCAAACCTCTCAGTTCTGCCCCGAATCCAACATTTGACCCGAGTTGATTGCGACACAACCCTGGACAACTGAGAGTAAATTTGAGTTTACAAAGCAAACAAAATAAAACAAAACTTATGTTGTCCATCCCATATTATCACACAGCAATTCTGCACCAAGATGGGTCTCCTGGGAGGCTACACATGCTTCATCAGAAAAGAGCCTGGAGCTGTGCGTGAAGCACTTGCTCAGAGCTTTTTAGTAACTGCTTCAGCTACTGACGAACTGTGGTTAGTGATAGTTACTGCAACCAAATACCTGTGAACAGAAAAATTAATTAATTCCTGCAAAATAAGGTGAGTAGAAGGACAAATAAACCACAGCAAGTTAGGGCAATTCCACTGTTCCTTTATTAAAGGAAACATTTTCCACCCACCTTACACCCTGAGATTGCCTAACTGAAAATACCTACTTCATTCAAAAATAATCACACAAGTAGCAAGGGAGTGAAAGAGAGAAAACTTTTAAAAAACTTAACCCATCTCGTATTTGCAGGTATAAGTATTTTAAGCATTTACAAATAGTAAAGGACCACTCCCCAACTATTTTTCAAGATGATGTGGGAGTGTTTGCATGACTTTTAACAGAGCAGGGAGATGAATAATGCTCGTGTTTGTTTAGAATTTGTTCTCCGAATAGGGGCTAGAGAGTACAGAAGCAGATATGGGGAAACACCAGCAAGTTTGGAATTTGCAGTTTATTATCAGACTCCCAAAATTTCATAGTTCTATTTTTTTTAATGTAAAGCAACCATAGAAATTGGGGCATTTGGCAATTCCCATTGCTCCTCTGTCATTTGGAGCATAACACAGGTGCAACCACATTTAAAAATGTCAATGAATTAATGATACTGATCAACACTTCTGGTAAGCATTAATACAAACATAATTAATAGTATTAACCATATTAATATGGCCACTCACCTATTCAAAGGAAAAAGTAAGCATTTAACATAATGAAAATTTACATTTGTATTCAATAAAATAAAATTGGGCAAGTATGATATAAAACAGATCCTTAACAGTGAGGGTAGATTCCATTTTTCAAATAAAAAGGAAAGTTTAGCAGTGAGCAATTCCTATATCTATGTTGGAGATACTACTGACAGCTGTGTTCCAGTACAAGCTAAAGTCACGTGGTTCTTATTTGACATTGCTTGGTGGGTGGGACTTGACAGCCCACATAATTTAGTAGATCACACCTTGGGGTAATTGTCTTTTAACTTTTTTTAAATCCCAAAATGTTCATGATCAGCTCAGGAATTTTGTTTTAAAAAGCCTAAAAAGTACGTAATTCAAACAGACTGGATTCTGTGATTGTAGCAAAGACGTATTTTATTTCTAAATAATAATAATTCTGAAACAAAAGCTTTAGTGAATCTTTTCAGCTCAAGTTTTGGGATTGGTCTTCAAAGGCTACTTAAGAGCGTTTTTTTAGATCACATGTGGACAACGCGAGGACATAAGCAGTTAATTTGTGTTCCACTACCTTGACAATCTGCTCCCTTAATCTGTTTCATTTCCTCACAAGCCACCTGAAAGCCTCAGCATCTTTGCAAGAGGACATTTCTGCACAGAATATTCTGCACCTGAGCCTCTTAAAGAAGGTGTAGCAGCACATACAAGAGCATACCAAAGATGCTCATATTCACAAGTGATTTGGACTTGAACATTATTAAATTACAAAAAAGGTGTTTATGTGCATTTCCCATTAACTAAACCAAGTCAGGAACAGCTGTCAGAAAATAAAATTGACATTCAGGAGATCCCTCAGATTTGAGGTTTTAAAACCACTATGTTTATAGCACCGGAGTTTTTTGTTCCCTCCACTCTGCAAACAAATCCACTTCCACAATCTTTCACTTCCCCTTAGCCACATTCACTGCTGAAGTTTAGTTGTGACTCTTAAGACAATGGAAAATATATCTGATGCTTCCTTGAGCTGGAAAAATGTTTAATGCATTAAGGGCACAAAAAAATTGTGCCCTTGAGTAAGCAATTGAATCAGGATAAAATAAAGGTCACTGAGAATTAAAATAAAACAAATGTATCTGCCTGCCTGCCTGCACAGAGGCTTAGTGCCCTCTCTGCAGCTACTGTCACTCATTCTTTATAACAAAAAAATTAAGAGGCCAGTCTGCTGCAGCACAGCCTTGAAACAGTTCAGAGATTAATGTATTCACACAGATGTGGAGACAAAAGGTATATTTTAGTGACACAGCACTTGTGATCTAATGCCAAAATCTGAGCCACAAGCAGAGCACAAAAAGCAAAGTGAAGCCATCCTAAAGAAGGCATGCAAGGTTAACTGTGGGGTGTGGTCTTGACACTTCTTTTTTAAGAGTCTACCATCACTATCATGTACTACCGAGTTTAAAAGACCTTAGGGTTTTTGCGGAGTTTGGGGGTGTTTTTTTCAAGCTTGGCTCAACAGCTCATGCTCCTGCCAAGCCATGAGGAAAAGAAGGCAAGGGAAAGGTTGTTGAAATCTGCTCATGGTCAACAAAACAGACATTCCAGGCAGCACAGAGTGAATCTGAAGACAGCAAAGGAATGCTCTGTCCTGGTGGAGCAGGGCCTGTGCAAAGCAGGCAGAAAAGCATAATTTGCTGCCTTGCAGAGAGGAATTAGGTGCCAGTGTCAGTGGCTGCTTTCCAACACCCATTGCCCACCTCAGTGGGGTCCCTCTCTCCCCACATGCACTTGGTGCACACATCTCACTGCCTGTGAGAGATCAGTGTTTATTTTCTCAACTACATTAGAGAACTTTTTCCAATGTTGCAAAAAATTAATTTAAAGGAAACTTGAAATAAATACAAATAATGACGTTTCTTATGATTGTGCAAAGAGCCCTAAGCTTTTAAAATGCAATTTACATGAGAGGAGACAAAAGGATTTTGAACTTTTTAGCAAGAACCATCCCAAGGAAAAAAAGTGTTTGAAAAGAAATTACATCCTGGCGACAAGTAAATTATATTACAGACAGCTAGTTGTCCAACAGGAACACTTTGGACTGTGATACACATCAAAATAAATCTAATTACCCCTAAAAATCAGGGAATCTGTAGGTTTACCTAAAAACCAGGAAATGAGCTTTTAATTGTTTTCACTGCAGACACAAACAAAAGACACTGATTAACTTACTGGGCTCAAGAGAGGTAATTATTTTGCAGCAGATGCATCTGTAAGAGCAATTCTGTGACAGCTCCAGATTTAATCTGTCTTTGTTTTATGAAGACCATCTGCACAAATTACTTTTTCCCTCAGATTTTAGGTTTTGAGGTGAACTCTGCTCAGACAGAATGCAAAACTCAATTATTGCCCAGTATCAGGCTGATACTGATGCTAGAGACACATGATACAGACTAAGTCTAATGAAAAGCCCCTGGCTGAAAACAGAATTTAATTTCCTTTAAAAAAAACCCCAAGCACTCCCCAGCTTTGTAAAAATATTAAAAATATTACAAAAAAAGATGAACAGATTATGAGCACATATGAAAGGGAGAGTATTTGAAAAGTTTCTTGCCAGGAAACAAGCTAAGAAGTATTTTAATAAAATATGCACTTACAGCTAGCGTGCTGTTTCATTCTGCAATATCACCCCAAGAGCAGAACGTGTAGGTTACAATATTCTGAAATACTCTAAATCCACAGACTCAAAAAAGAGTTTAGCAAGAGATGCCAACATCTCCATATTAGCTTTCCCAATGCTGTTTCCCAGATCACTGCTGAGTATAGCAAGGCTTCAACTCTTTTC
Organism: Drymodes brunneopygia; assembly: GCA_013400955.1. Lineage (NCBI taxonomy): Eukaryota > Metazoa > Chordata > Aves > Passeriformes > Petroicidae > Drymodes > Drymodes brunneopygia. Next base: position 1,672,582 of record VZTZ01027337.1, read on the forward strand.
CAAGCATCCATCCCCATACCCCTCCACCAGCCCTCATGTGCAGTGCATTTAATGTCTGGAGCTCTGCAGAAATAGAAAAAGTGCCTTAGGTTTTATTTATTCCAATTAATCCCCTGAATGAACTGTATCCTCCACATCAAGCGGATGGGCCCTGAGAAGCAGGATTTCAGGAGGCATCCAGAGAGCAAGAAACCATATAAATTGTAGCTATTGGGACTCCCTTCCATGCTCTCCTTTGGATGCACGCGCTCTCCTCAAGAGAACTCTGTACCAAGGTATAGCTAAGGTGTAACAGGTGCTTTATTGCATTGCCTCTCTTAGTTTTTTGCCTTTAAGCAGGACTTAACGTGCACCAAAGCATATTTTAGACAGGGACATGTTTTAAAGACTGCACTGAGCTTTAGGGAATACTCACATGAATGTTAATGAGACCAGAGATGTTCCCACAAACACTCACAGAGGAAGAACAAGGATGGTTTTGAGCAAAGTGTTATAGAAAAAGACAAAGCAAGAGTTAAATCAGCATAGTCACTTCTGTCACTTCATTAGTCACTACAGCAAGAGCAATCAGGGATACCATGGTGTCCCGAAGAAAAATAAATTCCACAGGAACACACTGGTCCCTCAGAAAGAAGCAGAAACAACAGTTTTCAAATTGGCAATCAACGGTGTTTTGCAAAAGGAAAACCCCAGACACATTACCAGATGTAACAGCTTCCAAAACAGCAGCGAAGCCCAATTATTTTCTCATGCAATAATCAAGTGAGGGAACCAGATTGCTGCAGCAAGATAATAACTTACTGGCTGAGAAAACCTACCAGAGGTCTGTTTGAGAGGTGAGGAGAAAGGGAGGACCCAGTTATTACCTGGCAAGGCTTCAAAAAGCTTGGAAGGTTCAAGCAAATACCTTCACTGAGGATGCTAAACCAAAGCAAGCCTCCTGCCTTCGCTCAAATTTGACCACCCCACTGGTTTGGGATCAGTCTTGCCTTAATACCCGCTCCAAGATCCCACAGGAACCAAGATGAGCAGGATCCTGTGGCACAGAGAATTAAAGAATTTCTAAGGAGGCCAAATTTGGCTCTAGCTCCAATAGTACAGCCATGAAATAATGCATTTCTTTCCATGGCTTTGCTGCAAGAGCATTTGGCTAGGTTTTATCCCTACACATTCGCCTAGTTTGGAAAGGCAAATTCTGGGTGTAGTCAACAGGTGAGAGACTCCTGCCGTTTCCTCTCTGAAGGATTTCTTTCTGAAATCATATTAAGAAGTGGTTAAACTGGTTTTTTACTTGACCAGAGGATCAAGAGAGGGGAAACCACCAGTATAACCCCAGAAAGCACAGGCTTCCACACTTCAACACACAGGTGGGCACTGGCACCTAGAAATAGCATAGCGCCTTTCTTCTGTGATGGGAGAAAAAGATTTTGGCAAACAAAGGATGCAACAAAGCAGGTTATTAGACTGAAGTATTTAAACCAGTCACATGCACTTCTGAAGAGGGATTATTGCCTGAAAGATAACATTAGGTTTTATATCCCCTCATTCTATGACCAGCTCTTCAGCAGCTGTAGAGATAGCAGTCAATCCATAATCAAAGGTTCATCCACAGATATTTCATTGCCACGTATTGTAAGTAAAAGAGAAGTCCTGAGGAATTCAAGTGATTGACTATTTTGTACAGTGTGTGGGAATAGCACAGGCAAACCTAGCACTTTGTTTTCTGCATGAAGAATCTCATTTGCCAACAGCACACGATCACACTCTTTCACCACACAGTGTAACTCACCCTGGTGGGTTTGTAGCTCACAGTTGCTAATTCTGGAGCATGATGCTTTCAGTCTGAGTATTACATCCAACTATCAACCTCATTTTTGCTTTAATCTTCTGCAAAAGAATGATTCCTCAAGATCAAAAAAAAAGCCAGCTAGAGTTACACCAGAAATAAATCACTGTCTTCATTAACTATCAGCAGATTGTTGAAAGCTAATGGCAATAGATGATTTCTTAAGAATGCAAATATATTTCCCTTTATAATCCAACATTGGCGGGCTTAAGAGTATAAATATTTCCTTCCATTCAATCCAACTCAGGTATGAAACCTACTGGCACAAACTCAGTGTCTCAGCCACAGGAGATCACTTCAGCAATGCTGTCACAGGCTCTGCAGATGATTCACACACACAAATGCTATTGGACAAGTGCCTCATATAAAATAATAATTAGCAGCTATAACAAACATCCTACCACAAAGCACTGGTGCAGCACAAAATGAATCTTCTCAAGTTATGTTATTTTGCAACTTCTGCTGCCTTCATTATATTTTAATTAAGACTGCATCAGGAGAAAAACTAACCTAGAAATAACCTCATTAGACATCCAGAGAAGCAGCAATGTAGAGCATTAAATTCAGCTGGGATTGCAGATGGTAGCTCTGTAAATCAGGTTCTGCTTCAATTCAGCACTTCAGCAGAATGTCCATCCTTTCAAGAAATTGCTGCTGAATGGTAAGGTAACACGAAACAGATCCCACTTGTGCTGCACCATGACCAGGAGTAGAGAAGATACATTTCTTTGCAATCTTAATAGACAGTAACTGCTTAAACCATTGAATTCAAAATAAGTTTGTATTATGAATAGTACAGAAGGACCTGGGCTAGGCATTGAGTCAGCATATTAATGATGAGTATTCCTTAGGTCTGTACAAGTTACTGTATTTTTGATATATGCTATCTGTGGGTCATTCATTAAAAATGTAAAATACCACTGTAACATTTACTAATACACAAATACAACCTACGCTATGGACCCCAAAAAGGTTTGTCCCCTCCTTCAACTCTGACTTGCCTACTTCTCTATTCCAACAATCCCCTCCTGCTTCTGGGCATCTTATCCAAGGGTTTATTTTCAAGTAACAGTGCTTAAGAGGTACAGTCTAGTGAAGGCAAGATAGTGTACCTATGATAGCGTTGATATCAGCTTTGACACCTGCAGAACAGGAATACTCTTTTCTATAGGGAAAGGAAGGAGGTGCCATGCAGTATCAGATCAGCTTCTAGTCTGGTATGACCTTCCACTTGTGGTCTGCTCTAGGTGGAAGTGTTGTGGTGGGGATATGTGGGTCTGACCTGACAATTGAAAATAGACAGTGATTAATAAAAGCCTTGAAACACCATTGGATGTATTCAATACCTCAGCAACATTTGTATCAGCAAGAACTATTGACCGAGCTTGCTCTTATTACCCAAATCAGTGCATAGTCCCCTTTCTTTCACTGCTAAGCTCTTTGCCTCAATGATTTCCTGTTGCACTGAGTTTTATAATCTAATTACCTGCTGTGGAAGAAGTGACTGATTTTGATTCTACTGCCTTTTCTTTTTGTCCAACAGACACAGAACCAACAATCAGATTCCTCTTGAGATCATTACTGGTTTAAATTTAATTTTAAAAATAGAAAAAAGAAAAGGTTTGCATCATTCTTTGAGATAGAAATACACGTATAAAAACAGACTACTATGAGAGTATCAAAGCCTCCATTCATCTAGAAGACATTATAGTATAATTTTCTGTTTTCCCATGCTTAGTCTCTCTGTTCTTTTTGTCTCCTATTTTCAGATTAAAAAACCAAAAAACCAACAAAACAAACAAAAAACCAAAAAACAACAACAACAACAAAAAAATCCACACACACAAAACCCCAAAACTCTTGTCAGGCACTGCAGCCTGACAGCTGGGACCTCTTTTAGTACTAATATGCATCATGTTATTACTTAGAGCTGTATAAAACAGTCTCTAGGAAGGTATGGAAGGTAGGAATGCAAAGAGTTTACCTTCTTCACAAACTCAAATAACTCTTGGAATAAGACAACCTCTCTGACATAGGCAGTGCTATATAAAACACAGCAAGCTTGCAAAACTCAAGCCCTCACTTGCTTCCACCTCTGCCCAGAGTGAACACAAACAGAGCACTGCCAGATTCCCTCAGCAGGCTGAAAAGAACAGCAAGCAGCCCACAGCACAAAATATTGTCATTTGCTTGCCAGTATTTATTGCAGTAATAAATAACCAGCTGCCTGCCACCCTTCACAGAGAAAACCCTTAGCATGGAGGCCTGCTGGAAAGGCAGCAGCACTGCTCATCCTGACAGCATTCCATCTGTCTGAGAGGAGATTTCAGAGGCATAGAGATGTGCATGCATACGAAGCTCAGCTACTACAGAATCTACAGCACATAACACAAAGAAGGCTGGGGCATTCTTAAACTCATGAAATAAAGGAAGCAATCAGATGCAGGAGGGCTCCAGGACAAACCTTCATGTATTGCAACCCACACTGATGCTGAATCACTGGCCTGTGTTGTTTTGTTTCAAAAAATATTGTGGATGATGATGTGTGCTGTATTTTGTACTCGCAGTCTGCTACTAAGGGGCTATGACTCATGATTTTTTATGCTGCAGCCTCATCAGCTGCACGCCAGTGAGCTCAGTGAAGTAAACCAGAGAAAGAGAGAAGAAAAATGAAGCCTGAATGAAGACAGAGATCCAATTTAAATTCAGTGCCAGATGCCCCACAGGTAAGCAGTAATAGGAGTCTGAGCTGCGAGGCTTTAGGAACACTTCAAGTGGACTCAGTCCATGTGGTATGGTACAAGCCAGATGTTACAGAAGGGAAGCCAGGAGACATAGAGAGCACCATGTAAATGTAAAGGCAGGGACCAAACAACTGCACGCAAATCCAGGGAAAACTCCACAATGATCCTCACAATCCTGGCATTAATCCAAGCCACGTCACTGCAGAGAGAAAGGACCTGCACTCAGAAGATGGAGCATCCCCTGCAGCACTCCAGGCACTGCATCCATCCTGAGCTCTACTCAGGCATGTGGAACAAAGGCATCCTGCCCACAGCCTGCTGGCTCAGCTTACTCCAAGTCTGCCATAGCAAAATTGGATAGGAACAATCTGCATCCTTTCACAGCAACAAGCCTGCCCTCTACACTAAGCAGCATCCTGGGAGCACAGTTTCTCATTTAAACAGCACCAGTATCACTTTTTTGTTCTCCTCCCTGCCACTAGGCACAGAGGATTCCCTGAAATGTGTTTTTCTGTTGCCAGTTCACAGCAGCTCCGAAAGAAGCTTCAAATTCAAGGAATAAATTCAGAGGCAATAAGAGACCACAGCAATCAGGCCAGATGTATCTTGTTTTCTGTTGCTGCATTTCAACAACTGCCAGTGCAGGGCCTTTTGGGTCCAATAAACTCCAGATGATTTTTCTATACACAGTCACAGGCTGCGTCTGAAAAAACACTTGAATGACTGAGAGGTAAATGTAAGGAAAGGTTCCCAGTGAAAATAAAAGTCAGGCTGTGCATATATGATCACTGGTGCCCAAAATTAGGGTCCCTCAAGGTGTTTTGTGTACCAGGACAGGTGAATCTGATAAATTATGAGACAAAACCCCTACATTTAGAATCAGACCAGGAAAAAGAAAAAGTAGAAATCTTACTAACAGAGTTATGAAAACAAGAGGTTTTAAAGAGACTTGAGGAGTGCCATTTCTTATTTATGTGTTGTATATAAGCAGAGCATCAAATCGCCCTCTAAACCACAAACACCACTCGCAGGTGGACTGTAGGTGAGATGTCCCAGAGCATCTGAACAAATGTGTGCAGCTCAGTGTTTATTGGAAGCTCTTCCACCATCATTTACCTGGGCTCTCTGCCTCGAGTACAGCTGCATTTCAGGCCAAAGCACACGTACTTCTTCCCCAGGTGCTGATGCTAATGTGAGTGACCCCACAGCATCATGTGCCAAAGAAATATCCTGGTGGGTTGGCACAGGCTGGGCTCAACACGGCATTCCAAGCCAATCAGCCCTTTTTTCCTGCCCTAGCCTGACATCCCCCACTATTTAAACTGCCATTTTTAAGGCACTTCCACAAATCTTTACCGCCCACACCTAAATGATGCAGCTGAGACACCAAGGCAGACAGCAGGGAAGGGTAATGCTGGTTTTACATAACGATGTTGCCACAGGCATTCCATGTTTTGCCACGTGCTGGCTGCTCAGCACAGACACCCAATGATCTTGGGTCATTCTTGCACCATCTGCACCACAACAAAACCATAATACCACGTTGCAAAGAGCAACTCTATTATACAAGAAAGAAGCCAACATCTCGGGAGTCCCACACAAAATCTAACATTGATTGAAAGATGCCATGAACACGTGTCCAGGTAACAGGAAAAGCCACAGTCCTTTGCAGGTTTCCACAGTTATTTCAATTACTAAGGATTCATGGCATGTGCTTTCATTTCTCCCCAAGAAAAAATAAAGCATTTTGTGGAGATGTTTCAGCTGCACAGCAGTTCTTGCCCTCCAAAGTAAACAGAACAATTCATGCACACATGAGAATGTTTCACAACTGCTATTACTGCATTATTGGAGCACTGTTAGAAAAATGACTACCCTGGGTTACAGGCCTCAGGATTTGCTTTGTAGCTTCTCCAGCTGTTAAGGAAAATTGGGATTTTCAATGAAATTGCTTCCTACAAAAGATGCTCCTCTTTCTAAAAGCAGAAAGAAAAATGGAACAAGTCTAACCTGGACACTCTACAGGAGGGTGTGCAGGAGCCACAGTCCAAAGCCTTCAAGTTCCCATTCTCCTCTGTGGTCTTTGTCCATTGTGTAACTCTCATGTCTGTCAATCTTTTAATGCAAACTTCTTGCATGGTTTTAAAGCTAAAAACACATCCAAAAAGTTTTTGTGTTTTGGTTTTTTTTTAAGGAAACCAAATGTTTTTTCCCACAGTAGTAAAGTGAACTTCTTTGCCTCTCAATGTTTCAAACATTGAGCACTGACTGTTCACACATACATTGAAATCTGGTTCATACTATGCTTGTTCAGACACAAGTGCACAGAAATTCACCACTACAGCAGGAAAGCAGGGGACATTCTCCCAGGACTCTGCACACTGTTTGGTGAAATACTTGATGGACACCTGGACCCAACACAACACAAATACACTGATCAATAGCCACTTTGCAATGGTAAGAAGCATCTATGGAAGGTTGTCTTGGAATTCAGCACATAAAAACATCCCTTGCCTGAAAAAGAGGAAATGTATTGAAGTTAACATGGTAACCTAAGGTGATGGGTAAAGAGCTCACAAATACATGCAGAATATTCTCTGCATCAACGGAGATGTCATTGCTGTCCATCTTCCCATACCCTTCCAGCCCCACAGTTACATCAGGGATTGGTCCCAGAGCTCCTGAGCTTCAAAGTAATGGCAGAGCTAACCAAAACTTAGTGATTAAACAACATAACCCCTCTTGCACAGGATTTATGACCTCTCCCTCAACCTGAGACTTTAATTTCCTTTTTCCCTTTGCTGAACCCTGCACTTTCATTCAACCCATATCCTTTCTATTGGCACTTCAGCACCTTTGCACAGAGCCACAATAATGCTAAAGGGAGCTGAGCTGGGCAGTGAAGCAGATGAGGATCTCTACAATATCAGCCCGTGCTTCCAGATCTGATTGTGACAAGGAAATGGCTCAAGGCCAGCACCTGAGCAAGAAGCAGGTGGTAAAAGCAGTCCCTGGGCAAGATGACACTGATGAGTCCAAACAAGGCATTTATCTCTTTCAGAAAAGAATGGCACTTGAAGAATTTCTACTACAGCTTTGAACTAAAATAACTGTCCCAGGAAAATAAGAATCTCTGATCTGCCTGCCTGTAACAAGCTAGACCCCCTAGCTTGCAGCACTCAGTGTATCCCCTGCAGCCATACACAGAAAAATGGAAGAGCACCAACCCCCCAGTGTGTGAAACTGGCCATTAGTGCATTCTGGAGTCATGCTCTTGAGGGAATAACAAGAAATGCTATCCATTTGCTGAACTACTGTCCTATGCCATGGCTCTGATGCTGACTACCCAGATGCCACACAGACCTGTTAACACAGTCTTTCCTTGAAAATTCTGGGGCCCAACCAAAGACAATTTACAGGCAAATCTGTTTTAGATAGGAGTACAGTGTAGTGGAGACAGCCATCCCAGGTGAATCTTTGTTTTACAGGGTGACTATTGAGTAACCATTCTGCTGCCTCCAGCAGCATCAGCTGAGTGCCAACATCCAGCAGCTCCAGCATAGACCCTCCTCCACTGATGACTTCCAGGGGCAAGGAACAGAGATCATCATTTTGAAAAGGCTGAGCAGGACTACAAAAGCAGCTTCAAGCACAGGAGAAACTTTGCACTACATATGTGATAAACAAATATTTATGGAATGGGAAAGCCCTGGGAAGGACCCATTAAGGAGGAACCCGAGCAAGGAGCAGCTTTTCAGCCACATCTGCACTGTATTTTGCAGCTTCACAGAGCCTGGTATCAGTCTGTGCCTTGGTCAGGAAGAACTTCTGAGGTCGTCTTGTACTAGCTTAGAAATTGTTCTTTGTTGTTATAATATTTAATGGCATTGCAGTGGTTGTAAATGATGGCTGAATTTGTTTATTATTCCCCTGTAAAACCCGTATTTGAACAGCTTCTGTTCCAAATTATAATTTTCTACCTCAAAGGATTTCACAGCTGCACTTCAGAGGACAAAAAATGATTCATTAAGAATTTAACGAACTCTTGTCCATTCTTGCCCATTGAACAAATTCTTGACATTTATTTACAGGATTTAATTCCTTCTCATTTAAATGATTAATGTGCACTGGTAAGATAAAACAGCATTTGCACAAACATGTACAAAGCTGCCTCACAGCTACCTTAGGAACAATTGCCACAATGACATTACTGCAGTCTGAACTAGATTAGGTCACAGCAATGGACAAACACTGACAGCTGTGATGAGAGAACTAAAAGCCCAGGCTGGAATGACACTTTAGATAAAAGTAAGGAAAAAATGGCCCACTGGGAACAGAGCAAGGTGATATTAAAAGCTGCCAGTCCCACCAGAGGGCAGACAGGGCTCCACATACCTGACAGGTCCCTGTCTGGCACTGATGGTGTGGGGGTGTGACCCTGGCTGGATGCCCCCAAAGCCACACTCTCCTCCACAACTGCACAGGGGTGAGCAAATACAAAAAAAGGTTCATGAGTTGAAATAAGGACAGGGAGAGATCACTCACCGAATACCATCACGGTAGATTCACCTTGGGGAAATTAAATTAATTTATTACCAATCAAAATCAGAGCAGGATAATAAGAAGAAAAACAAATTCTCCTTCCCAAGAGACAAACTCCCAAGTTCCCCTTTATGCAGAGAGCCACAGAATCTGATCAGACAACTTCAATGCATAAGTACAACTCCTTGTCTCTGCTACTGAAGCATTTTCTCTGTAGCTGATTTCTAATTATTAATGGTTTAATACAAACTGTTCACTTTCACAGAACACAGAGGTACTCCAACGCATTAAAGTCTAAAAGGCAAGGTACACATCTCAGATTTTTTCCTTACTGATGCATGTATAGTTCTCTAATTCTCCTAAAAAAGGACTATTTTCTTCCTCAGACTGTGAAGAATAAAGCACTGCCTTTTTCTCCTCTAGGATTTATTTCTGGCTGGATGCTCTATGTAGCACATGCCTGAAAAATTAATTTACACAAGATCTAAGACCTTCAGCGACTCAGTGGTGCCAGTGCTTTGTATGTTGTGTAGTTTCCCTGTATTCCTCTTATGTGAGGTGGTATAAATTCCACCTTGCCTTTTCATCCAGCATTCAATACAACTGGGCCACAAAGAGATGCTTGGAGGGTTCCTGATGCCAAACTCACCAGAGCCATGAAGTTGCCCACTGAAGAGTCTGGTCATAACTTCAGTGGAGCTGCACAACTTCAAGTCCACTGCCCCATTGGATCACACCATCTATACAAAACTAACAGCATTGAAACATTTTGCCTTCCGTTTTCCTCTTGATGAGAATCGATTCTAAGAAAAATCTAGCATTCTGATCATACTTGAACGTGTACTTGATAAAAATCATCACTTAAAAAAACCATCAACCTCTAAGCCTCCCAAGGCTGGTGGAATCATTGAGCACTAGAGGGCAGCAGGAAACAAAACAAAACGGGTAAAAACCCACCGATTCCCAAAACAGGGACTGTGTTCTTCAGCAAGGCCAAGACAGTTAAGCACTGTGTTTAACCAATTTCAAAGCAATATACTGGTTTAAAAACAATTAATTCTGTTGTTCTGTTGCTAATAATAATTAGTTCTGTTGTTTGGAACCACAGTTCAAACTGAAGTGGCTTTGCATGTTAACTTCCTGCCATCAAAGAAGACTCTTCACAGCACAAAGCACCTTTGAACAGCACCCTTTCCTTCACCTTCAAGAGCAAACCAAAAAGTAAAATATTCTCAGGGTGATCTATACTTTTAGGCAAAGGAGACTATCAGAGGTTTCTGTATCTAACCTGGAGAGCATTTACGAGCCCTTTTTAGCTCAGCTTTGGCTCAGTCTGAAAGTGATTTAAAATATCACACACTTTGAAGCTACATAGACCTCTTAAAGAGACTATATATAACAGTCTTTAGCCAGACAAAAAAGCCATTTTGGAAATTTGGCAAATTTTGGTAGCAGTGGTAGCTCAGACAGCCAAGCTGTAATTTCTATACAAGTAATGACCACTGAGTTCTGGGCCGAACTGAACCTCCCAGCACCCACCAAGGGCCAGCCCTGCAAGATTGCTGCTGACATGACAAAACACACTCCTTTCATTTACAGCCTCTATGTCAACACTTGTGAACAACTCCCATACAGGAAAAGCACAAGCCATGCCAGACTTCTTCAGTAAACACAAACCCACTTCTGCAAAACAGATTAAGTAACTCTTGACCAGCCAGACGACATGGTAGAAAGGAGAGAGTATTTAAGGACGAGTCAGAACACATGTACCAACATTAGCACCACTCCTTAGCTGCTAATAAAAGACACAGCAACCCAACACAGAACTGGGCATGTAAATTCACTGGGAATAGGCAGCATTTTTTTTCCAGAGGAATCCTAATTGCCTGTAGAACTGACAGCTGTGTTGTTAACAGGTTGAAAATCTCTGCTTTGTTTTAACATAGTTGCTTGGTTACCTGAAAACCAGAAAGCAACTGGAACAGTCCAAAACCTATGCCTTTTAAATTGGGATAATCTTAGGACAGATGTCCCCTTGATTTGAGTGACAAGTTCAATAGCAGTGCCACGGTCCAGGCTCACTGATGTGCCTGAAGCCAGAGAGTCTCCAGTGAAATGGTCTGTCCCATTTCCCCCAAACTCTCACGACTTGTTCCAAATGGATTGTTTTTGAAGAAAGCCTACAACACCCCACAACTGATCAGAGAGAACCTACAACCTACCTACTCACAAGGAAGAAGAGATTAATAGTCCAAGACCACATTTTTCAGAAGTCACCACCCTGGAAAGGCTGTAACCCCATGTGAAAGCCAGGACACGTTGCAGAGCGCTGGATCTTGGCTGCACCTGTACTGCTGACAGAAAGAGAAGCTGTCCCCACTTCATCCACACAAATATTCACATGGCTGCACAGAAAGCTGGGCCAGTTCCCTGAGCTGACTTCTTACTGTGTACCAACACTAAGGATCAACCAGGAATAATAAGCACAGTCAGGAGCAGCCTGGGACTCTTGCTGCATTACAGAGGTCAGGGGAGCCCATGGAAAATAACTAAGGGTAAGCCTGGGCACAAACTTGAAACAAACTGCAGGAACAAAAGTAGTGCTTTTGGAGAGGCAGCTAAAGGTTGAACATCTCTATCCTCCCAAGCTGGCTTCAATTAATTCTGCTTTTTAAAAAAAAAACCAGCCAGCTTTTAGATACTTACAGGTCTCTTCAAGCCCACAGGAAACTCTGTCTTCCTTCACCACCCCATCTCTTCAGTATCACCCTCTCTCTCCTACTGTCATCCCTCTTTTATTGTCACTGTTCTGTGACACACCATTTTCTTCCACTGGGTGACCCTGTCCACCCATCTAAGGACACAGTTTTTCCACTGCCTTTCACCACAGACAAAAAGCAACAAAGGCAGAGGCTACGGGACAAACAGGGAGACTCATCTGCCCAAGATCACAAGGCCTAGGAAGGGCCATGAGAGGAGATGGGACTGATCTTTGCCCATGCTTCAGACAGGCAGTTTCCCAAGCATGATTCCATAGCTGAACTCTCAAATGCTGCTTCCAAATTTACTAAATTTTCTCTAGGGGTGCACTGGCAAATCCAGTTCTGCTTGACCACAGAGCACGGGCATAGCCCAGAACCCTGTGCGCTACCAATTTGCAGAGCACATCTGTGCTTTATTCTCTAACACTTTTTTAGGTTGCAATTTTTCCAGGTAATAGTATTTTTCCACTGTCCCTGATACTCTCTGGTTCAGTGCCCTGCATGAAAAGTCACATTGCCAGTGATTTACTTCTTTGGAAACAACCTTTATTAGCTTCCTATGAAATATTAATCCAAATAATTTAAGGCTTTGCCACACAACACCTGAGTGCTGCCTGCCAAGTAAGAGCTTTTGCTGGCAACTTTTCTTAATCCAGAGGAAATGGTAAGGTCTTCCTGGTGTATTGTGTAACTGAGTGATGATAAACAGTTAAATTTTAAAATATTATTTTCCAGTATGGGATAAAAAAATATTAAGTATACTGAAGTTTTTACTGATCTCATTTAATTTTCTCAGTCTATCACCACTTAGACACTTGAAATCACTATGACAATAAGATAAAGGTATGAATGCTTGTTGCAAGAGCAGAACCCTCATTCCCAACACAAATCATAAAACCCTTAATTCATAAACAATTTAAGAGATTTAGTAGTATTCCTACAGAACTACTGTCTTCTTGCCTGCGGATGCCTGCTTTCAGAAGGCCTGGTATTAATGGCTAATGAGTACTGTTTCCTGCTATTAAAAATGATGGAGCCCCTCTAGACTAATAAAACCTGTTACTGGTGCCTCAGGTCGAATATCCCCATGACCATTTCCACCTCCTGAGGCACTGATGGCATGGTACTTCAGTCAGTCTCAGTCCAATTCATGAGGCAGATGGCAGAAAACGCAGTTGCCAGTCTGTTTCATTCCTAAGGAAGCCGTCACATTCCCAGAGACCTATCAGCCTTTTGGAAATGCTTTTGAATCACTAAGGAAGAGCCTCATCCATCCTGCCCAAGCCCCAGGATCCAACCTGTTGGCCATACTGTGGAGGTGCAACCTACAGCCACTCCCACTCTCCTCTCCTACACAGTGCCACAGCAGCGGTTCTCAACATCTCAAGACAAAACAAACATGCAAAGGAGCTTCCTTTCCCAAGACACATTTGACAGAACCCACTTTTCCAAGAATATCGTGAGCAGGTTGTTTCTAAAACCACCTTCTCCCATAGTGACCAAACTCAACAGGTGGGAATGCTGGAGTTGCATCAAAAGAGAGAGTTTAAACAGGTATGTATATTGGTTTGATGCTGCTGTGAGGAGAAAAGAACCAAGATGTTCAGAGTATGAATTGGTTATGCTGTGACACTCGAGTTATTTCACTCCGGGAGCACCCCACAGTTATGGCTAAGTGGTTTCAGTTGTGAGCAGTCTCTACAACAAGCCACAAAGGGGAAGGCTCACGGGCCTCATCTGCGCTCCTCAGCACACCTGGAATCCACGCTGGCACCAGGGGGTGCTGGGGACAGTCAGGAGGCAGGATGTGGCCTCTCAGCATACCCTGGTGCTGAGCTCCAGCTGCATACTCCACACAGGCACCACAAACACTTGGCCGGTGGCGTCACTTCCGCACGTGTCGCTCCCACTAAGCCTCAGACATTCCCGGGACTGCCGAGTGGTCATGCAGTTATTCCATGTCTCCCATCCAACGCAGCAATCAAGGCCAGTTGCCCTGAGCCACACTAAATGGTGTTTGAGCAACACAGCCCAGGAACTGCCTCACAGCTCCCAGGATTGCCTCATACCTTGACACAGGGCTTGTGAAACCTGAGTAGACAAATGCCTTCCAGCCTGTCTCACTATCACAGGAGCTTCCCCATCCTCCCCTCCCACGGCTGTGGAAAAGGCTAGCTCAGGACATTCCTTGCAGTGCTGGTCACTACTCTTACACACAGAAATAAAGCAAAACCTTACACCAGACACACTATTGCTCTAGTGCAATGTGGATCATGGAATGTGATACGTGTTGTGGTTTAAAGCAGAGGTTAACAGCAGAAGATTCCCATAATTATTAAGATAAGACATGTGACTTCCTAGTCTGTGTGAAAAACCAAAGCAAAGCTTGGTCTCTACTGCTGGCAGATGCCATTACAGGTCTGGATGTCCCACATCTAGAGCTGAAGGCAACTGCACAGGCAAGCAGTCAACATCAGCTGAGTGAGATCAGTTGGTAGATCCCACTGCTTACCTGTTTAGCATGAAAATAGTGAAATTTCCACTGAAAGAAACTCACCTGTTGAATTTCAAGCTAATTTGTAGGAAGCAGGCCACAGAAAACCACTTTAGAGTAAGCAGAGGAGCCAAACCCTAGTTTTACACTACTTAAGATTCTAAAGCAACCAGAAATGTTGACAGAGACGTTTCACTTGACCAGGTGTCTTGACAAATCCTCTCCACACATTATCTGCTGACCACAACTTATTTCCCCTTCACAATACTAAATATAATTACTAGAACCTTCATTCCAGCCATTAATATACGACAAGAGGTGCCACTGGGACAGCACATTTTGATTTCACATTTCTTGCAGGCTGTCCCTTATCTTCTCAGATATACCATTTATGCCATTACTTCTAAGAATCTGGAGTAGTGGCTGACCTAAAATACTACTTCTGCAGAAACCAGTCCTTTTTCAAGTGAGAAAACTGCTGTCTCACAAGAGTTGAACTGAAGCAGTTCTCAACACACTACTGTCATTACCACAAGCAAAGACTCAGTTATTGTCATTGAAGGGGTAACCAGGCCACATCCTGAGCTCATGATGAACACATGAGAAACGTAAGGAGAAGTTCAAAAACTCTTCCTACTGCCTATGGTTATTTGAGACAGTGCTTACTTCTGACATCTGAAGGACTACTCTGTTAGTTGTGTTCTGAGAACACAATAAATACAAAGAGTGTTGCAGAACATTAGCAGCTAACAGCATTCTCTGAGCTCCTCTCCTATGTCACATCAACCCACAGCTCCCACTGTATCTGTCCAGCTGGAGCAGACTGTATTCTGGTAAAATTGTGTTTTATGACAGGCAGGTGCACCAGTACCAGACTGCAGTGACTCAGTCAAGCAACACACTGCCCACACAGATGAAGCACTGGCTAAAGAAAGCACATGTGGAGAAGCAGAAGCTGTTACCTGTGAGTGGAGAGGGGAAAACACCCCCGGAGGGATAAAGCTCCTCGCTGTTTTCAGAGCTGTGTGGAGGCAGAAAGTGCTCTGCTAGGTCACAAACAGAGGGGAGGTCCAATGTGCTGCTCTCTGAGGTGTGACTTGGTGATGCCTCCTTTCCTTCCATGGTCCCACTGCAGAGAGAAAAGAGACTCAGCCTGGTTTTTAGAGCACGAAAATCTAAGCAGAAGTCAAAACAAATGATAAGGCATTTTTGTACTGCTTTATGAAATGAAAGGAGCTGTTCTAGTATAATCATACTTCAATCAAGAAAATAAAAAGAAATTTAAAGATGTAAAGAAAGAACAACAGCAAGCTCCACAGATAACAGCCCTCAGCCTTAAGTAGGATAACAAGGAGTCCACAATAAATCTGGCTTTACTAGAGGCTTCTCAGAAGCACAGCCTCAGGCCCCAAAACTAGGAAGCCATGGAGCATATTCCCTTCAGGGTATCCTGTGTGTGCCATTTAAAAGGAAACACGTTCTACACAGTCCCTTTCCACTGATGCTGCTACAAATCTCAGGTTAAACCCAGCCCTCCTGGCCGTGTTCACTAGCAGAAAGAAAAAGCATCTTAAAACTTGGCAGCCTCAATCTCACAGGGATGGCAAAGACTTCCCGGTGTGGAGACACCAGGACAGCTGTGTTACAAAATCTTTGCACAACACTTTGGAAAGCTTTGGCTGAAGCATTCCCTCATCCCAACACTTTTTTATCAAGCTTCCTCAACCAGTCCACCGCCACAGAGGGAAAGAACACACGGCTGGGTGGAGAGCAAGCTGAGTGCCACCCAGCTCCACGTCAAGGGATACAGTGAATGGGCAACTCTTTTGGAGAGGATGGAACTAAAGTGTTCCAGTCCAGTAGCTCCAAGCACAGACACACCATTGACACTTCTGCCCCAGACACTTCTGTCTGGGGCAGAAGAGGAGTGAAGTAAGAAAAACTTGATGGGGTAAGAATGACAAGACAGAGGAACCAGACTTGGTGGTCAGGCAATAGCCTGTGACCCTGCAGGGTCACATTTATCTTTTCTTCTATAAAATGAAGACAACGAATTCTTGTCTTGAGGGTATTATCAGTAAGGAATGTGACAGCCACAGTGGGCAAGGAAATCCCCATAAGGCATTAGTACTGAAAAATAAATACCCCTACACAGATTTAAAAAAACCCACATCATTCCTTAGGTGCTTCTGTGCTGAGTAAACTTTTAGCTAAGATACCCCTCTGACCTTTGCAAAATGCTGGCCAACTCCCTAATGAAGAGAGGGGAGATGATGGCTGTGACACTAGAGAAGAGCAGCTGCCTTGCCTTGGAAGGACAAGGTTTGTGCACTCACACAAACATTCCTGGAAAAAGGCAGTGGAAGGTTAAAAACAAAACAAAGTACAAAATCTTCCTCCAACAAAAGAACACTTCTCCTCCATTGCTCTTCACTGACCAGAATATAAATGATCTGTGTGTAAGGAACACAGAGAAGAAAAAAACCTTCCTCAAATAGTGTGTTTATAACGTGTGCTACTTTTAAGTAGGAAAGTATTTTAAAGAACTAAACTGCCTATTCCCATCCTTGGTCTGGAAAAAACCCAAAAAACCCAAAAACCCACACCACAGGCTAAATGAATTCTATCCCTCCAAGGGCAAGTGGAAAATTACAGCAACAGGAGCTGCTGGTGTGATACCACAGCAGCTTAAGGCTGTCACTGATGGGAGCTGCTGGATGTCTCTGCCACCTGCCTGTGCTGCTCCCCTTCCTTGTCTTGCCACAACAGGACTAATAACATATGCAACCACATTTTGATCAGGTTTAGATAAAACAAAGTAGCTTTTTAAAAAAATAGTTTTTCTCTAGATTAGCTCCCTCTAGTCCTCCTATGTACAGAGCAGTCCTATCCCCAAAATTGATGGTGAGACCACAACTGATGGTGTTTGTGAGAAAAGGTTCAGCCCTGGGCCTTCAGACAACTGAAGGAGATTCACTATTACCTCTGTGCCTGGAAAGAGAGAGCACTGCTGTGCAAGCAGCCCCTTTGAACAAAGTCCAGGAATAAACAGTCTGTTACTGCTTCAGGATTCCCTTATTCTTCCTTCATGGTTTGTCAACCCCAGATTGCTGGAATGAAACAAACAGGTCAGTTAGATCCTTGGCATCAGCTGATCTGGCATATGGACAGGGTGACCTTTCAAAGTGCATGCGCTAGCCAGTGTCAACAGAATCATCACATATACCACTCTTTGTTGGGTCTGGTACAGAGGAAAAGCTTTTACTAGGAATCAGAAAGAGCACATCTAGTTACGCCCTTGAATCTTTTGACAGCAGTGCCCTCCTGGAAAGGGGCTTCCTAGAAATAAAGCTAAGATTTTTTTTTACAAGAAGCTGCCAGATGGGCTGTTTATTCAAAACCATCAAGCAGAGAAGCAAACAATAGCTGGCAACCTTCCCTCCCTCCTGTGGAGAGCAGGTATTTCCCCAGCAGGTTTATCTAGTGGTGTCTTGATGTCAACAGCCTGTTTTGTCAAATCTCAACCAGGAAATGTGTTTTAAGAGGGCCACAAAACCCACCCTGCAGAGTACAACACAGGTCCACAAAACCTGAATCCTGTTTCCTCTGTCATTACCTCGATTATTTTCAGTGAGCAACCAGGACAGACATAGCTACAGGCAGAAGCTGCATTTTTTTTTCTGGGCCATCCTCACCCGGTGGCACTGCACAGCTACCAGGACCGTCCCAAAAGCCTGTCCTGCACAGGCTAGCCTGGCTGGGTGTGAGGCACTGGCCTTACCAGCTGCCCTGCTCAGCAGGTGTGGGAGTTCTCTTCCTCCCGGCCTCGTTTCTCTCCCCTTTTCCTGCAGGTAATATTCACGAACTATTTCAAAAACCCCTCCCTTGGCAGTGAACCGCAACAAGAAGTGACACAGGGCACGATGCGAGCCAGGAGCATGGTGTGGACCAAAGCCGGAGCACCCCGCGGCATGCCCATGGCCGCTGCACCCACCCCTCACCACTTTCTGAGGAGAAATGCCGCTGCAGCAGCTCAGGAGTAGCCAGATCTCGGGAGAGGAGGGAGTGGAAATAAGGGAAAAGTCAAACGCACGGCAGGACTGCCCCGGGCCGGGCCGCACTCGCACAGCCGCGCCTCGGGCCCTCCACGCCGCTGCCGGGCCCAGCGAGGGCCCTCCAGCCCGAGGCCGCCGAAGGGCGATGGGAAACGGGCAGAAGCCTCACGGCTGCGGGCAGCCGTGACCGGAGGGCTCCGACCACAGCGCTGTAGGGCCAGGAACGCCGCGCTGACAGACTCGGGCGGTAGCAGTAGCAGTAGCAATAGCAATAGCGGTAGCGGCAGCGGCACCTCCCCGGGCTGCCCAGAGCGGCTGCGCAGGCCCCGGGCCCGCCCCCGCGGGGCTGCGGGCGGGAAGGGGGCGGGTGGATTTCAAAATTTTTCCAGCCAGGTTTTACTCAAAACA
>VZTZ01027337.1:1692565-1709841 GCA_013400955.1 Drymodes brunneopygia
TAGCGGTAGCGGCAGCGGCACCTCCCCGGGCTGCCCAGAGCGGCTGCGCAGGCCTCGGGCCCGCCCCCGCAGGGCTGCGGGCGGGAAGGGGGCGGGTGTATTTCAAAATTTTTCCAGCCNGCTGAGAAGCGGGATACAAACCACACTCAGTTTGAGGCATCGCATCAGTTCGGCACTTGGCACGATCGGTGTGTGCTGCCACAGCCACCACAGGCGTGGTGACAAGGACATTCCCGGGGGACCGACACAGACATCCTGACCATCTTTGCCAGGGCTGCAGGGAATGTCGCGCCCACGTGCTGGATACCTCTCCAGCAGAGAGAACACAGTGCAGTGCCGCCTGACAGCGTGTTTACGGCACAGCCAGACATCCCAGGGCACAGGTCAAGGATCCGCCCTGTCACCGTCTGGGCGGGCAGGCGGGAGGAAAGCTGCCGGCCGACCTGCCGGGAAGAAGTGCTGCCAGCGGAGAGCTGGCTGTGCTTTTTTGCACGCGTGCTGTGAGAGAGGCTGGGAAGGGGCTGGGAGTTATTTTCCAAGAGCCTTTGGACTTTCAGAGTAACTGAGGGCAAACTGATGTGTTTAGGAGGAAGTCACTAAAAGGAGGAAAATCAATTTGAAGTCCCATGGCTGCCAAGACGGCTTTGTTTTCTCGCAGGTATGTTGGCTTGAGCTGAGAAAGGTCTCCAGAGGGAGAGCCTTTGGATATGTGTTTCAGGCACAGCAGTGATGCTGCCTCGCCCTTACAGCGTCTCTCGAGCCAGGCCTGGGTATTTGGGGTCACTGCACAAGTAGAGATGCAAACGTAGCTATAACCTGAGTTGTAACTAAACCTGGACTCTGCTCTAGTGCTAGGCTACCTCTTGCCAGTCTTATCTGTCCCCAAGAGCTACCCATCCCTCTGGGGGAGTTCTGTGACATGGAAGGTCAGCACCCCAGCCCTTAATTTCCGTGCAGGGATTGGAGCTGGAGCTGAGCTGTGGAATGCAAAACATCAGCAGATCTGCTTTATTTAGCTCTGAGAGCACATACAATACTACAGCATCCAGAAAACAGCCATCTCTTTGATTTCACCGCACTGGATCATGCCCAGTCCCTGCCACTAGAAAAGCTCTGGCAGTGTGGAACACCACTGGCTCCTGGAAAAGCAAGGAGCTCCAGCAAACAGAGCTGCCAAGGAAGCTGTAGTACTTACTAACAAACATACACAGCTTACCAGTTTCTGTTTGTCATTGGTGTATTGTATTGGTGGACAGCCAAATCTTTGAACTTCATTTCCCTCCTCTCCCTCACCAGAATGAGGAGGTACTGCCATGCTGGCAGCCCCACCATTGTAGTCTACACATTGTAATCTTTATTCCTTATGAACTGCGTTATCAGTAAAAAGATTAAGTTTGCCTGCAGTATTTAGGGCAAGTCTCTAAGTGTGTACTACGCTCCCTTTTATCAGCATCTTATTGTTAGTGTGTGATAAAACTATACCAAGAGTCATGTCTGAAGCTGGTTGAAGTTAAAGGTACGTGAGAGCCAGGAAACTCAGAATTAAACCTCACACTTGACATTTACCAAAGATCAGACTACTGAGAACCACAACTGGGGAAAAGGAAACACGTTTTTTGACTATTGCAGCTCTGTCACAGTGAGATTTTTCAGTGCTGACAGTCTCAGGGCCAGATTGTACAAGCTGTACAATTCCATGTCATTGAAGATAATGTGTACCTGCCAAAGTACCATCTTAAATACTTTTTAACATGAAGAAAAAAAGTCTGTCGTCACAAACAGCAGAACTTGGATGTTCATGTCTTTTCAGTCCTTTCCCACTGTCACACCGCAGGGGAGCCTGCCTACTTCCTTTTTTCTTACACAATAGCTCAGGGTTAATTTAGTACCTCAAAGCAGAGTAACAGCTGAATGAATAGAAGCTAATCCAGGAAGTGGGCTGAAGGGATGCTAGGGAGATGTGAACAAGGTTGATTTTCACACTGCTGAATTTACGAAGATTGTTCCATTGGGTAACAGAAATTATTAAACCAAACTTTGTAGTCTGTATTTCAGTGTTTTGAACTCACTCCTCACCATGAACTAGTCCTTTGTTTTCAGAATGAAAAGCAAGAAAAAATATGACTATATTTAAATTTATTATTTGCATACATTTTACTTCTCAGCTTGAGACACTGTTAGTAAAACAGATGGAGTATCAGGCTCCATCCTTGTTTCTGAAGCTTTCCCCAAGCATTGCAGACAGTGTTTTAGTGGCCTTTGCTCTGGAATACCCTCTTGTGGTTACCCCAGGAAAGAGTGTTTATAGGCTGCAGGCCAGTTCCAGTGAGAAACAGCTCTTCAAACCCACGAGATGAGAAACAGCAACTGGCAACTCATCTCCACTCCTTCCAGACTAGTGAGGTTTGCTGACAGCACTGCAAGTAGCAAAAAGCCAAGGAAGGCTGTAAGAAAAGCTCTTTTTCCCTACCCCACTATACTATAAAACGTAAGACGCCTGGCATTCTCAAGTAACTTTTTGCATGATCATCATTCCTTCACCTAGAGCCATGTCCTTGGTGTGCACACTATACTAAATCATTGGAAATGCAGCTCAGCTGAAGAGGCAAAACGCATTAAAAGCTGTATTATCCATCCTGATTCCTACCAAGGCTAGACCAGGGTTAGCATACCTGTGGGAATATACTTGCTTACCTGGGGAAAAAAAAAGAGGTTGGTTACCCTAAATCTCATTGATTTATCCAGCTGTGGTAGCTGATCAGCTGAAGAATATTATAGTCCCTCCAAATTTGCCAAAGTTAAGTTTTCAGGCCCACATAAAAGACATTGTGCGTTTCGTGTTCTGCCACATCAAAGGCAATCACTCAAAACAGCAAACCCCTCTCTGAAGGGTCAGTTCCACTTAAACTGAAATACCCCTCCTGGTCATTCTGATCTCCAAGCAGTGATAACCTTGGGGGTAATGCCTTTCAGAGTTTGGACTGAGCTATCACAGAGAACTGATTGCTGATTCAGGTTCCTGGTTAACTCTAGGGATAACATATAAGCTATTCTACTGACTTTCTAATTTATAAGCTAATCTACCTGTCTTTCTCACCCACAGTCAAGCAGGCATCTCCCAAGGTTCCCTATTCTGGTAACAGTACTTCTCTTTGAGACAGGTGAAGTTTATGAGCAGTGAGCAGTCTTCTGCATTACAAAAAGTGGGTCAGCCAGGAAATCAAAAACATTCTTGGCCTTCTCTTCCCTGGCCGTAAGACAAGTAATGCTTTTTGCTTCCTCCTCCAGTAACCAGAGGTTTAAACCTTTTGCTTGCTGCAGTCAACACCCTGAGGAAGTTTCAAAGACCAAATGTTTTTTTCTGCTGTACCATATGCCAGTAAATTGACTTCTATTTTTTTTTAATGAATCCTTTACTGTGGCTGTGACCTGCTTTTTCTGGTATCTGACTTTTTAAGGTGTCAGTTCTAAAGTAAACATGAAATCATGGTAGCCAGTAGTTCAGGTATTAATACTATATGTCTTGGAATTTTGTGATTCCAGGAGAAACTGGTTTTCTCTTCAAAAAGTAAATTACTCTGTCAAAGGCTTGACTATGTGAATGGTGGGGATATTTTAATGCAAGCAGGAGCAGGAATTTTTTTACTTACAATTCTATACCAAATCCCATCTCTCTCCTTTGAGATCCTCTGCTAGGATGGGTGCAGAATCATGCCTTCTAGTGCTCTGAGTGATATTATCTCCCCTCTTTTTTGGGCTACTTCCTTGGCGTCTGCTGTTGCTTGAACACACTTTGTATGAAAGCTTTTTAGGACCTAATTATTCTAATTATTTAGGATCCATTATTCAGCAGGGCAGGGCTTTTTAGCACTGTGAGTGCTGATGTAGGGCTCTGTGGGGCTTCGTTTCCTCTCTTCTGCATCACAAGTCACTAAAATAAAACAAAAGCATTATGTGACCCAGGGGTAGGTATGAAGCATGCTGTAACTTAGCTCTCATGATGCACCTAAGCACAATTTGGGTCTGCCTTAACTAGCAGCCTGTTTCCTTCTGCAGACTTCTCCTCTTGCACTGCATTCCTGTTTAAGCCTCCACACCCACACCTTTGCATTCTTGCTATCCAGGAGGCTTGTACATCCTAATTGCTCTGCCTGGCTGTGACACAGCTGCTCCCATGGCAATCCTTCACTTTGCAGTCATGATGAACTGGGCATGTAAAGCAGAGACATTTGGAGTACCTAGGCTCATGTCTCAGTCTCTCTTTGGGGCAGAATCACCCTTTAACCATTGGTTTATCCTCTGCTGTTTATCCCCTTGCACTCTTGAAGCAAGTGATCAACAGTCTCCTCAGCTTCTTAGTCACTATACACACCAGCCAGCACTGGACTCCTTTAACTCTGGCAGGGAGCATGTGTCTGAGCTTCCAGTTCTTGTATTCCTGGGATCTGGGTGGAAACTGTTACAGCTGGACCTTCACCCGTCTATACAGACATAAATACCTACCAAGGATATGTCATGTTCTCATGCTGTTGAGCCTTCAAGGAATTTCCAAAAGATGCTTCCAGTCTCACTTGAAGTAAACAGTCACAGGAGAACAGTCATAGTCTGGCTTCTTGCCTGGATCTTCCAGTGCCTGATATAGCATGGAGGTACAACAAGAAGTGTCAACTGCAGTAATTATGCACTTCTCTCCACTGGAAAACCTCCCATGCTTAGGAGCTGAGCTCACTGCCTTGGCTTTCTACACTGCCAGTGTGTCTCTCCTGACCAGGAGCAGACTTTTGTTACCACAAGCACACCAGCTCTGAGATCGTTACCTATCAGTCTGTTAGATTGGATCCAAGAGTTCAAAAGTAACCTGAGATAAGCACATCCGCATTGACCCTATTTTTCCTAGAAGCCAGACCAAAGTAAAGGGTCAGGTCTTTCATCTAAAGGGCTGGTGTTGTGCAGGTGGGATGATGATGAATAGTGAAACTGAAGGGTAGAGATTGTAGAGTGCCCAAGGAAATCACCCTCTGTTCTCACACAGCATTATCTGCTCCCTCAGAAGCTACCCACTGTATTGTTTCAGGGAACTTATAACTATTTTTTGCAGATGTGAGCATGTAATTTTACTTTGAGTTCCCACTCATAGGACAAAGCCTTGACAATGGCTTTGGTATTAATTTCGCCCACCAATTGTAGGAGAGCATCTTTATAACTTAAAAGGGAGACTCCATTCTGATCCCATTCAGTGTTTCTTGATTGATGATAGTCTTATTACCTTCCCCATATACGTCGGGGCTTAGGGGGTATTTTTGGAGTAGTTATACATTTTCCTATAATTTCTGGATAAAGTCTGGCCTTCTGTGAGGTTTGTTCAAGGTGTGTCTACCTCTAACCCCCACATTCTGTGTGAGTCACAGCTAAAGGGGTAAGGCCCTCCAAAAGTCAGGCTTGTGCCAGTGCATGGGAGGGACACTGCTGAGCTGTAGCTCTCTGCAGAGACATGCTGCTCATGGAAAGTGGCAAGAATATGCTCAGAGAGATGTTGGCTTCCAGCTTGTCTCCAGGAATCTACCTGGGCAGGCCAGGGCAGGGCAGGGCAGAGCAGGGCAGGGCTGGGCAAGATGGGGCTTTTTCCTGAGCTGTGAAATGATCACAAAGTCCTGCTGGTTTCCCTGGAAGGCCTGGCAGTTAGAACAGAACAAAAGGAAAAGCTTCTCTTCACTGCTTGGGGCTATTCAGCAGTAAGAGAGGGGGTTTGGGCTTTCCTTTTCTGAGCTGTCAGCAGAGTAGAAGCACAATGGAAATTGTTCCCCAGACTGGAGATCAAGAGCGGGGCAAAGCTAAACGTGGCAGAGAGAAGTTCAAATGCATCCTCCCCTCAGCCTGGTCAGCCTTCAGCTGGATTTTGAGTATCCACATGAGCTGCCCTGATCCAACACTGAGAACATGCTGTTGTGCAATGAAACTACATGAGCACCTCAAAAGGAAGAGCAAACTGTCATTCTGACCTCCCACTTCAATCCTCATGGCTCCAAAAGCCCCCACTACTACTGGAAGGTTTAAGCCAACAATTTTTTTTGAAAGAGACTGGAGCCTTGTTGCTGGCTTTGGGCTGCTGTTGCTGGTATCCTTCTAGTTGCATTTATCCATGACCTCCCACAAGTACAGAGAGTCCATCCTTTAGGAGCAGAAAGAGTCACGCAGCTTCTGGGGCTGGCACTGCTGCAGCTCAGCCTGCTTCTCCAATCCCAGTGCTCACCCAGCTTGGGAGAAGGAAAACAGAAGCCTTGGGCTTGCACTGAGGCAGGAGAACCCCACAAGACCCCTGCCCTGCTGGAGCACAATTTCATACACTGTGCTCCTGAGTCATCTGAAGACAACCTTGAATTCCTTGGATGAAAGACTAAGATTGCCTTAAGCCCTGAAAGTGAGCAGACACTGAAGAGACCCTGCCTCTGGCCTAAGGCTTATTTATTGCCTAAAGGCAAAGACACTTTGCAGATAGAGAGCTGTTCTTAGTCTCCAATGTAAGCTCCTTAACTGCTCTTCTGGAGTGCTCCCTCCCTAATCTTTTATTTTTAGATTAGCTATTTTTAAGAGATTGCTTGCTGCCTACTTAGAGGTTTTTGATGCTCACATTTCTCAGTACTGAACGCTGTCTTATTTGCAGTTGCATCACACCAATTATTTATCTACTGACTGGATCACAGAATTTGACCTTGGCAGGCATGGGAACAGAGACCTTTAATTAAAAAACCCCAAGTTACTAAAAGAAAAAAAATTAAAAATCAAAGCTGCAATGACTCAGTCACTGGTTCACATTACACTGAGAATAGAGGAGATTCTCAGGGTGGAGACCTCTTTTCCAAGGGTGATGCAATCTGTAAGTCCTGACCTCTCAGCACTTTTAAAACCAGGGTGCAATACATAGAATTTGGCAATGTATTTCAGGGCTGTTATGCTGACAGATATTTCTCTTATATTTTCAATTGTATCTTCAAACTTTCAACTTTTCCCTTAAAAAGCAGGGGAGGGGGGAGCACAGAGAACCCTGCTTCCCTCAGAAAAAAATTTGAGTTTGCTGATGGACATCTACCAACTGCAGTGACCTACTGGACCAGCATCTTGAGCTCCCAGTGCCAGCCAGCCCTTCTCAGCATCACACAAGCCACTTGCATGACTTTCCCTCCTGTCATTAGTGCCAGTTTGCCATTTCTCCCAGCTCAGATGGATGGCCCTGCAAGATCTTGCAGGGAGCTCCTTGGCTCCACAGAGCCCTGCCTCTGCAGCAAAGATTTGGGTGAAGCATGGCTAACTGTAGTGGGAGGCTCCTCAGCCTGGGGAATTTCTGTACCCCTTTATAAAAAAAAAAGGAAAGATCAGTGTGCCTAGGTATGGATACCACAGGGTTTTTAGTAAGGGATCACCTGATTGGTTATGAAGAAGTTTGTCACCCTTTGTTTGCCCCAGGAGGGCATCCCAAGTGCTCTGTAACGCAGGCTGTGTTTTGCTGAAGGTTTCTAAGAGCTGTCACCAAGTCCCTGATCCCAAGACAGCAACTGGCCCAATGTTTGTCAACCTGTTTTTTCCTATTTAAAACCCCAATTATGGAGGAAAAAGTATCAGTGCACGTGAGCACAGCTTGAAACCTGAGGAGCCTGAGCTGGCTGTGTCTCTGCTTTGATCAGGCCTTCAAAATCAAGGGATGGAAGGTCCAGGACCTGTCAAACCACAACTCCTCTTCAACAATAAATGGAGGTTTGGGGGTATTTGTGTGTAGAAGCATCAGAGACAGCTGAGAAGTAGGGTACATCTGTCTGCTACTCAGCTACCTGAGCAAAAGAAACCCCTGTGTGCCCATGTAATGCTCTCTTGGTGTGTTACAAGCCCACAAAACCCTTTCAAGCTGTTACTACCAATTTTTTTCCCCTGATGGAGACAACTGTGCTTGGATCTCAAGTGCTCAGATTCATTCAAATCTCCTCTTTGGTGGAGAAGGCAGCAGCTTTCTGCCTGTTCTGCACCACAGTCCTGTCTGGAAGTTACACAGAGACCAAACCACACTGCCAGTCATTTTGCACTGCAAGGGTTTCACATCCAAACCCAGAAGATTGAAGTCAAATGTTTCCAAGTCACAGGATGACTGAGCTGATAAGAAGTATTGAATTTCTGGAATTCAGACCTTTGGAGGAAAATGTATCATTTTTCAGTGGCTATTAGAGTAGATGAACTTGTCTATACAAGTCATACATATTCAACCTGACAAAGGTAAGCTTAGCAGCTTTTTGCTAATCATGCCTAGGAAAAACAGTACACAAGGAGGGCTTCCGATGCATGACCACAGCATCAATAATGAACTTCTGTAAAAAAAAATCCCTATTCCCCAACTACACCAAAGAGAAAACTGAAAAGGCTTGATTATATCCCAGAAGCTCCAGCTGGTCCTGTTCCTCTGACCCAGGTTACTCAGTGCCCAGCATCACAGAACAGATGCTGCCCATAGCAATTTCTGCTGCAACTCTGAAAGGTTCAAGCCAGGAGTACATTCCAAACAGCAGCATCAGTACAGACAAGCAAGTCAAGAGATTTGTAGTGTGTTTTTGAAGACCAATGAGGAGCTAACCAGTAGCTGTACTTAGGCCTCTAAATCACTGCTGAATCTTGTATGTAACCAGCACAGAGGTTTGGGGTTTCTTTAATGCTAAAAGCAAGGATTGAAATGGTTTCCATACAGTATCCATTTTTACTTTCATATCATTGTTTCTTCTTACTAGAGGTCATGCACCTTCCTCTTTTTCTTTTTCTTTTTCTTTTTCTTTTTCTTTTTCTTTTTCTTTTTCTTTTTCTTTTTCTTTTTCTTTTTCCTGAGGTAGGAAGTACTTGCTTGCCTGTCCAGCTGCAGTTCTGATACACACACAGCAGCTCAAGTCCCTTGAAGCTGGGAGAGGTTAACCAGTCCCTACTTTGGCCATATGGAAGTCTGTGACTTCCTTTCCAGTGTCACAAGGTTGTTTAGAAAGCAAGTCAGCCCCTCACCCTGCTGCATCAAGTGGCTTTACCTATTTTTTGCTATGGCAAAACTGTCACTCAAACTGTGCATGTCTGTAGCTTAGAAGCACCAAACAAATGTTTTTACCTCCATTTGACCTTTTAAATCAGAAATTAGAGCAATGGTATATTTAACATTTTAGTGGGATCTGTTATTGAAGCTAATCTGCTGCTCTCTCACCATCAGGGGAACATGGAGTTACTAAATAATAGCAAGTTCCCATAGATTGGAATGAAATCTTGTCTTTTTCAAGTACAGCATGTTCCATGTTACAGAAATTAAAACAGCTACGTGATCCTTGTGACACCATTGTTCTGGCAATAGGTGCATCCTCCCTTCCTGCATTTCCTCCTCCTTTGGGTCTACACAGAAAGAATTCCACATTCCCTCATAAACATCATTGACACTTCCCTCCCCCTCTTAAACTCTGCATTGGCATTTGCTTAGCAGTTCCCTGGCACTACTACTAGTTTCCATAGCAAAGGATGTTAAATGAGACTGAGGAAATGCTGAGGACTGAAAGTCAACCAAACCACACATGAAGCAGCACAAAAATGCAAAATATCCTTGGAATATCCCTGCTGGGAACTCCCTGAGAGATAATGGAAAAATATTCCCTTTAGAAATCCTGTCCTGAGTAGAGCATCCAGAGTCTATGAGATACTGAGCTAAAAATGCCAGACTAGATCTGATGTCCAAAACTGAACTGTCACAGGTAGGACAGGGAACAGATCACAGCCAAAGGGCATCCCTTCTGCCCTAAAATGGCTCGGGATGAAACAGCACAGAGAGGGCCAAAAAAGGGCAAGCTGCTCCTGCTGGCTGGCACTGCTGTCTGCTCCAGAGGCCACATAGGCAGCTGCCCTGTGCCAACAAATGAGTGAAGGATGGACTTCCATAGCCCAAAAACTGCTGCCAGCATCCTCCTTGCACTGAAGGCTGTCAATTGATACACCTAGCAGCCCAAATTTGCCCTTCAAATCAGAGGGTACAATCAGAGGGACAGAAATTCACGATGCACAGATTGCTCCTTATTCCTGTTGCCTGGCACTATCTCTGAGCAGGAAAAGCATTACCTCATTAAGGATAAGCATGGATACTGATTTATTAGAGACTTTTTAGTGATGATCGTACATTGAGGTGCCCCTGAATCATGTCAAGTGTAGAGGATTTTTACATTAGCACTAATAACAATTACCCATCCGGTTCCCAAGATGCAGGATTAATCTGAATTTTCCCCTTGAAAATACATTTTTTTGTGTTATGTAAAGGACTACCTTTACTACTGCTTCTTTGTAACACATGCAGCTTCTGCAGTGCTCCAATTTCTTCCTCAAAGGCCTAGCATGCTTTAAATTAAATTGATCCACCTCCCCTGCTCCCCACTACCCCCAAAAAATAATTAAATGAGATATTGTTTACATGGTCTCTTGCTCATTTAGCTTTTAGGTTGTACATTCTGTTTTCTTTCAATATGACTCAAGACAGCCATTTTTACTTTCCTGCCAAGAAATAACTGACCACTGATTCATCACAGTGCATGCCAGAGACTAGCAATCTGATATATTAGCTATTTTTAAAAATACATTTAAATACATTTTTTTTGATGAAATTATGTTCAGAATAGTCCCTAAATACTGTGCTACATGCCTCCAGGGATGGCATTCCATTTCTGGAGGTAATGCAGCTTCTCAGTTACTGCAGCCATTAGCCTTGAGCAGCTATAGAAGTTAATGTCACAACTCTGCTCAAACTTTGAGCAAGTACATCTGCATATGTTCTGGACAGATTCAGGGAAGATATGGACAGGGAGCATATGGGTTTTGATCGACACTTGGGCTTTCACACTGATTTTTAACTAGCACAGAAAGGCAGGCTCACTGGCCACAAAGCTCTTCCCTCCCCCTGCCCCCCATGACAACATGAGAAGTGGGCAAATGTCTGCCTGCTCACAGCTTTAGTGGATCCCCTGCTACAAGGAGTGTTTTTGCATCACAGAACTGTCCTTGCAGCTGCCCCCTATCCGGAGAAAGGCCGGAGGGGTCACTTGTTGGTGGAACAGCATGGGAGCTGGCCGGGAGCCAGCTGATCATCTGCTGCCGTTTGGGTTTTCCTTCCTTCCACTGCACAGACCTGCAATTACAAATCCACAGGCTCCGCCCTAAGTCTTCTCACAGCAAATGCCAACAGAGAGATTGTCATCTCGTGAGTATTTGGCTGGAGGGGACCTTTGGAAGTCACTCTCTATCCCACCCTCCTGGATGACTCCCAATGCTAAATCAGGTCTGCTGTGGCTTTGTCCAGCACAAATTTGGACCCCCTCCAAGGATGCAGGTTCCCCCAACCCCTCTAGGGATCAGCCCCAGGGCTGCACATTTCCCCCATGATGAAGTTTTTCCCAACATCCCAAGCCACAATTTGTCATCTTTGCCTCTTGTTACACCATCCTCCATCACAAGGGAGAGTTTGGCTCTGTCATCTTTTCAGCTTCCCTTCAAGAGGTTGGTGGCTACTATTACATTTATCTCCTGGTCATGCCAGCACTTTGTTGCTGGCACTAAAGATGTGACACTCTTCACAAAGGAGGTCACCAATAGGATCCTGCTGCATGGTTGTGAGCACATGGCACCTATCAGCTGAAGCTGCCAGTATTTGCAAACAAGCCACGTACCATCCTCGCCAGTGGGTGTGTTACACAATCATGTGCCTTGAGTCGGAGTGCCAAGGGCAAGATTCTCTGCCAGGAATCCCTAAGCAGCTGCTCCTTCAGTCCCCCTGCATCCCTCGTGGAGGGGAGGGGTAGGAGATCGTATTGCCTTGAGCTCGGAGGTTCATCAAGCACCACCATGTAAACAAAAATTACAAAACCTGTAAAAAAGAAAAGAGCCATCAGTGAAGGATGTTTATTTCCAGGACAAGGCTCAGCAATATTCACAGAAATCTTGTGCAAGGGCATGCCAAAGGAGATTGCTGTAAAGCTAAATCCAAACAAGCATCACAGCTCAGAAAGTGCCCATGTGGGCATGATCACCATCCCTCAGTGCTCCCCAGTTTTAGTGACAGAGCTCAATTCCAATGCATTCTATATTCAGTACAGAGGGGGAAAGGGAACAGCAGCAACATTTAAAAAAAGAACAAAACAGATCACTGAAGGTGGGCAGCCTAGCTTCCCTACAAGCAAGCATGTAAGTCATTTAGGCTTTTCTTTGAAAGCCATTGGTCACTTATTTAGGACCAAATCACAGCAGCAAGAAGCTAAAGCCTCCCCCATATCCAAAGCTACACACAAACACTGATCAATTCCTAATGACAGCTGTAACCTGGCTCTCCCTTCTCTTGTATGTACAAACTGCCTCTCCAATCCAAATCAGGTGCTGGAGACAGGGCGACAATTCATTCATCTTTTCCAGCCCTGATGTTCCTTGAATGCCTTATTTACATGTTCCAGCAGAAAAAGGAGAAAATAGGTATTTGGTGTGTCCTTGACAAAAAGAGGTTTTACTGGGATTCAGGAAGGTTTAAACATATTCCCCATGCAGGACTGGGCTGCATTTTATGGAGAAGACAGATCCCAAGGGTGTGTAATTCCTGCCTCCCAGAAAGCAGTTGTCTCAGGCTTCCAGCAAAATATTATGTTGTGATTTGCAGAGGATGAATTTTATGGGGTTTTAGTGAAGTGACCTAGAAAAGGCTGTGAGGCTCCACTTACCTCTGGATACCTAAACAGGGATGTGATGCTCAGTTGCCAGATAAGAGTTTACTTCAATGATTCATTGATTTGCAGTGACTTAAACAGAGCTGCTTGTTTCATGAGGCAACGTTTCACAATATTTGGGTGCAGGACCTGACACCCAACCACCCTGGCAAAGTTGTTTATGGAAAGGAAGAGGTTCTTACAAGACTGGAGTTCACCTGATAGACTAATTTTAAAATGGTATCTTTCTGTGACCTTCTAAATGCAATAATCCCAAGTGCACTTTGGCAGCTGAGAGGAAGATGTAAGGAAGATGAAAAGAATGGGCAAAGGATGAGATGGTTTAACTGCACTACTGTGATCTTGGTACACTAATTTCATGTCCTTGTGCCTTGTATTCCTGCTTGTGAAACTGGAGGGAACTAAAACCTCGTTTCTTCCCCAATTTAGTTATGCTGCCAGTTCAGATGATAACTTTTCAAAACAGGACAATGCAAAGCAAAGCACAACCCATGAAAAATAATAAAACAATAATCAATGTCATGCATTTTTTGGCATCAGTTTGCAAAAGTGATTAGGTGGTTATAAATTGCTGTAGGCGCATGGCAAGAACTGCAGAGGACCCTGGTTTTCAGAAAAGAGGAAAAATCTGCTTTTATAAGAAGAACTTACAGATAATCAGTAAGTGAAATCACCTTTTATTTCCCAAAGAAACAAAAAGATTGAATAGAATCCTGAAGTGTCTTAATTTGAGTAATGGCAAAATAAATGAGAGTTATTAATCTGCTACTTGTAGGATTAGGACGAATTTGGGAAGATAAAAGGAAGAAACACAGAGATAGTCATAGTTTGGTTAAAAAAGCAGAGCTCATATTACCCATCACATGCCCTGAGCTGAGCTCAGCAATAAAGCAGGGGCTTGGTTTGAGAGAGAAGGACCTTTTCCTTTTCTAACTCAGGTGTGTTCATAAAGAAGAAATTATGTTTGTTTTGGTAATTACTTATTTCTGTGAGTTCACTAAACTCTTCCAGGTTGCCAATTGAAGTGCTGTGGATCACATGGGAGGATTCATTACTTGACCGGTAGTATGGATGTGAAAAGATCCATAACTGATTGATGTCAGCTTCCCCCCATATTTCCACTTAAGCAACACTTTAAACTAGGTCAGAGCATTAATTAACTTTTGTATGAAATCTCTCCTCAGCCCACCCAGCCTCCCATTGGCTAGTTAATTAAAATCAGCACCATATTTGGCTGCTACTTTGCAGCAAGAAAAAGAAAAAGCTAGCAATTATCCGCTGGGGGAATAAATTAATAGTTACTATGTGTTAATGATCAGCAGCTCTCTTGTAGCTAGAAGCCAGAGTCCTTTCTGTCCTGCCTGGGTTTCTGGGAGGTAACTGGGTCACAGGAACATGTGCCTTGGCTTCAGCCTTCGCTGTACTTCCGTTTGACAAATCATTGCTGAAGATAATCTCCTTAAAATAGAGGCTGTTTCTTCCTGCTTTCTTATTGGAAACCAGCTCCCTGAGCACCTTACAAGGACCTTGGAAAAGTTTGGCTTCATGCTGGCAATGAGCTGGGCTTTGCATTTCATGGAGCAGCCTCCAGAAAGTGAGGCAGGGTTTCTCATGGGGCTTGCTGGCCACCCGCTGCAGGTTCCTGCACAGGTGTGCCTCAGATTCTATCACTCACAGGTGTTATCACATCGAGGTAACACCCATCACACCTTGCCAGTGTGGAGCTGGCAGCTTCTGTGCAGCAATATTCAGGCAAGAATCTGATTCCTGTTTTGGGATAGGTCTGTGCCACTCAATGGGCAAAAAAGTGCTGAGGGTCACTAGTTCTTTAAAAGGGAATCTAACCCCAATAAAATGTCACTTATATCCTGACTGGTGAACTTATCCTATGAAAATGCAATTTCATACTTTGGATGTATGAGGAAGAACTGAAGAGATCAAACAAGATAATTACCAAGGCAGTAAAATTAGAGAGAGCATGGCAAGCAGAAAGAGATTAAAAGGACAGAGTTTCTCCCCTAGCTGGCCACAAGAATAGTTTCCCTGCAACTGCAGGAACTTGCCTGTGTTGCACCAGAAAACTCCTGGTGTTTGAAGCTGTGCATTTTGTGCTGACAGTGCACTTAGTCCTAAAACCAAGCACCATTTCTCAGTTCTTCACATGACACCAGCACTATCCATAGGGATATGCCTTTGTGCAGCAGCCCTGAGACTGAGTGCCACAAACTTGCAAGCAAATCCTATATTTTTGTCCTTGCAAAACTTTTCCCACTGATAACTGAATTCCTAATGCCAACATTCTTTCTTCCTCCTCTGTAGGGAAAATTGCAGGAAGCTTTTCTCAAGCCAGCCTTCATACCCCATGGTTCCTTTGCTATTTCTATCCAAGATACTGTTAGAAGTGTCAAGTACAGTGCAGTATTTTGTCCGGGAAAATAATAGTCCTGTCTATTCTTTGCAATCTGAATATGACTAAAGACAAATGAGGCTCCTTTCAAACTCTCAGCTCTCATGACCTCTTCACCTGTTTTCCAATTTTAAGATTCTGTCTTCCAGATTTTATCTGTATATATCTAAAGTTTATCTTCAGTTTGTGCAAGATGCAATCACACCATGAGATAAAGAAGACACAATGATTACACACTAGAAGGAAAAAATACAATTGTAAAACAACAATTAGCCCAGAATTTGTTCTCTTAACACAATAGTTGAAAGGCAATGTCTGATGTAAACAATGACAATTACTTCCTCTTGCCTTTTGAATTCTGGCAATGGCAGTAAAAGAGGTATTTTACTGCTCATAAAGTAGTTCATAGTAGTTTACTGTTCATAAAGTAGCTTTGCACTCCAAGATATAAAACAGCAAAACATCAGAAAATAGAGTTAAGATCTCAGATCTTCTGAATTTGAAGGGATACACACTCATATTTGCCCTGTAGATTTTGCTGACCTGGAATGAGGACCGGTTCCTTTCCTGTCCCTCACATCAACCTCTCCAATGTTCCCAACCCTTGTCCTCCTTTAAAGAGGCATTCAGTGAAGAAGCCACTAAATCATTGATGGAATCAGATGCTGGATCAGGCCTACAGCAAATGAAAAATCACTTCTTGAGTTGAGGACAGCTGGATGGAGAGTAGGGGACTTGTGCACATGCTTTCCAGATAACGATTTATTCCCATGAATAATCCTTCATTGTGCAAACAGTCCCACTGAACATAGGGATTAGAGTACAATTAAGGGCAGGAGGATGAAACCCTGAGATAAGATGCAGAGTAAACAAAGTATTGTATTACAGCTATTGATTAATGTTTACAAATAGGCAGATAATGAAGTCAGGATGGCCATGAGTCATGAGGCTTCACTAGTTCCTGAGTTTATCAACAAAACTGTTCTCAGTGCAAACCCAGAGTGCCATTTTTAAATATAGCTGCTGTCCATAAGCTGAGGCTGTGACCTATCTGTGACTGGGCAACTAAAAGTGACAAGGTCACCCAGGGCATAAAGTTTCAACAGGAGCTCAGTGTTTTCTGTTCAAGTCACTTTCCCTGCTCTCCTCTCAGCCAATGATAATTTTGCGTTATTTTTTTAACATGGTTAATTTCTTCTGCCCGTAGATGTAAGACCCATCAAGGTTCACTTATCTAGGCAGTGTGTTTATATTTTCCTACTTTCCAGTACATTCTGAATCCATACACTGCTTTTGGACTACATTGACAAAGGGGCAAGGCCATGGGAAAACTCAGCATGAGTCTGTCCCATGTCATTTGTGAGCCAGATTCCCAGCACCTGAAGGGATGCAGGATCTGCTGGCTGTCTTTGTTCCTATTTTCATTCTACTGTAATAAAATATTTTATTATGCCACTTGTTCTTGGAATTTTCTTATTGAGATCTGGAAAAGCCATGCACCATCTTGCCCACTTAGCCTCCCAGGGGTGCAGAACAGGATCCTGGTCACATAGGACAGAAGGTGCACAGGCAGGACAGGAGAGGCAGGGATCCTGTCCACTTCTAAGGGAAAATCTGCAGCATGAAATTAGTCTTTGAAACACACAACTGGGAAAGAGATTCTGACAAAACTTCTCAACTCCAGAATATGTAATATTTAATTTTAAAACAATTTTTAAAAGGTGCTGCAACTCATTTAATAAACATAAAACCATCTCTGAGTGGTGCAGGCATTTTGTGCATCAGGTGGAAAAACAAGATATGTTTGTTTAGTTTCTACAGTAGTTTGAAAAATACTTTTCTTGTTGAAACAAAAAGAATTTTCTGAATCCTTATTTTTGTAGAAACATCTGCTGTGTGGGAAGTTATTTGACAAAAAAATCATACTTCTTTATTTATATTAGAAAATTCTAGAAGTCTGGAGCATTTTGCAAAACAAAGCAAAGAGAAATAAACAGGAAATGAGTGACTGAGTAGTCACAACATTTTAAGGTCAGTTCCCCTTGCTTTGGATTTAAGTTGTACTCTTTCCCAATGTGTACTTTTTTCAAGGAATTTTCTCTCTCTCTCTCTTT
>VZTZ01027337.1:1720584-1950125 GCA_013400955.1 Drymodes brunneopygia
GCTGCAGGAGAGGTCACGTGTTGGCGGGGGCAGCTGGAACCGGTTGGGGCCGCGCCGCCCCGTCCCCACCCCCGTCAGGCGGCCCCGGGCGGCGGCCCCGGCAGGAGGGGCGGGGAGCCCGGGCTGTGTCGTCCGCAGCCCCGCACAAAGCGAGGGAGGACCTGGAGCGCCGCTGCGCTCCGCTAGGTTAGTCGGCTCCGCCGGCCGCGTTTCGCGGTGGGGCTGCGCGGTGATGGGGGGGTCGCTCGGTGTGGCTGAAAGGGGACTGTTCGAGCCCTGTGCGGAGACGGCGCTAAAGGAGCGGTGCGGCGCTCCCCGCAGGACCGCGGGGCCGCTGTGTTATCTGAGAGGATGTGGGGGAGGAGCGCGTCGTCCGGGGACCTGGACGTCAGCCGCGGGTCCCCGGAGAGGCGGGAAGAGTGCGGCTCCGTGTGCCCGGGGGCGGCCGCGGTACTGCCCGGCCCGGGGCAGGGGCGCTGTGCTGGGAGGGCTGCGGGCACATCGCGCTCCCGGCGGTGCCCGGCGGGCCCCGGCTGTCCCCCGGTCAGGTGGCTTGGTGGCCTGCGGACCGGGACCGTGGGGCTGTGTTTGTTTACGTCGCTGCCTGAAGCGCCGGCCCGGGGCGGTCCCGCGGCTGCCGCATTATGCAAGCGGCCGGGCCGGGGTGGGCCCNGACGGGCGGCGGGCCGGGCTCTGCCGGGTGGGGGTGTGTGCGCTGTGCTGCTCTTTGTCTCGGCTCTGCGCTAAAGGATCGCAGCGATGATGCTGCCGGCTCGTGGCTTGGTGTTATTGATCGCATAGGCGCTAGTGAGGCAGCTGTACATTAATCTGAACTTTAAAAGTTAATCTGTTACCTGCACCGTAACCAGGCACAGGAGGCACGGAATTCATTCTTCCATTTTTCTCTTTTCCCTTTTAATAGCTTGTCTTCTTGGCATTAGTGTTTTAATTTATCAAAGCAGGCAATGTTAGATGGAGGTTAGCCTTCAACGTGTTTTAAACGTTAATGGTAGAGTGATATAGTTGATAAGTAGAATTTTTTTTTATCGTATATATTTCTATTCTAGCACTGCTTCCTGTAAAATAACTCTATAAGATATTAAAAAATAGGAGAATGCTGTTGTTCTTGAATAGACATTGGTAGTCTAAGCTGCCACATAATTAATCTTTCAGTAAAGCACGTTGCTCCTCAACAGATTGGATCCAGGCTTTGGAAACCTGTTTAAAAAGTGGTTTTTCAGAGCTGTGGGTAGCATTATACATGGTATTTGTCCAAGTCATTGCTAAGTGAGCAATGTTTGTGTGATCACAGAGAGCTAAATTACTGCCTGCCTAAGATCTTGTCAGCCATACGTTAATAATAAACAGCACTTCAGAAAAGAGGAATCAGACTGATGCTGTTCTCTTTCACTTACAAACGTGCCCCAGCTGTTTCCTGTCTGTTTCAAGATCTTCGAAAAACTGCTGTGACATAGCTGAGGTGGAAGAGTCTGTCACACAGACAAGGGTCTACCAAATGCTGAAAACAATTGACTTATTGTTACTTAAAACAAAACTGATACATTGTGGGTGAACAGAGAGGGGTCTTGTGTTTGGTTACTGGGGCTGACGTGACCCTGCACATGGGGAGCTAAATTGATTCTGAAAATACAGTCCTCACGATGTTTTTCTCACTTGCTATATATTAATGCGATGTAATTTCAGAGATATCACTCGGGCTTTGCCGCTTTCTAAATTTTAGCGTAAGCCTGTTGGTAAAATTTCAGCCTTTGAATCAGAACAGCACGTGCAGATCTTCCGTGCAAGTTTCTTTGCTGTCCAGTATTAGCACTGCAATGCAGAAGGAGAGACCTGCTGACTTTCTGGTCGTCCTTGCTCCTGCAGTCAAGGTGCAGTGGGGGGGAAAGGAGGGGGCAGGAATAACCCTCTCATTGTTTGGTTGAATGTGAAGGAGTTGATGCTGTAATGCTGTTTCTAAAAATTCTCTCCCAGTTGTTAGAGGGAATGCCCTGACAAATATATCCTCTGACGCTGTTCTAAAACCCAGGTGTCATCAGCTACTGTTACATAATTTTCTTGCGTGTCTTATTTGTTGCTTTGGATGTATTCTGTAATATCTGATACCTCATTAGGACCAACCACAAGCAACAAAATCTGTTCTTTATACTGCAAGATTAATCAGATATGACTTGTTATCTTTGGAATATCACAGTCTGTGTCTTAGGCTTGCATCTCTTTGTTCAGCACAGCAGCAGATCTGATACATGGTGGATTTTTTATTGCTGTGTGTAGTACAGCTTTTAAGAAGGTAAAATCTGAGCACAGTACCTTCTCCAGCAGTGCTGGGCTGTGTTCAAATTCATGTTCATGAGGGAGGCTGCAAGGGGTGCTCTGTGCCAGCCCCAGTGCTGCCAGTGTGCCCTCCCAGCTGCCAAATGACTTGGCTGCTCCTGTGGCACCTTTCCCCTGCTTCAGCTTGAAGTTGGACCCTCCTCGATGTTGATACATCTCATGAGCCTCTCAAGGTGGAGAATGTCAGCTTAAAAGGGCAAAAGGAAAAGCCAAAATACTCTATCTCTTGCTCTTTTTATGTGCAAAAAATTGAAGGGATATTTTGAAATAATTGAGCGTGTTTACTTTTTGGATTGTGCACTTTCAGGATGGTGCTGTGATCTGTGATGAAATGTGCGCTAGCGTTATGAAAGAGCCTGTTTGTGCATAGATGGTGGTGGTGGGTTGACCTTGTCTGGGTGCCAGTTGCCCACCAAGCAGCTCTATCACTCCTCTCCTCAGGGGATTGGGCAGGGCGAGAAAATAAGGTGGAAAAAACCTCGTGGGTTAAGGTAGAGGCAGTTTAATAATGCAAAAGTCATGTATGCAGAAGCAAGGGTAAAACGGAAGATTTTATTCTCTACTTCCCCTTTAGGGAAGCAGTTGTTCCTCATTAGGGAAGCAGTTGCTCTGGAAGGCAAATGTCTTAAATAACATATGCCCTCCTTTCTTTTAGCTTTTTTTTCCTTCTTTTTTCTTCTTTTTCTTTTTTCTAGTTTTTTTATTATTTTTTTTAAACTCTTGGTCTCTGAGCAGATGTCATATGATAAGGAATGTCTGTTTGGTCAGTTTGGGTCACCTGTCCTAGCTGTGTCTCCTCCCAGGATGTTGCCCACCCGCAGCTTGCCTGGTGATAGTGAGGAATGTTGGAGAGACAGCACTGATGCTGTGTGAGCACAGCCGAAGCTCTGCTGTGTTATCGACACCTTTCTAGCTGCCAGTACAAAGCACAGCACTGTGAGGGCTGTTGTAGGGAAAATTAACTCCATCTCAGCCAGACCCAACACAATGGGCTTCATTTTTCTGCAGCTAACTAAGCAAATTCAGTAATAGAGCAGTTTAAAGTATTCTTGCACCAAAAATCAGATGTTTGAAAGAACTAAAATGCATTCCAGGAATTTCGTGGCACCTTTTTACTTAGTTGTCTCATTTTAGTTGTCTAATTACCTTCGAAAAATCCCATTAAGTGCCTATAAAATTTATCGGCTTAAAAAAATTCGCCCATTAAAAAGATACTTTTTAAGCTGTATTTTTGATCTCTTTGGAAAAATCTGTATTGTGTATTATCCTGTCATTTTTAAATATGATGTTACCCAAGAGAGTTTTGGGTTGATAGCTTTGCGCTTTGCATCAGGAATTTTTACTATTATTTTATTAGATGGAGTTTGGTGGCTTTTTGTGGGGAGAGAAGGGGAGGAATGTGATACATTGGTGTGAGTCTGATACTTTTTGTCTTTCTTACCAATACCTTGCCAAATGCCGATCATCCTCGGTGAATGTACTAAGTGTAATCAGCCATTCTGCAGCCCTTGCAGTCAACTTAGAGTTGATAAAATCAGCTTTTCATTCAGATCTATCTGGGTAGTTGCTTAAACTGGTCCCTGCCTAATTTTGAAAGCTCTCTGTCCATGCAACAAAGTTCAAGGCCTTCAGGCTTGTAAGTCTCCACAGTTTTAAAAAAATCCCATTGTACTTCAAGCCTGCCCTTGGACCGCTAGAATCAGAGCCTCAAAACTTGTTCAAGTTGCTATTAAAAATATCACTTGTATTGAGTAAAGAGCAGGTAATCTGGCTTCATGGCTGCTATGAATTTTTATGACTCTGGAATTTGCTCAGTGTTTGTCAGCCAGGCTGTTATATTCCAGTATTGCCCCAGATTACTTGGTGTGTATTCAACTAAGCTTGGAAAAACATATAAGATATGGTACAGCAAGCAGCCAGCACCTCTGAAGTCATATTGGAAAGGTTAGGGAAATTGAGGGTGGGGCAGAATAATCCACTAAAGCTGAAGGCTTATGAAGGGTTTTAATGTATCAGCAGACCTGTAAGCTAGAGGGTTCAAATGAAATCCAAGCTTTGAATTAATAAATTAAGTCCATGTCCTGGTATATTTTTAACTACAAAATATTTTGGTCTTCCCCGTTCATGATGACCTTTGTTACCTCATTTTAGACGAAATCTGTGATACTTTGTGATACTTTAATAGTTGTGTTGTGTAATCTTTTCTTCCTTACCTGCATTTTCTAGAAGTCCTCTTTTGGAATCAGGGAGGGGAGAGTTTAGACTTCCTATGTTTTCTTCCTATTAATTTTCTGTTTTTGTAGTGAGGTGCTGCTGAGTCTCTACCTGGGTGATACCTCTTTCCCATGAGGAAAACTGAGATTCAAGTGGTCACTGCTTGCTTGCATGTGTTTGTAGTCTGTAAAAGCTGACCAAAGAGAGGGAGAAAATGGGACATAGGAAGAGGAGCAATTGTTTGCACCCAGGTTAGCATCTGGATGCCTGAGTAGCTGCAGCAGGTGTGAATTCAGCTTTATTACTTTTGGACTCAGAGATTGTTTAAAAAGGGTTGTTGCACAAGGATTTCTAGTTTGTAAATCTGCTCAGTTGATTTTACTACTATTTGCTGATCAGGAAGTTTATAATTTTTAATGTAACTGTTCTAATTTGCTTCAGTTCCCCTAAGCAGTTATGACATGACCCCCCTGAGCTGAGAGTTCTTTGCATTCTCCTAAAATCCACCTTTATAGGAGTGGGGAGCAAAAGAGGATTTTGTTAATTCTTTGCCAGCTTCTTTGGTTAAGCAGTGCTGAAAATCTGATGGAAGGAACATCATGTTTCAAAGATGCCTGACACTTGGAGGTCAGAGGATTTGAGTGTCTAAAGTTGCTTGCCATTCCCATTTGGGAATTAAATTATTATCTCTTTGTGGGAACCTCCAGTAACTAGACAGCTAAACTTAAGTTGGGTTCCCCCGTCCCAAAAGTAAACTGTTATTGTATCACGTCTTGAAAGCACAGACTGCTTTTATAAGTGCATGATAATATACAGCATAGGCTTGATTCCTTAACAAAAAGCAGACCTGTTTTTTTTTCTTGCTGTGTGTTTGCATTCAGTGCTCTGCTAGAGATGTTTCTTCAGAATGAGGGGTGCTACTTTGGCCTTAAATATAAGTGCAATACCTGTACCTGCTAGAGAAAAACATACCCTTGCTTGGTGAAGTGGAATTTTTCTTGTCCTCATATCCCTTGGGTAAGTTGAGTAGGTTTTCAAGATAAAATGCACTTTGGGTAGAATTTTGGTGATTTCACAAAGTCAGAGTATCAAAATCTCCTTACAACCGGCTACTGCTATATAGAAAAGTAAAATTATTTTACTAAGCACCTGTCTTGCAAGTAGGTACGTAGAATTTTTACAAGATTGGCTAAAAGCTTTATAGACTTAGGAGGATTTTGGATGATTCTCTAGGAACAGTTGGGTAGTTAGTTAAATTACAGTAGGACAGATATGCTGGTTTTTCTGAAGTTTAAATTTGAGGCTTTGGAAACAGCATGTTTTTTTACAAGCCAAAAGCATGTTCTTGCTTTGGGGAACTGGGTATACACGTCAGCCTTCACTTTCCTCCTTTGTAGACTTTTGCTAGGCATTTTTGCCTACTTCATTTCCCCTTTGGCTCCTCTGCCCTTTCAGTTAAAGTCTGTCCAAGCAAGGGCATTTGGTGAGCACAGCCAAGCCCCTGGCTACTTGGTGTCATCATAAATGCACACTAGCAATTTGTATTCTCTGCTTTAAATGGAGATTTTTTTGTCACTTTGGACCAGTTTGGACTGAAACGTGCTGTGCTTCTCTGTCTATAAATAACTGCTAAAAATAAGCACTAGAATGTGTCACTTAACATACACAGCGACTAATGACACACATATGAGAAAGTTCCTAAAGGGAGTGCCCTTTATGGAATTCCTGTTTATCAAATGTGCTTATTTCTAGCCTCAGTAGTCTGGGGTTTTATCATTTGCAGAAATGTGACTTGTGAAAGATAAATGCGGAATTGGAATATGTGGCCAGAAGCATTTACATTACTATTTTCTTGCTCTCATTTACCACTGAAAAGTCATCTTCCTTGACATGGAGAGGGAAAATAAGGGAGCAGAAAAAGGACTGTAAAGCAAAGGCAGCCGTAGTTATAATAGGAGTAGAGGAGGAGAAGATCCAGAAGAAACAGTTCTAAAGGTTAAATACCTGCAGTAACATTCTAAATGCCCACAAGTATTGAGGTTTGATGATGAGCTTCTTTTCCCCCTCCTATTTGGTATCTGACTTTTTTGCTTTCAAGGCAGTGTTTAACTGTCCTGTGTCCTTTGAAGGCAGGGGCTTCCCCTTGTAGTAGTAGAGTTAATGAAAAGCGAATTTTTCTTTAGTGTTATTAGTTCTTCTTGATGTTGTTGTTAAAGCTTCTATTAAAGGATTGCTGACCAACATTGTACTGAAATGAAGTGCTTTTTGTCCTGTACAAAACCAGAAATAATTCTACTTCCTTGATGTAAAAAAAAAATAAATACCCACAGAACAAAAAGCCCACCACAGTGATGAAAAGACCTGGATTAATTGAAACCACTGCGAAGTGTATTCTGCATATAATTAGAATAATTATTTTGTAGCCTATGTCCGGATGGATATACTTGGCTGGTGACAGTCTAGCAACATCCATACATGGACTTTACTATGACTACTTTTGTAAATACTATAAAAGGATGTGGTACATCAATAGTGTTTCTGCTGTAATGGTGAGAGTGGGATTCTGCCAGGTTTATTTCTGTCAAGGTGTTGTAAATTGAAAATTGAGCCAGAGTCAGTCCTCCAGCTGCTGTCCTGGCTACAGGCAGTCACTTCTTGCTGTGCTGTTTTGAAGACTGCTTGGTGTTTCCAGGTGCTCCTGGTGTTTCCTGTGAAAGGCTGGAAGTAGGGGAGCAGAGTCTACATTGCTGGGCAAGTGACAGCAGAGAGCTGTCATCTGTTATGGGTTGTTCCCCCTGTTCCTTCAAGGTGGTTGTGCTTCTCTGTGAAAGCTTTCTTGTGCTCTGAAGAGGATGCTGAAGAATAGCACAGATGAGATGGAAGTTACGGTTTGCCAAGGGTCATAGTCTTTAATCTCTTAAAACCTTCCAGTGGCCTCCTTGGAAGCAAAATTAGTCAAAAAGAGAGTTTTGAAAAATCTCAGCTGAAGACTGATAAATGCTGCAGGATACTGATGCTTGCATGTGGTGTTTGATTTAGTAGTCTTTTTCTTGTGCCATTGTTGCAGTAGTGTCTTCTGCAGCTGGGTGCTGTTTTTTGGGTCTGCAGCTGCTTTTAAAGAGCTTTCTGCTTCTACTGCTCACTCAAACAGTAATATCAAAAGTGGCTTGCTTCCCTGTAAGTGTTGGGATTATGTTTCCTCTTACTTAGAACAGCAACAAAGGTAGCAATTGTTCCTCAAATTACTATCTTTTGTTCCCACTCTAGGAGATTTCAACTATCCCAAGACAAAAGTTCTGCAGAAATGACCTCTTGTCAAGTCACTTTTGAAGTAAAAGGATCAGCAGCACCAGGTACTCAAATCATGCTTCATCCTTTTTGTATGGTTTACCTAGAGAATACTTAATAGAGGAGTCTTCAAAGGTTGTCTTGTCTGTTTTCCTCAGAGATCTAAAAATGTATTAGTTCATATATCAAAATGAGAAATCATTGTAAAACACATTAAGACATTTCACGTATTAATTTGAAAATGAGAATTGGGAAATAAATCTTACCTCTTTCTCCAAACAACAATTTCATAATGTGCTGGAGATTTTGGTGCTAACTGAAATGGTTATGATTGGTTTAACATCTTCTGTCTTTAGTATCTTGTTATTCCATGGAAACAAGCATTTTTATTCTGAACCACGATATTTAGGCACACACTGATGTGTTTATTCTGTGTTTTTCATTCTCTCTGCATCTCTGTTGTAAGTTCTCACGAGAGGTGACCTCTGTCAGAAGTTAAGGACAGAAAGAATATGCAGCTTAATTCAGTATTCTATCTGTGCAAAAA
Source organism: Drymodes brunneopygia (assembly GCA_013400955.1). Taxonomy (NCBI): domain Eukaryota; kingdom Metazoa; phylum Chordata; class Aves; order Passeriformes; family Petroicidae; genus Drymodes; species Drymodes brunneopygia. The sequence continues at coordinate 1,728,986 of VZTZ01027337.1, forward strand.
AATGTAATGTAAAATAACTTCTGTAATCCAAATGAGGAACACAAGCTGTCAAATCAGGTAGAACATGAGGATTTGGTGTTGATAAACAGTGCATATCATGTTGACCTTCATCTTGGAACTTGGAAGGAATGTGGTGTGGTTTAACCACAGCTGGTAACTGAGGTCCAGACAACTGCTCCCAGCTTCTTGTGTTCCCCCAGCCCCCTCTCTGCTGGGGTGAGAACAGAAAAGGCCTTGATGCTGTGAGCTCTGCCCAGCAATAGTTGAAATATCCCTCTGTTATCAGCACTGCTTCCAGGACAAATGCACAACACAGCCTGTGCTAGCTACTGTGAAGAAAATTAACCCTACCCCAGCCAAAAACCAGCACAGAAGTTACACCAAAAAAGTAAATGATGGTTGCCTAACAGAAGCAGATGAATGTGGGAGCAGATTGGCAGAATTCCTGTGCCAGGCCAATACCAGATGGCAAGAGTGTTTCCTGTAGTTGGCGGGGAAGAAAATGATAAAAACATTTTACAGGTTTTGGCATCTGCCCTGTGTTAGACCTCTCCTGTGTTTCTCCCTCATGATTTGCCTTTTGGGAGCTGAAAACTGACACTCTATGTGGACATAAAGCTGTTAGTAAAGAACAGAGTTCTTTATAGCCTTCTGGAGAAAATGTTAGAATTTTAGAGTAAATTGACCTTAGCTCAAGTGAGACTGTGCAGCACTGATGTAGCTGTACCATGGAGTATTGCAAGCTATGCTCTCTTTGCCCTGCTTACACTTCTGTTTCCAGAAGTGTGATAGCACTGGCACTAGCAAAGCTGACTTTGGATGTGTGACTACTTGTACTAATTATATCCACAATGAAAAGTAGAATTAGCGATAACTGCTTCCTGCCTCAGTGGCTCTTCACAAAGAATTATCTGGAAGTATTTACAGAATAAAGAGGTGGCACAAAAGGGTGCTTCTGCTTATGACAATATTGATATTGTTGGGATTTTTGTTGTTATGGTTGGATCAGTGAGGCTGTTGCAAGCTTTGAGTTGGGGCAGAAGGCTTAGCTTAACCTTTGCAGTAACTGGAGCTCTGCCAGAGCAGCCTTGAATTCCATGACAGGGAGAAGCTGAGGACCTCTGAGCTCGAAACACAAACGCAACCCAAACCCCGCTGTGCTCAGAATTGCCTATGGGAGGGCAGTTTGTCATGCATTTCACTTTGGCTTTACTGGGGTAATTAAGGCAGCATTTTACAAATCCTAATTCAGCCTCAGTGCAGTTGTTGAAGGGAGTTTAGGGGTGGCTGCACATGGTGTCCAAGCATTGCCTTTTGTGTGTGGTGCCTTACTGAGTGAGAGGTGGTCACTGGATGTTCACACATGTTTGTTTAAAATAGAAGCCCAGAGAGCTATTCCAGCTGGCACCTATTAAGAGTAATATAATTAGATAGCATTTCAAAGGTTGACTGTGTGTAAATGAAGATGTTTTTTAAGCACTGCTATTTTAAAGGGGTGTTAAAAGAATTTTAGCTTCTTTTTAGTATCTCCACTCAGAAATTCTACCTGTGTGGTGTTCAGGTGGTCTTCCCTCCCCGTGAAAACAAATCATGATGTGCCTCAGGATAGGGTGGAAAAGAGAAAGCGCCTGACATAGGCAATTGCATACTAAACATAATACAGATTTTTGTCTGTATTTGCATGCTTACAGTGAGCATCTAGAAAGCTTGGGCTTCTTTTTTTTAACGAATTGCAACTGAAGATTTTTTTTAAAAAAATGACTAAAGTTCAAGGTGTTATCTAAAATTATTTCAGTAAGCTGCTTTCAGAGAAAAATTGTCTTACTTTTTGTCTTCTGTAGACTTTTTCCAATTCCTGGATCTGCAGAGGTTTCTTTCATAAACAGTCCTCGTGATATCCCTTATTAGTTTAATTGGAGAAAATTGACTCAGTTTTAGAGACACAAGGGCATCCTCAAAACTGTAACTTTGTACTTTGAAGTGTCAGCTGCAACGTGTGGCTTAGAAAAAGGTAGTGAACACTTGTTGCATACAGCTTGTCTACTTTGTATCTTGGGATTATTGTGTCCCCCACAGTACTCTGAGAATGGGAAATAAGTCAGAGATGCTTGTATCATTCTTTCCTGGTGCCTAACTGTACTTTAAAACTCCATATTTTCTCATTCTGCAACAGCTTTTTTATTATGTCTAAAAATCTTGTTGAAGCCCTGTAGGAGCAAAATACTAATTTGTTCTTTCCATTAGTATTTATTATTGTTGTTCTTGCAGTCAGATCCATATAGGCTTTATATTAAATACAAGAGTAAGTTGCAATGGTTGCTTCGGGATATTCCAAAACCGAATATACTGTTGTGACCCTTTGGATTCTGTCTGTATGTATGCATTAAGAGAAGTGTGACAATTTCATGGGAGTTTTTTGTGTAACAATGTTACATTTTGATGTCCAGTTAAAACTGAAAGCATAGCAGCAAAATTAACTTTACTTCTCTTGGGAATCAAATTGGTTGGGTGTGTTGCCTTGGGAATCATGCTCACAACCTTCTGTTTGTCTGTGCTCTCTAAATTGTTGGTGTGAATTTGAGGGAATATGTACGGGTATCTACGAAAATAATTGTGTTATCTTGAGATGAAATGTTTCACTGTAAAAATTTGCCTGCTACATTCCCAGAGATGTTTTAAACAGCATTACTTAATACCGGTTTGGAAGCCAACCCTTTTTGAGGGCTGGGGTTGTCAGTAGTCCCTCTCTCAGGTCTTGGAATGGTGAAGAAAATGCTGTTGTAGTTTTGGGTGGCATAAGATTGTTTTCTGAATGGACAGGAGGGATTTTAGTTGGGTGATTCTGGTGTGTATATTTAAAATACTTGAAAGTTTGTCCATGTAGGCTGTATTCTTTAATGCCATCTAGCCTGGGCTAATGATGACTGTGGGTTTTTTTCTGTTTGGATTTTTTAGGAGAGGTTTTTGCAATATGTGGGAGCTGCAGTGCTTTGGGAGATTGGAATCCCCAATTTGCAGTGGTCCTCCGGACTGAGGATACGTAAGTTGGTTGTGATTTTTGGTTTGATTTTGGGGATTTTTTTTCTTCTTTGAAATTATTTTTACTTGTTCCATTTGAAGTAGCTGGGGTTCTGGAGCAACAAATTTATTCTGACTTTGAGTTTGCAAACTCTTGAGCTGCATGTACTGCTAGTAGAACTCCAAAATTTCTTGTGTTGCCCTTGAGCATTTTGAGTGCTTAGGAATATGTTTTAGAAAATATGAAACTGGGGTGTGCATTTCTAGTTGCAGATGATGCTTCTGCTGTTGAGGCTGGCATTTCAGTAGCTTAGCTGTAGATACTTGAAGTCAGAAACTGTTTTGGGGCAGTTCTCTGTCCCATGGCTGCGCAGCAGCTTGTAGGAGATGTATAGGATAAAAAAAAAGTAAGCACTATAAACAAGTTATTCTTGTGCTAGAAAGTGGTGGGGAGAAGATTATTTAAACTGAGAGTTGCATTAGAAGTCTTAAGGTGGGGGGATGTGTGTATAAGCATGAGTGTACATAAAGTTTAAATGCAGTGGAAGAATTCAATATTTTCTCAAAATGGTGCTGACTTACGGCAGCTCATGGGCTGCAGGGAAATAGAGCTTGCAGGCTGTGTTTGTAATTCTGTCAATGACTTGCTGTGGGACTTTGGATGAGTCTCTGAATTACTTCACCACGTTTTCTCCATGTGTTCTGGGGATGAGAATTCTTGTTCTCCTAGCGCACTTCAGATCTGTTGATCAAAAAGTGCAGTTTCAATTCTAAGTACATCTTGCGTTCTGTGCGTGTTCGGCTGAGGTACTTTGTAATAACTTTCCTTATGACAATACACTAGACTTTATTTTAGAATATCACTTAGATGTTTGTCTGAGGTTGCTGTTAGGCTGTATTTTGAAACTTTTGTTTTTGGTTGGTTGTTTATTTTTTTTCTCCACAGAACCGTTGGTACGGCTGTGAAAACATGGAACACTATGGTACAGCTTCCTCGAGGAGTTCCTGTTCGGTATCGGTATTTTAAAGGATACTTTCTAGAACCTAAGGTATGTATAACCTTTTCTACTTTAAGTTGGCTCATCCCTAGTAAAAGTTCCCATACTTGAAACAAAAAAGGATTTCCTGAGTTACGCATGAGTTTTTTTAGAAATAAGTCTTGAATTGCAACATGTGAAACATTAAAACATTTGTGGAAATGCTCACAGTTGGCTTCTGGAAATACATGACCATGTGCTGTTAACTTTAGTTATATTCTCTTCTTTCTTTTACCAGTGTTAGCGTCCTAAAAATTTCAGTGGTAAAGAAATCCCTGACATTATTGTAATGCTTAAATACTATGGTGAAGTTCTCATAGTTAGAATTGAATATGGACTTCAGCAGGGCATGGATCTCAAGTGATCCGTGGAAGGAATGTGACAGTATATGAGATCTACAGCTTCCATCCTATATGATAGGATGGAAGCAAGTGATCGTAGGAGAAAAATAGTTAGTGTAGGAGGTGCAAAATTTGCCTGATTTACTACAGTTTTTAAAATCACTGCAGATTTTTTCTTTGGTGAAGCATGAGAAGTATTAACCAGATTTTGTGCTGCATAATTAAAGTAAGTTAATCTCTTGAAGTGAAAAGGTGAGGCAAGGGATGAGGCATCCCATTGTTTTCCATATGTTTGTATGTAGGTATTTGCATGACTTGGAGGGGAAAAAACACCCAAGAGACAGAGACAGATGTGTTTTTACAGGTATTGATGTCATATTGCATATGACTTGAAGTTACATAAATTAGAGTTTAATGTCTGTGGCAGTGTACTGGTCTGTAAACATTGCAGAAGGGTAGGGGGAAATTCTTCACATGGGATGAGGCTGCATTCAGGAAAAAGCTGGGCTAAGTTGGGAAAATAAGCAGCTGTTCTTGAACTGTTTTTTGTAATAACAAGTAATAACCTTAAGAAATTTAATGCTGGCTTTGCTTTCTTATTCTATTAATATCCTGTAGCTATTCACCCTGGGCTTTAGTTCCTCATTGAAATTGGGATTATGAAGGCTGTAGCTCTGTGCAAAGCAGTTACAGAATCATCTCATCAATAACTTTTAAAAATTTCAAATTACTGTCAAGAACATGTAAGTTGTTGTCAGCTTTTTTTCACTAAACTATTTGACTGAGGTATCATTTCAGTGGAGGATACTAATTTCAAATGAAACACAGTTCTAGTTTTTTCATTAAAGCATGTGAAATAGTCTAGTCAGAAACTGGTATTTAAATTGGTACTTTGAGGCAAAAGAAGGGAAGGCCAATAATAGATTTCTTTTGCTGAAGTCAAACTGAGGGCAAAAGTAGATTAATTCTTACAGCTTAGCAGCTCTGATGGGACTCTTACTTTTTTTTTGCAAATGCCCCTAGGTCTAAATGTAAGCACTAGCATGCTTGAAAAAGCAGCGTTAGTGAGCAGAGACTGAGCCATAGACAATACAATTTATGTTTTACCATTTGCAAAAGTTTACCCTCTGTATTGGTGAGTGTGTTTCTTTGAGTAGGTGCTCTGTATCGTGCACACTTTATGCACCGTGTGATGCAGAGTCTGCCAAGGTAAGTATGAATTTTATGCGATACCAGCTCCTAAATGTAAAGAGCAGGAAAAAAGGAAACCACCCTACAAAACAAAGTGTGTGAATTCCTGGGGTGCAGGGTTGTCCACTTTGTGGTGTCTGGCTTGTACCTTGTATTTTATTTCTTATGAAATAAAGTCAATTGAAGACAAGAAATCCAGATACAATGTTTTCTTCCTCTTTTTGTAAACCTTTTGAAGAGCAAAGAAGTAAGAGGAGTATCATTTACAGTATATGGAGAACCTTAGCATTAAGGAAATGCTGATAAGGAAAAGGTACTTTTAAGTTAAATTATTCTGAATATTTTTATTTCAGTATTTTTTTCATTAGGCATTGCATGTGATTAATCTCCTAAGTTTGACAAGCTGGCAGTATATGATCTCTGACACTTAATTTTTTTTGTATCAGTACAATTGTATGTGTAGTAAAATAACAGTGTAATCTTAACTATATGTTCAAGTCTGAGTATATGAATGTGACATCACATAATTAGTAAATCATACTGAAGACAAATCCACCTGAAGTTAATGTTCCCTTCTACAGCAACTGTGTCTGAAGATGCTTGAGTTGGACATGGTGGCAAAGATGGGGGTGATACATGTTTACTCAGAGAAATGGTAGTTCCCAGATTATCCATAGTAGTGCTACAGGCTAGATGTGAAAATTGATAGAGTAATTGACATTTTATTTAAAAAAAAGTAAAGTTTTTTCTCACCTCCCTTTAAAAAGATCATAATTTGATCTCAATTTTTTTTTACTTGAAGGATAGTATGATATAATGGAAAGTCTTGTTTGTAGTGAAGCGTGTTCGTGTTAACGTAACTGTGGTTATGTAAATAGAGCAGAGGTTTTTTTTAAGTACTCAATATATTGAAATTTGTAGAATTTTTGCATGAATGCAAATACATATACAAAGAACATTTTACTATAAAATTGATGTCAGGTCTTGGCTCCTGCATATCAAGAGATTTTACTATGTTGCAGATGTTTTGATCTTAAGTGTTTAAAAAGAAAAATAAATACACACAGCTGGTTGGAATAAGACAGTAACTTGAACTATTTTACTCGAGGTTGTTCTTTCCTTGAACATAGTCTGATACCAGTAAGCTCCCTGTGAGGATCTTCCTGGGTTTTATTCTGCACTCACTTTCTGTTTGTTGCAGGGGCAGAGTTGGAGGGTTATGAGGGGGAATATGTGTGAGGCACACCAAAACTCCCTTGGCTGGAATTTGTCTTCTGTATATCTTATGTTTCAGTAGAATAATTTTACATGCATTGTTTGCATGATGCATGTTTGAAACCCTTAGTAAGGAAAGTGCTTTATTCTGTTTAGCTATGTTCTCTATTTGCTTTTAAAACAGTAAATAAGCATGCAAGTTCAGGGTTACTTCTTTCAAGGCAAGTGTGAAATAACTAAGCTATCTGTGCATGTAGCAGGACTTCAAAAACTGGATTTTTCACTCTTTCTGCTTAGTTACAGAGGTTTCAAATGAGAGTTAAATTTACTTTTTTAAATGTAAGTAAATAAATCCATTTAGTGCCTGGACTATAGTAATAAAGGTGAAACTTAGACCTAGGGTCAGTAATTAATGCCTTAGAAAAGCTTTATCTAGATTAAGAATCCATGGTTATTGTGATAGTAACAAAGGCATTATTATCTGCTGAGACATCAGATCATGTATGAAACTGTTACTGGAAATACTGGAGCTATAAAATCTCTACTGAGCTCAGCATTTCCTGCCAGGTGACTTTTATGTGCTGCTGCCTTGCACGTTAGATATGATGGCTGAATGGCTTTAATTATTTAGTTTAGTGCTTAATTATTGTCTTCTGCATGGTACAGAAATCCAGAGAGATTTTGGTCAGAAATGCAGCTTTAGCAATTAAGTCTAATTTAGCTGTTTCATATTATTGAAGTAGATTATTATTCTTGAAACATAGTTTTAATTAGTAAAGTGCACTTGGATAAATGTGTTTGTGTGGTCTTTTTAAGATTTGGTTTGGGCTTTTCCCCCACCTTTAATGCCTACTCTGTTGTGTTGCCTTGAATCAGGAACCTTGGAACTGATCTCCTAAATTACCGTTTAAATTTCCACAGAAGTATTTTCATTCTTTGATTGTACTGAGTACCCCAGCACATCATGCAGATGGTGCATGTGCCTTGAACCTCTGAACCATTATGCTAGATAGGCATTTTACCCTTCATTTCCAAAGTGTCTAATGGCTGCTGGGGAGGGAGGCCTAAAAGCTTTAAAATTGCATCAGATGTTCAGCTAATCAAGACCAAGCAATATAATGCTTGTGTTGGCTTTAAAACACATAAAGTGTCTGTATTAGTAGAAAAGGATCCACAGTGCCACTTACCTCAGCGTACTGCCCATGAGATGCTTGATGTGACATTTGAATAGATATCCTTTTCAGACTCTATTCCAGAGACTCTCTTTTTAGGCAACATTACCATACTATTAATATTGATGACACATCATTTGGTTCTGCTGCTCAACTGGGTTGCTTTTCAAGTGTGGTCAGTATATGCCACAGAAATGACATTACTATTTTGACCTCATTATAACAATGGCTTCTGTTACATGTAATGAAAATGTTTTTTAAATGCCTGTAAATTCAGAGATGATCTGAGCAGGGATTGAGAGGGTTCTTAGTGATGTCTGTGCCTGTTCTCTAATCAATTGCCCTTTTTTCCCAGGTAGCTTTGCTTGGCTCTTCTTAGTATGGAAAGTGTTGAGGGTTCCTGGGATTAAATGTACACTGTACTCCTTTCAGGAGAGGAAAGTGTGCTGAATGTATCCAGCATGGTCTCCTTATTGTTGGGTTAATGTTATTCAAATTCATTAATCATTTTTAGAATGTAAATTTAGAACAGACAATTACAGTAGTGAAAGAAATTAACTGGTATTTTCATACAAGGAAAAGACCTTTGCTTCCCTTCTGAAGAAAACAGCTTAAGCCATGTTAGGAAGATTGGCATTGCCCAGGCTCACAAACTAAAGTTGTGCCCGTGTTCACGGGAGCTGCTGTTGGAGATCTTGCATGCCTGCATGGTGGGAGTAAATGGCAGCCTCCCTGCTGACAAACATGGTTTGCAGCTTTAGAAACTGTCATTGTGACAGGCAAATGTCACTGTGCTGTGAAAGAAGGGGAAAGAAACTTCTCATTATTTACTTTTCTAGAAATCCTAAGAGTGGCCATTGTGACAGCAGTGAGAAGCTGAGAACTAAAACTGCCCTGTAACAGAAATCAACTGGAAGCAATAATACATTTTTATTTATCTTTTACATGCATTCTGCCTTTAAAACATAACTAAGCATATGTGTTTTATTCTAACATGACCCTTAAATGTGGATGCTTGTGAACTTTTTAGGAACATTAGACTCACAGAGCAAACCCGTCCTACTTGAGCACTTGTTAAATGTTTGGCATTTGCTGTTAACTCACTCAAAGGCATGAGAGGTTAAATGTGGTCAGTGTATGTCAAGAAATCCCATCTGCACGTAAAGAATTTATTGGATGAGCTGTAATGGAGCAAAGCATTAAATTATACTGCTGAGTGTGAAGCTTGTCTGGATGTCCCTGTGGGTCTGAAATCTGTTTAAACAAGAACCTGAAGTACTGGGACAAGCTGGCATTGAAGTTTCCATTGAAGACATTTCCGATGAAGTCTTTGGCAGTAGTAGCAAATTTTTTTGGAAACAAGAGTTACTTAGGCCCAAAACACCAAAATGACAAATTGCAGCTATTTGACAGTGGTTTTTACATCTGATAGTAACAACTGTGCCATGCTAAGGCAACTTCTCAGGGTGACTGAGCTGGGAATCAGGAATGTTCTTTCTGTTGTTAAGTTATGGTTACCGAAAAACTTTTACCTAGAAAGCTATTTCGAACTTAAGTTGTTCTGAAAGAAGAGACTGTGTTACTGTTGTGGTTATCTGTCTGAGTCTTGGCTATGTTTGTCAACAAATGTATTCTTTTTGTGGCCAGTATGTTTTTTTTTAAATTTGATTTATCCTTCTCCAACTAGAGAATAGACTGCAGGGGCTTCATTGCTGACTGATTGGATCAATTATTTATGTTTTAATTAGATGGTAAATAACTTGCTTTCCAGTACCACAACTAAAATAACTGTGTTTTATAGACTTTGAATTTAGTAAGGCAAATTTTGAAGGAGAACCCACCCCTGCAACTGCTATGTGCATGAGTAGATGCTGAGGGCTGTGTGGATTTAGAGATGTGGGATATGTTTTTCATACACTGTTGCTGTAACTTGAGAACAAAGTGAGCACTCTTCATGAGTTCAGAGATTTTTTTTTTTTTGTATGAGAAGGAAACTAAAGTAGTCTAGTAGGGTATCTGTAAGCAGTAAAGGTTTAATGATTCCATGTAACTTCTATGCCATGTCAGACTGTCACAAGTTTTGTCATGTGTATTCACAACACATCAAACAGGGTCATCAGCAGTTGCAGGGGTAAGAAGCCTCATCTGTTTTCTTTCTTTCTCCTTCAGTCTCTCTCTCTCTGTTCCCCTCTCTTTCTTCTTCTCCTTCCTCTGTTTCTTCTTTAAATCTCTAAGTTTAGTTCACAACCATCCCAAACAGCTTCATGGGTACAAAGTCAGATCTAACAAAAGAAATTATTGCAGACATTTAACTTTTAAATTACAGACTATCGATGGTCCCTGTGAAGTCATAGTTCACACGTGGGAGACTCATCTACAACCACGATCAATTACCCCTTTAGGTATGGGCATCAACTGCATCTGTTTGAGGCATATGCATAAGATTGCTGATATGCTGCACACTGGTTTAGAGGGATTGATAGCTATAGTTTTAAAATATTTTAATTTGTTAATGTGTGGGAGGTAAAGACTTTTTCTTTGCACAACATGGGCCTTACTCTCAAAATATATATGTATATATGCATAAGTGGCTTCAAAATGGAGTGGATGTGAAATTCTTTGCTGTCATCCTTAAGATTATGTGGGTTGGTTTTTTAATTAATTTGGAATTGTAATAATTTTCTGTAAGTTTAATTCTTTGAGACTAAGGATCCATATTATCTTTTTTAGAGAAAATGGTGGGGGGAGGGTGTAAGTCACTGCTGTTTTAATTTAAGCACTATTTAATTAGTAAAATTTTAAACCAAAAATGTTTTATTAGGCTTCTTTAAGTGAATGGATTAATGTAAATGGAAACATGAATGGGCTTATTTACCCGGCAATTTAGCAGAAATGTATTTTGCTGAAAGAAAGGGTGGCATGCAGACTTGCATATGAGTTACTAATGCTTTTCTGACCAGGGAGGAAGTTTGGGGTTTAAGAGTGACTGAAATAACCTTTGAATGTAGCGTGTAGTTTAGATCTCTTATGCTGCTATGGCATGTTTTATGCACTGTCTTTTCTAGCACATGAAAAATATTTTCTCCACACTTAGAAGTTCACGTTCGTTAAAAAATTTCCTAATGATTTGAAAAAAAGGTATTTTAGAAAGAAGGTGGTATCAAAAAAACTGTGTTAGTCATGAATAGTACCATGATCACGTTCCATTCTCCCTTTGCCTTTTTTTTTTTTTTTTTAATTTCAGTTGAATTAGTAGTGTTTCTATGCCTGTAAGAAGATTATTCCTGTATTTGTCAGTCCCTGATAAAAGATAAGGAAAGCAGCCCATCCTCTGTTAGGGCCTAGACTTTATCTCTAAATTTAGATTGCCTCATTCCAAACAGTTGAGATTTTTTTTTTCCCCCAAGTAATACTCAATTCTTCATAAGCAGTTTTTAAGAAAATGCAGCAAACACAATATGTTAGCACTGGGTCGTTATGATCCTAAATTGTTGCCCATGGTTATTGAGAAATTAGGTTAGGAGCCCTATGATTCTTAGGAGACAAAAAAGGGATTAACCACTGTAGAGGCAAAATTATGTGAAGATTTATACTTTGAGAAATGTGTGGTTAGTTTAGACTATTGCAGTTCTGTTAATGCTGGTGAGCTTACTTAGTGCCTTAAGATTTCAGTTATTAAAGAGTAAGGATAAAAGTAAGTGTGAACTGAGCGTTTTCAGTATTTCATGCTAGGTTGGTTTCTGTCGTGTGGGCAGAATAAGCATTTTAATTGTGACTAACTCGATTTAAAAGCTTTAAATGTGCAGCAGGATAACTTTCTTGTCTGTTTGCAAGAAACTTCAATGTCTTTGACACTACTTTGACAAGTAAAGCATCTTGGATACTAGTGGGATGTAGATATCAGAAAAATACTGCAGCAAGCCAGAAAATCGTGCAACCTTTTTACTCTCAGTTCAGATTACTTTAAGTGAAATGTGGTGTTTTGTGTGTTGGTTGTGGGGGTTTTTTTGTGCAGAAACTGAGAAAAAGCATAAATTGAGATCAATCTTTATAGAAGGTTGCAAAAACATGCTTCTTTGTCTCTTTCAGTTTTCCTGTCTTCTTTTAGATACACTTCTTAGAAGTGAAGTGGAAAAGTAGAATTAATTTAACTTGGCAATGATTTTAAAAATGTGAATACTAATTAATTTTTTCCATTCTTTTCCATTCCTTTTAATTCTAGAAAATGAAATTACTGTTGATGATGGAAACTTTGGAATCTGTAGTAAGTGAGATACATTAACCTTTTTTCTTTACCATGAATTTAATTTAAACAAGGTTAAGTCTTGTAACTGAAAAATGTTTGAGATTATAGGTTTTGAGAAGAATTGCCTAAGATAGTTTTCTCTACTTTTACAGGGTTTTTTTTGTATCCAGCATTTGTGAATTCACACTCAGGCTGTTATCCCTTCTAATGTTAATAAAAGACTGCTAGGAAGAGTTGAAGTGTTGTCACTCTGATGCTGTTAAAGGCTGAAATTTGGAAACTTTAAATCATGAGCATGAATTTTTGAAAATACATAATAAACGTAGCTTCCTCTTAATACCAAGCCTTAGAAAAACTCCTCATGCCTAGAAAAACAGAATCACTCACACTGAATGTGCCCACACTGCCTCTTCAATTAAGAGATGCAGCTGCCAGAAGGTTCTTGTAAGCCCGCACTTCATGTTCTTATGTGTGCACAAATGTCTCAATTCTGGCAGTTCTGACCCACCTCTCACTTAATGTTCAATCCTCTGATTGAACATCCTTAGAGTTACTTAAAGAAATGTTTTATCATACCTCATAAATCTTATCTTCAAGCTTTTCCATTTCCCCCTCATATCCTCATCAAGTGATAGGTTTGGCTCTTTAGGAACTCTTCATGGCTGTGAAGCTTGCTTCAGCACCTGGTTTGCAGCTTGTGTTTCTGGTCCCCCTGCTTGTAGGCTTTCCTTGTTTTGGTGTTCTGGTGCAGGATTCTCCATGCTTTTCAGCAAAACTGTTGCTATACCCTGTCCTGCAGGCTTACACTGCTTTACTGGCACTGATTATGATGATGAGCTAATTGGATACCTGTATCTTACCAGGAACAGGGAGCCTCTAATTGCTTATTAACTTTCAGACTTCCTGTCAGTATTATTCCATGTGTTGAGAGATCCCTGGACAAGGGAATGTTACTCAGTGCTGTCCTGCAGACAGCTGACACATGATCGTTGTTCCTGTTTCATCCCCTCAAAAGCCAGCAAACAACTGCAGCATCTGTTGGCTGTTCTGAGCAGTTCAGAAAGACTGGGGAAAGGCTGCACCCAACTTCTTACATTACTGGAGAACAAAGCTGGTGACTAGGATGATTGTTATTGCTTATTATTATTATTGTTATTGTTGTTATTATGGAAGATGATGGCAAGAGGAAAGAGGAACTGCCTAGGTCTCCCTAAAATAAGTTACTAAAATGTCTTTTCCTTTCTGTTTGGTTTTTGATAGATGGTATTGAAACTGTGGATGCTGGGTGGCTGACGTGTCAGACAGAAATAAGGCTACGTCTGCATTATTCTGAGAAACCCCCTGTACTGATATCTAAGAAGAAATTTAAAACATCAAGGTTTAGGTAAGAGCCTGCTCATCTCAGTATGTAATATACATCATGTTAATTGTCAATACTAGTGGTTTTCTTTTTCGTAATTAATGTAGCCTTTAAATTCATTTTGGGTTGCTAATAGCCAAATTTCCAAATGTTAAAGCACAAATACTTACTCCATACTTGTCTTGGTGTTTCTTGCTTTTTGGCTGGAGCTGTAGTGTTCTTAAGTTCTTGCTTAAGTCAGTTTGGTGCTTTTCTCTGCAGAGGTGCCTCAAAAAGCAGGCATTATTATAACTCCACTGTTAATTGTCAGAAATGGGTATCTTAGCCCTGGTGTTTGTTGTTCTGTTACACAAAGTGGATAAGGGTTTGGCTGGGTGGTTGCTCTGGGTGTTGTGATCAGCAGCCTGATGTCCAAGAGAAGACCAGGGATGAATGGTAGCTTGGTGATGTTGGTGATGTGGAAAATAGGATTGAGTGTCCCTTCAGCAGTTTGCTGATGACACCAACCTGGGGGTGCAGTCACACTGGAGGGAATGGATGCCATCCAGAGGGAACTTCACAGGCTGAGGAGGTTCAAATCTCACCAAGTTCAGCAAGGCCAAGTGCAAGGTCCTGCACTTGAGTTGGAGCAATCCCAAGTAGAGGCTGGATGGAGAATGGATTGAGAGCAGCCCCAAGGAGAAGGACTTGGGAGTGTTGGTGATGAGGAGCTCTGTGTGACCCAGCCTTGCACACTTGCAGCCCAGAAGGCCAAGTGCATCCTGAGCTGCATCAGAACCAGCATGGCCAGCAGTGCAAGGGAGGGGTTTCTGCCCCTCTGCTCTGGTGAGCCCCACCTGCAGTGCTGCATCAGCTCTGGGGCCCCCAGGATGAGAAGTACTTGGAGCTGTTAAAGTGAGTCCAAAGGCGACCATGAAGATGCTCAGAGGGCTGGAACACCTCTGCTGTGGACACAGGATGAGAAATCTGATGTTCTTTAGTCTAGAGAAGACAAGACTCTGGGGAGACGTTTTTAGCAGTCCCTAAAGAGAGCTGTAGAAGCACTTTGGACAAGGGCCTGGAGTGACAGGACAAGGGAGAACTGCTTTAAACTGAAAGAGAACAGGGGTAGATTAGATATGAGGAAGACATTCTTTGGTGTGGGGGTGGTGAGGCACAGGCACAGGTTGTCCAGAGTTGTAGCTGCCAAATCCCAGGAAGTGTTCAAGGCAAAGTTGAATGGGACTTGGAGGAACCTGATCGAGTGGGTGTCCCTGCCTGTGGTAGGGAGGATGGAACTTAGATGATCTTTAAGATTCCTTCCAACCCAAACCATTCTGTGGTTCTGTGATACTTGTTTTATTTCTTTTTTTCCAATTTTGTTTTGGTTCCCCCTCCCACCAATTCCGGATTTGCTATTGAGGGGAAGGTTTATTTAATATGACACTCTTACATTGTATTCTCTATGGTTTTGGCTTTTTTCCTTCCATGTTATAGCAGGTAGAGAGAGCAATTTATGAAGCCAGCTTCTTGTTTAAATCAAATGATTGAAGTAAAACTTGATAAGCTGAATGCATTTGCTGAGTACTCTGTCCTAAAACATTGGATCTGTCCAGTAGTTTCTGTGACTGTCACTCGCTATGGCAGTGTCATTTTTCAAGTTTCTGGAGTACCTGTGTTTTGACTTCCTTTTTTTTTTTTTTTCATGTGGATATTAACAGTGTGGGCTTGGTGTAATACATTTCTATGATTGTTAGTTTTTCTTTGAGATGTGACTTCAGTTTTACTTGAACTGGCATCTATAAATGATAATCCTGTATCTCCTCTGTTGTGTCCGGGATGCAGGAAGGGATTTAGGTTACTCATGTGTACTTACATCACTGACATGACTCATTTGTGTGGAAGGTTTGCTCTGTATGATGAAGGACTCTGAGTCTGGCAGAGAGGTTTGTGCTTCTCAGTCCAGAATTTTTCAGAACTCACATTCAGTTTAAATGCTCATTTAGGATTTTTCAAGGGACTTAATCACTTCAGCCTGTATTACTTTCGTCCATTAGAGTATACTTATCTGCCTTATCAGAGAGACATAGCAGCAGCCACCAATGTTCAAGTCTTGATCATGATGATGACTGCTGTTTTCAGTGCTTTTTATTAGCCTGTTGGCATTATAGGTGTCAGTCTGAAAGGCTGTTTGGCAGCCCAGATAGTCTGGTGGAGTGCTGCTTCTCAGATCGCTAGTAGAGACTTCATATTTATCGAAGTCCAACTTTTAGCAGTGACTTGAGCACTGAAATCTGACCAAAATAGGATTTGCACAATGGCTGCAAACTCTTCCTGGTGTGAGGACCTGCTGTGTATGGTGCTGTTCTGTGAGTGGTGGTGTTGAGAATTCTTGTGTTGTATGAACTTCTGCCCAAGCTTATTCCTAAATCTTTATCATTCGCAAAGACACTCCAGTGACTTAACTGTTTGTTTTGTGTTTCTGGTTGAGTAGAGTAAAATTGACCCTGGAAGGCCTAGAGAAGGACGATGACGAAGAGGGCCAGGACAAGACATCTCCCCCTGTCCCTCAGAAAATGGCAAACACGGTGGAGTTCTCCTTAATCAGTGACAGTGACTACAAGTGTCGGCACTCTCAGCCAGACTGTGGCTATGTTCTGCAGCCAGACCGATGGATAGAATACACAATACAGACCATGGAGCCTGATAACTTGGAATTAATATTTGATTTTTTTGAGGTACGTCTCTCCACCCCTAAGAAGCAACTCCAGTCTGGCTTTTGGAGGTCGAGTCAATTGTTGTGAAGACTTGACTGTTGAAACAGGTCTACTGCCTGATATCTTGATCTTTTGGATTTGTTTAGTAGTAGTCTCACAAGTATGAGGCTACTGACTCCCAGCCCATTTGTAGAAAGGTTTTTGTGAGTCTTTTTGATGTAGCACAGAAAGTGTTTCGGTTCTGCTTATTTAGAAGTCAGTACAAATTAGACTTCAATCTATGCATGTGCAGTATTGCAGGCTGTTAGGTTGGCTTCATCTTAATCCTTTACCAGAGCTAAGTTATGCTTCTCCTGCTTCAGCCCGAACAATGTGTATATAAACTGGTTATATCACAATTATTGAATCTTTATTTTTATGTTGGTAGCAAAAGACGTTTATTTCTCTGAACTAACTAGTACAAGTTAAAACTGGATTCTCACCATTGTGTCTGTCATTTTGCCCTATTTTTTGCCCTGAAAGATCCTAATATTTGAAGTTCTTTTTAAAAGAAAGCAACTTTTGCAGAAGAAAGTTTAAGCATTCTCTTTTGGTCTGAGAAATGCACTTAAGATCACTTACAGTAGTAATTGAAAAGTGTCTACATAGTTCCTGAACTTGACTATGGTCAAAGGCACATTCTGCGTATTAGTTCTTCCCTGCAAATGCATACAAAGGTTTTTAGCATTTTAAGCATATATATTATTCCAGTTAAATTTTTGTTCTAAACATGACTTGGGCCTTTTAGACAATAGACTATTCTATGCATGTAGTTTTGATATGAAAAGCTTACCAAATGTAAGGGATGCCAAAGACAAATGTGAGTGTTGTAGATTTCTGTCAACATTTTCATTTTCCTGATAGTAATTTGTAACTCACTGTTACATTGAACAATTTTAGCCTGAAATTAGTGTTTTCTGTAACACACAAGACACTTGTCTTGTGTCCCAAGGAGCAAGGCAGAAGAGTTTGTTTAGAATTCTCACTTACATCTAACTGTAGGGTTTTGGGTTTTTGTTTGTTTTGTTTTTAGGAAGATTTAGGTGAGAAGGTAGTACAAGATGATGTGCTGCCAGGTCACGTAGGCTCTGCCTGCCTCCTGTCATCCACAATTGCAGAACTTGGAAAGAGTGCTGGAATTCTTACCCTTGCTATTATGAGCAGAAATCCAAGGAAGACAATTGGAAAAGTTAGAGGTACAGTTGATGCCAACAACAGATGCAGATAACTTTCCTCAAGGCCATCTGCTGTTTACTGATATGTGAAGCATTGCTGTTCTTCTTGCAGTGGACTACATAATTATCAAACCGATCCAGGGATACGCTTGTGATATGCAGGCTTCATATGCAAAGTACTGGAAACCAAGAACAACTCTGGATGTTGGACACAGAGGAGCAGGGAATTCTACAACAACAGCTAAGTGAGTTTGTTTGCATTTTAAACTGGGGAGATAGTTTCATTTTACTGATACCTGTTGAGGAAGCAGAGAGTTTCAAAGCTGCAACCCCCAGTCATTTACTTCAGTATCAAGTTGTGGGTATTCTCTAAAACAAAAACTGGTGATTTGTATTTCTGTTACAATTCTATGCTATACTGCATCTAACCTTTTTCTTGTCTATTTCAGGCTTGCTAAAGTTCAAGAGAACACTATTGCATCCCTGAGGAGTGCTGCTAGTCACGTATGTACACACATTTTCCTACACACAGCACCTGTGTAGTGTAAACTAGGTTGGCTTAGGTGCTTAATTTGCATGATTCAATATAGTGAATGGTAATTGTACTGATGTAAATTAGATAAAATCACTGTGGAAATCGCCTGAGTAATGGGAAGTTAATAGTAGATTCGACTCTTGTTCTCAAGTCCCTCAAAAAAAATTCAAAACTTCCATTTAGTATATTCTGGTGATATTCTAATAAAGGGAGGATTTTAATCTCAAACCTGTACAGACAGTTTGAACTTATTAATAAAATTTTGGCGCTGCTCGAGTCTGTCAGCATCCTCTCAGGTGGCAAAGGTCTTGCTCAGGGACTGCACTTGCTGTCTGAAAATGTGACTTGGGAGCTGAGCTGGTATAATAAACCAGTCCTTATTTTGGTGCTTGCTGCAGCGAAGACTTGAAATCCTAAGACAAAACTTCCACTTTGGGAGATACAAGCTCCATGTGCCTAAATTCTGTGATGGAGGTGGTCACTTATTCCTTCTAGTAATCTTGATCACTGAATAAAACTGTAGCTACTAAGTTACTGTTTTGAACAATAGTTTTTAGTCCCCGAGTGGACACTGTAGGTTTATAGAGAGCTTTTAAAATGCTCACAAGAAATATGCTTTGAGGCAGAAATTTGCTGTGAAGTCAGCAGCAGCATCACCAGAGGAGTGCTTTCATCTATTTGCAGATTGAAAAGGCTGAAAACAGCCCCTCTGAAAATATTTCTGCTGATAAAAGGGCTGAAGAAACCCACGTCCTATTTTCTCTCTGTGCTGATTGAAAAAGTGGGTGTTGGGGTGCTAATTTGATGAATGGTATTCTTGGAGGCCTTCAAAGGAATGATTTGCAGACAGTCCATATAAGTAAAAAACCCCAAACCTTTTACTGTGTGTTTCTCTTTCTGTCTGGCCCTCCCTCTTTTCCAAAAGACTGTACTTAGAGCTTTTGGATCTTTCTTCCTTTTTTAAAGCCTAACAGAAAATCACATACAG
Organism: Drymodes brunneopygia; assembly: GCA_013400955.1. Classification (NCBI taxonomy): domain Eukaryota; kingdom Metazoa; phylum Chordata; class Aves; order Passeriformes; family Petroicidae; genus Drymodes; species Drymodes brunneopygia. The sequence continues at coordinate 1,747,999 of VZTZ01027337.1, forward strand.
CTGAAAAGGGCAGGAGAATGCTAGATGCAGCTATTTCTGCTCTTGCACAGATTATAACACACTGCTACTGTGTTGCTCACGAGTGACTCCAGGAGTTTGTTCCTATACGGAATATCTCCCTGAAGCCTTGGCAATGTGGAGCCATCACTTGTCTCTTGGTGTGGTGGTGGGGAGGAAGGAGGAAGATGCCTCAAAGTCATCTGTGTTTAAAAGATCCATATCTAAAAATATCATCTTAGTCTTTCTCTGTAATCAGGTTTACAAGCCTTGAACCTTACAAGAGGGTTTACAAGATTAAGCAAGATATATATATGGTAATTAAGATAAGTTGCCATATCATTTTTTCATCATTAATAATCCATTGCTAGAGCATGATTTAACTGGTAGCAGCCAGTTGTATTCAGCTTCTGCTTGATGTCCAGGACCTGTGAATATTTGACAGTACTTGCATGCATTTCTGTAGTCCTTGTGCACAAGTAGTTAATGGGCTTTTGTTTTGTTCTGTGTGTTTTTCAATTTTCTGTAGGGAGCTGCGTTTGTGGAATTTGATGTACATCTTTCTAAAGATCATGTGCCTATAGTATACCACGATCTCACGTGTTGCATGGCCATGAAAAAGGTAAAGAAGATGATACCTGCATGTTATGTACAAATATGACCATTCTAGAAATGTGAAATGTCAAGCTGTCACAGAAATAGTTCTGGGGACTCAAGGGATGAAATGGGAATAAATAATGCAGCATTACTTTGTGCATAGAGCAGGGAAGTGGAGTTTTTCCTTTTGATGTTGTAGCAACAGCATTTCAGATGCATGGTTTGGCACTCTTCAAGCCTACATTGTAGTTATTATTTAGCTTCTTTCTGACTTAAGATTTGTAAGAAAAAAAGCAGACAACTCCTCTGTATTCAGTGGGACTGTCTTAGGCTTGGGCCTGAATGTTTGCATTCTGTCCTGTTCTGATTATCTTCCCTCCTAGTTCTGGCAGTGAATCCAGGGGGAGACTGCAGAGCACACTGCTCTGTCATCTTGTCACTGAGTCTCGTGTCTTCAAACTCCCACACTCATTGCAGTATTGCACTTTATAGGAAGCTTACTTTTGAACAGCTGTGGAAATGGAATTTTGATTGAGGGGAATGAATATTCAGTGTATCTTCACTGAATATTGTCTTGCTCAGTAAAAACTTCTTAGTGAAGAAACGTGTGAAAAGTTGACAGAATTTTTTTGACAGCAGATCTTTATTTTGGGAGTGGTGAGTGTGTGTGTGTCAATTTTACCCCAGGACATTTATCTTTTTTTATTAGTTTCTGAAACACTGGATGAAGAGCAGTAACCTGAATTGCCATGGTGTATTTTTTATTGCATTTCTTTACTTGCAAATATCTTTCCTGAATATGTTACCAGTCAAGTTTTTACTGAATAATTATGCTAACCTTTTGCAAAGAAAAAATTTTAAAACCTCTGACTTGCATGGAAGGCAAGCACTGTTGTTTTTTTTTTTTCAAATTGGCATCTGTTTTATGCTTTTAAGTGCCTGGGTTGTCTCTTGAAAGACATAATAAGATATTACTTGTATCTTTATCAGTAAAATAGAATACATGAATTGCCTTTAACGCTACTATATAAAAAGTGTGTAGGCTTTTTTGTTGTTTTCAGTGATGCTTAATTTTGTGTTGGTTCTCTTCAAAGAAACTGGATACGGAGCCTTTGGAACTGTTTGAGATTGCAGTCAAAGAACTCACATTTGATCAGCTGCAGTTATTAAAGGTATTGTTATCTTGGCTAGTACAATATGCTGTGTGTAGAATTTAAATTGTGTATGAAGCTTAGAGGTTTTGGGAGAGTACAGTTTTAGAAGCTGTACAAACAAAAATTAGGTAATTCCAAGAAAAATACTTTTGCACCATTTTTACAACTTGGATAAATTTCATTACTTTTATCCTCTAGAAATATGATGTCTAATTTTCAAATGTTAAAAGGGACTATGTTGAACTGCTCTGCGTTCCAAACAGAAATGCCCTGTCTGCATAAAAAAAGTCAGGGGATGACTGGGCTGCTGAAGACCCTGCTGAGATACCTATTCTCAGTCAAGGAAAGCATCTGGCTGGTCCAAGAAGCATATAATTCTTTTTACTTAAAATTACTTGGTCTGCTCCTTTTCGTGGAGAGAGGATTTGAATGGAGCCAGGGAGTTGGCAGTGTCTGGCCTGATTCTAGCTCAGTATGTGTGACTGTAATATAAAACAGGTCAGCCCTCTACACTGGATTGAAACACAGAGTAGGGGTTAATGTTCAGACTTTTTCACATCTTGATGCTCAATTATAGTTTGGGTGGATTTACCCCTTAACATGATTTCTGAATTTTCAATAAGCATGTTTTCAGTTTGGTTTTGAGCTTTTTTTGAAATCTTTAAAAAAAGTTTGAAAGAAAATTGTGATGTGTACTAGTATGTCTTTTATTCTTTTACAAATTATTGAAACTGCCTCTGTAATAGACTTCCAAACTTTAGAACTATTTATAAGCAAAATTAGTTACATATTACATGTAGGAAGATGTGGGTAGAGTGTTAATGTTGCTCTTATGCTCTTCAGCTGGCTCACGTGACGGCCCTGAAGGTAAAAGATCACAATGGTATGTACCAGTTTGGAAGAGTCTTGGGATTGGTTTATTACCATGTAATTATATAAATTCTGTGGTTGCAGCTGTCTGTTGTAATCACATTTGTTCTGAACATTTCTAAGTGTTTCTATAGTTAATTTTGTGTGTGCCATAGTGTCCTTTACTGGGAAGGAAATATCTGAACTTTACTCCCTTGGGAAGCAGGGACAGAAGGGTAGAAGGCAAATATATAGATGAATATATATTTCTGAATACTCATAACAATGTGCCACTAATGTTTCCATCTTATGCTTCTCTAACTGTACCTTCAGTTCTTCAGAATTGCTGACAAGAACTTTGGTAACTGCTGTAGGATGTCTTACCAGTGCTGTAAATTTTTGGCCTTAATTATCCCCTTTGTAGGGATAGCAAATTGTCTCACACATCCTACCTGTATAGAAAAAGATAAAATAAATTAAATAAATAAGCCTTGATAGGTAAGGCTTCTTCTAGATGTGATTCAGTGAGTGAAGTGGTGAGGGGTGAGAGTAGCCGTTCTGATCTATATTGTGGCAAATTTTTGAATTCCAAACCAGGATTTGCCAACACTATCGTTGGAGCATGTCAGTGTTAGGGGAAAAGGTGCAGGTAATCAAAAGGGAGACCTGATTTTTTTGTTCTCTCCTAAAGGACTTATGATTTTGAGCCAGTCTTTTCTTGCTGGCATTACTGGGATTATGCTTCTGTTTGTTTTAATTCAATATTTATTATTTCTTTCCAGCATCTTTTAAAGAGGAAGAGAACTCTGCTTTTGAGACGCAGCCATTTCCTTCTCTGCAAAGAGTAAGTAGTGAATATGGAGCAGGGTGATTGTGGAACATGAAAACCTGTGTTTTACATTCAGCTTTGTGCACATGGCAAGGGATATTGATTTTTGGGTTTAGGCCTCTGTCATGAATGCTGGAACTGAGAACAGATGCTTTGTTGTTGGACACTGAAGGGTTTTCAGTGCTTACATGTAATAGTTTGTGTTTCAGTTTTCTGAATTCACAAGCCCAAGCTGTAATAGCTCAGGGTGCACTCAGTTTTACAGCTGGTTAACATGTGGGCATTGCCTGTTAGTGCATTGACAGTTGTTTCTGATTTTGAAAAGAAACTACTCCTGGCCTTTGGCAGTTCCTCACGGAGTCTTGGCCATCTCTCAGAGCCAGACACTGAGAAATGCTGAGTGAATTTCCAGTGTGTTCCCATTTAGGACAGTTTTGTGTTAGCTCCACCTTTTCACCTTGCAGACTCCTTGTAATGGCAAGCTCCTGGATTTCATACTTAAAACTGTGTGTTACTTTAGATGTTTTTTGCATTCAAGAGAACTTGCTGGTGAGAATTTCTTTTTCTTTACCAGTACAAATGGGGCATTTCTTGCATGTGTTAAGGTGAATTTATTCTCATTTGTACCTTGCTAAAATCTTGTCCTTAAGATTTTATCCACTTTTATGTATTTATCAAGTTTAAATTGAAACAGAAAAGGGTGTATATGTATCTTGTATAAAATGTTAGAGACCTAGGGTTTTCAATTCTACTGTTAGACACCATTATCAATAAATTCCAATGTATTCTCCCAATAATTACCTTCATACTGCTTTGTTGGCCTCCTTTGCTGTGGGATTTCTTCATAATAATTTTTTTTTCAGGTGCTGGAGTCTGTTCCTAAAGATGTTGGGTTCAACATAGAAATAAAATGGATCTCCCAACAAAGGGTAAGTAAACATACGTGTGATTTACTTTGAGTCTTTGGCATTCTTATGACTAAAGCCTGTAATTTGATGTGACTATTTTTGAGCCCCAAAGGCATAATTTTTGTGGGTTTTTGTGGGGTTTTTTTTGTTTTTTAATAATTAATTATTTTTAAACTGGGGATATAATAGCACCACTCCAACAAATGAACAAACTTACTCTTAAAATGATATAAAGTATTTATAGGACTGAGTTCATAATGCAGCTCAGACTGACTTTTAAAGTCAGCAGATCACAATAGTGCAGGCAGGAAAGTGTCGAGAAATTCAGCCTCCCTGGCCCAGCTGCTATAATTATTGGTCTTGAGGGAATTTCTTTGTGTTTTTGAAATTACAGTAGGTTTCCTAAGAATGCATTCCTTGAATGGGGAGACAGAATTTTTCAGTGAATTTTTTTGCTGTGAGAATTCAGCTGCACCTTGCAGGCTGTCAGTCCTGGAGAGCTGTAAGCAGCCTTCAGCAGACTGAAGGATTGATTCTGCCTTCACTGGCCAGCTGAATTCTCACTTTGCTCAGGTTGAATGAGAGACCATTGCTGGTTAAAATAATTTTAGTAAGTATTAATTTAAGTGGCTGAAACTTGTGCTTTTTTTTCTAGGATGGACAATGGGATGGCAACTTGTCAACTTACTTTGATATGAACCTTTTTCTAGATATTATTCTGAAAACTGTTTTGATGAATGCTGGAGGAAGAAGAATTGTGTTTTCTTCTTTTCATGCAGATATTTGTACAATGTAAGTTAAGAAGAAAGAAATAATGTACTTTGTTTTTTAAATTTATTTTTATTTGGTAAAATTTACTTTGTGTGTAAGAATACACACCAGGAAACAAATAACAGGTGCTTTGCTTAGACATAAACTTTGGGTGCCAGAATAGCTGGGATCTGAAATGAGCCAAAAATGAAATAGAACAAAGTCATAGCATATATTTTTGTTAAGTGCATTTCTGGATGCTTCACTCTTTCTTCAGGCAGCAGAAAAGGTCAGGTTTTCTTCTTGTGTCCTAAAGTCTTTTTCAGTCATACTTGAGGGGTGTGCAAGCCTAACTTAGGAACCAAATCATCTTGTTACAGTATCCAACTTGAAAAATGCATTAGTAAGATTAGGGGCTGTGTATTAACCATGTTTAGAAATTCTTGTCATGGATCTTCATGATTATCATGAATCCAATGTGCATTTAAGAAGAAAATTACAGAATTAAACGGCCTTCAGGGATTTCATAGAAATATTTTGAGGATGTGGGGTTGAGTTCAACACCAAGTCTATCTTCCCTTAACCTGTGTGTTAATCTCCAGTAGTGGCAAAAGCACTCATTTGAGCAGTTTGTCACACAGTTTGATGCTAAACTGTGGGACCATCTCCTTGCACCAGCTAGTAACTAGAAGAACATGCAGGAGAGAGAGGAATTCTCCTCAAAACAGTGAGATCAAATTTTTATTTTTTCACTTCTGTTTTTTCATTTGCTACTTGTGGACTTTTTTCCCTGACAGGATCCGGCATAAGCAAAACAAGTATCCTGTGTTGTTTCTCACCCAAGGGGAATCTAAGCTCTACCCAGAGCTTATGGATCTCCGATCTCGCACAACTCCAATTGCCATTAACTTTGCACAGTTTGAAAACTTGCTGGTAAGCTGACAAGTTAAAATCAAGCTGAATTTATTGTTGCTTGTTTTAACTCTATCATTTTAACACTAATGCTTTAAATTACAACTAACCTCACAAAAGAAGTACACTAATATTGGGTAACTGCCAAAATAATGTCCGTTGTTTCAAATGTTTTTAATACAGTGTTTTAAAAATAGCACTATAAATAAACTCTCTAATTGTATTAAATGTTTTATTATTATGGATGAAATGGTAAGGAGCTATCAGTGTCAAAAGATTAAAAAGCTGATGAAAGTGTTTCAGAAATGTGGATTTTAATTGAAGTCTTTTGTATTTCAGGGAATTAATGTGCATTCTGAAGATCTGCTGAGGAATCCAGCATTTATTACACGGGCCATATCCAAAGGCCTTGTTATTTTTTCATGGGGTGATGATGCAAATGACCCAGATAACAGGAAGAAGTTGAGAGAATATGGTGTTCATGGGCTAATATATGACAGGTACTTAGTTGTGGCTTTTAAAAATAGTAATCGTTATCACCACCATCAAGCTTACAAACTGTTGTAAATTGATTCTGGTGAAACTTCATGTTGCTTCTTGGTTGACAGGGTACAGAAAGTACAAGGACCCCATAAACCCAGATCAAGAGCAAGTCAAACACCAATTCCCTCTCTTTCAGCTGTATATATGAAGCAAAATAACTTTTGTTTTTCCTGATATTAACATAAATGTAATTTGATTCTTTAAGAACTAGTGCATGGCATACATGTTTAAGGTGCTACTAATATTCATGATAGTAATTTTTAAGTTATGTACATTATGTGTTGAAGAAAATGTTATCTAAGTTTTGACTGAAAGTTCCATCATTCTACATTAAGCTGTGGAAATAGTTAACACGACTTAGATGAATGATTTTAACTTGTTACCAACATTCTGTTGTGTTTCAAAGCTGTGAATTCACATTTTTTCTAAAAATTAGCTTGTACTTGACTCCAGGTCAAACTGCCAAATTAGTCACTTCAGAAAGTAGCTGTTACATCCAAAAATTCAGGTAGAGACATCAGAATACTGTGTTAAATATTTGAACAAAAATGTTGTTGTGTTATTTGATTGCTTTCAAAACCCCAAAGTTTGAGCTCTTTTGTATTTGAAATGTGAAAGTCATCATTATAAGATGAAGCTTAATTTGAGAAGCTGTATTAAATTAGAATTTCTGACAGAAAACAAATGATTTGTAATTGGGGGAAAGTATTACGTGTGACTGAAGTTTCTAATTACAGAAGGCTTTCAAACCTTCTGTTTTAGCAAGAGTAACGTTTGGTATATTGTTTTAACTGAAAAACAAACAAAAAAAACAAACCAAAAAAACAAATGAAGGGGGATTAATTATTGTCAAAGGCTCTGTTTTATAAAGTGAAAACTAGGAGTCAATTCAGCTATGTCTAGGAGCAAGAAATCAAATGTTTGCTCTTAGAGTTCTAGGCTCTCAGTATGAAAAAATAGTCATTTCTCTTCAATCTGTTGTTGACTGCTGAGAGTCCTCTCAGAGTGATGGGTCCATTGCTTCTCAGGTTTGCCCGAGGTGTCACTTCTTGTGCTGTACAAAATGCCTCCTGTTCATTGGCAGTAAAAAAAGGAATAACTGGAGTTTTACGGTGGGGATCAGCTTCAGACTGAAGACATGGGCACTTAAGTCCTCTTTCTTGCTACAGCAGTGCTGTGCATTGTACACAATCCTGCAGCTCAGGATTGGGGTCCCCTTTAGTCAATGAAAAATACCTCTGGACTGGAATGCAGGTGAAACAATCCTCTAACTACATAGTATGCAATCATAGAGTAATGAGATTTTATTCAGTGGTATGCATAAGTTAAAGTGATAGATTATTGGTGGGGAGTTTTAATCAAACACAGCTGCATTAAGCATTCTTAAAATGTCTTTTCATCTCATGTCTACTAATCCAGTCTTCCAAAGTCGTTAATTACTCCTTGTGCAATAAGTTATTCACTACTATGGTACAATAGTAGAACAGGTGACAGCCTAATTTCTGACTTCGTGTTGCTTTTATTGCTTTAGGTACTCCATACTACTTAAACGTTGTGGCGTTTATGTCGAGGCTGCAAGTCAGCCACATGTCACCTTATCTGTCCTTTTGTACTGTTTGGTGTGATTTTAGTTGTACTAGGATAGTAGAACACCTTTTATCTCACCTTTTGATAACCAGCCAATTTGTTGGAAGGCTGAATTCCCTTGTGGATTTAACTGAACAAAAAATTCTTAACCTTCCTCCACTGTTTAGATCATCTGGATTCTTAATAGTGTGCATCTCTCCACTTGCTGCCAGCCTTCTCTGTCACTTCCACTTCAACATCTTCCCATTTTTTTGAGAGGAACCCCAAAATTAGTATTAACTCCAAAGCTGTTATTGCAGGCTTGTTAAGTGTAATTTCTAAATGTCATTTCCCTCTTTTTTTCTGTAGATCAAAACAAATAATGGAATGTCTCTTTGCAATTCTTAATTACTTAAGATTCACTAATTGTGTGAATAAAATTAAATTCAGTCTTAATATAGATTAAGGTTATGACACTTGCTGAAAGTTGCATCAGATTTCTCAAGGTGGACATTTTGAAACACAGGTTGTACCTGCCAGTCCTGGAATGTAGGAGTGTAAAACTTGGCAGCAAACATTTCCACTCACAGCTGGAGCTGCTGGGTGAAGAGCCAGTCTTTCAGATCATTTGAGACTTGAAGTTGATAGTAAGAGTTTAAATAGGTATGGTGTCAGCATCCATATTCTGTGCTGTTTGGAGCTTAGAAATAAATAAATAATTTAAAACTAAATTTAAGAAGCAAAACCCAAGAGAGAGAGATGTTCCAAAATCTAGAAATAAGTAGGGACTGTAGTAATTTGTTTTAGTGTAAAGCCAGTTCATGCTATCGTTGTGTCTTCAAATTCCAGAATATTTCCAGGGCTGAATTAAGATGGTGCTTTTTCCATGGTTTCTGCAGCATTTTTGTTCATTGGATTTATGGCTAAGTTCAGATATCTATCAAGTATAGTTGCTGTTTACTAGACCTTTACTTACACCATGTTAAGTGCTACTTGTCTGAATAATCTAGGAAATGAATAGAGGAATTTTAGTGAATTTTAGGTTGCTTGTATGTGGCACTGAGTTACTGTGTGCAGTAGTTATTTCTGAGATTATGAACTGTGTGCATAGAGATTATTTCTGTAAGCTATTTTTTCCCAAACTTTAATTATCCATGTAGAATTGACCAAAACACAGTAGCCAGTTGTGAAGATGGCAGAAAAACTGTGTCCTGAATACCAAAAGTTGGTGATACCAAGCACTGGGCAAAAAAAAAAAATGCAGGTAGGGGGTCTGGCTTTGCTTTGCATGGAGAAAAACTGCAAGGCTAAATCTGGGAAGTTTACAAATGCCAACAATAATAAAAGACTGATCTCACTGGGGCAGAGGAAAGAACACAAATGTACTCCCTTCCCCACCATCCAGGCCTTTCTCCACTTGGGCTGCAGATTTTTGCGTTCACCCAAAGTCATTAATCCAAACAGATGGTGTGGTGCAGTTGCTGAGATGATATTCTGCTATTCAACTACCATTCATCTCAGTGTTTAACCAAATTACTTGTATTGAAAGGGCAACCTCTACAGAAAAGGTGCCATGTCTGCATTCAGGCCTTTATTTGGGCTCTTACAGAGAAAAGTACTTCATATGCATGACTGGGTATCTTCTGTCTGTGCAGAAATCTTATCCTTAGAGTGCTTTATTAGTCTGATGTTTAGATTTTAATTAGAGAAGAAATTTCAATCGATTGTAGTGAAATTCTCTGGCTTGGTGAAAATGCTGATTTTTAAAGTGTGATTTCTGCAGTGAAATTTCTGGTATTTTTTTTCCTGGATAGGCTTTGTAAACAGTCCAGGAAATATTTCTGTATTTGAATATACTTACCTCAGTAAGAACAATGCAGCCTTGTGTTTTTACACCTGCTGGCTGTATATTAAATACCAATGTGGAGAGGGGGTGGGTGCTAGCTTATACTTGCATCATCTTTGCTTGTTCACTTTACATGATCTGAGTTTTATTTGTTGAATAATACACAGAACTGCATAAAAATACTAAATCAGTATTTCCCAGACATGGATGCTGAGAGCTTTTCCATGAGAGCTTTGTCCAAACACTACAGTTCCTGAGGCTGCATGTTGCATTTGCAGGCAAAAGCTGTTGTTGGTTGGTATTAGTAACTTCCCAACATTTGCACAAATTTAGCTGGCAGTCAAGGCAAAAGCATTTTAAACACTTCCCAAAAGTAGAAGACTGCTGAAATCTGGGCTGCCCTGTTTGCCTGAAACTGCATGTTACTTAAATAACAGCATGGATATGTGGAGGAAGTGTAGTATGAATTGATTTATAATCTACTCAGTGATTGAATTAAGATGTTATGCAATGACAGTCTAAGTCTTCCCTGTTTTGTGAATTGCAGTGTAAACTCAAGTTTTCCTTGAGATCTAAAGAAAAGTGAAAAGCTTTAAGCAAAAGCTTCAGAAAATCTTTTGAGCATGAAAACTATTTCAGTGCTGCTGCCTCTTGTCTTGTATGTTTTCAGAGGTTGCAAAACACCTGACAGTGGCCAAACACTTCCTTTTTACACCCACTGCAGAGCCCTACAATGTCCTGCAAGTCTTTTGTAGAAGGTGCTTACTTAAAAAAGTAATGTTTAAAGGGCTTGCCAGTCTTCTGCAGGACTTACTTATTAATAGGAGGTTGGATGGAGAAACTTTGGTGCATAGTTACATACAAATAATTGTCCTATTGAAGAATGGAGGATAGGGAAATGGGTGTTTATTCCTTATCTTTATAGTGATGGTGGAAATAATTAGAGAAGTTCCTGAGCTCTGTTTCTGCAATCTGGTGGTGTACTTTTGTGGATCCAAACAAAAAGTAGGGTCGGGAAATTCTGAAGTTTTGCTTTGAGTTGTCTTCTCTGCCTTTGGTTTAAAAGAAACTGTTAACACACATTGGAGCGAACTGGCTCTAGTGGACAGCTTGAAAGGAGCTTGGAGAGTTGAATTTATCCAAAATCTCAGTTGAAAAGAATTTAGAATGAAGCAGGAATTACAGAATTTATACTTGTTGTAGTTGAGAACTAATAATTAAATGCCTTCCAGAAGCTGCTTAGAAACATGCTTAGCCATGTTCTAGGGACAAGGGGCTTAGAAGAACCATGCATTTGCTGTTCCAGTGTCTAACTAATGGATAGGGCTTCAGATCCTTTGTTCCTAAAGTGTATTTTATATAGAAAACTGTCTTCAAGTTTCAATGTTTTGTCTGGAATTCACAGGGAAATTCATAACATGTCAGCTGGCTCAACTGAAGAAAGCACAGGAAGGAAGGAAGGTAGAGCTTTTATTTTGCAGAAGGCTTCCATTAGGCAAATTTGGTCATATCTTAGGCCTGTATTGCATTATAAGTGCTGTGCAAGTAATTTAAATGCTATGCCTTTTGTTTGAATTTCATCAAACTGGACAGCATCTATCCTCACTTCCAGGAGTTTCTTCACAGAAATTGTCCTTGACCTTGCTGTGATCCATATCAGTATTTCTTGTGGAAGTATTTCCTTTCTTGAATCCCATTATTGTACCTGTCTTTGAGCTGCATGTTGTTTTTGGTGTCTCAGAATTGCCAGTAGTTCACAAGTTGTCTTGTCAGGGTAAAAGGGCACCTTGCACACTCTCACATCAGCACTGCATTGTTTTGTTTGTGGTATTAGTTCCTGTTGGGCATATTTTGAAAATGTGTGAGAGACAAAGGATGATGAAATAAAAACAAACTACTTTCTTGAGGTAATTGTAAGTGAAGTGTGAACATTCTTAAAAGACTAAGGCAGGAGCCGTGGTAATTTTTTGCAGAAGTTTTCATTTGAAGGAGCTAAACCTGGAGACCTGCAATACCTGAAACTGTGTATGTCCTAGAGCTAAGACTGAGAGAAGCTGGATGCCAGGATTAAAATTTTGGATATAAACATACTGATATTAGAAATTAATGTTGGGAAATCAGGGTATATCCTTGTCACAAAATTAGGTTATAGGATCACCAGTGCTTTCTCTTTATACTGAACTACACGGGAATAGTGTTTGAGGTGTGCTCAGTGCTTACACTGTCACTCAAACTGTGGTTTGGATTTGGACAGCCTGGTATGATCCTGACATTTCAAATCCTGCAGCTTTGCTTACATGTGTGAAAACAAGAAAGTGAAAAGAAGATGGACTGTTGAAAATAATGTGGATAGTTAATTTGCATTAGGTGCTGAGAGAGGTCAGATTTTCTATTTTTCACTCTTCACTTAATATTGTGGTAATTATGGTAATTTAAAAAAGTTCTGAACTGGGGGGAGGTGAAATACTTCTTCAAAAACTAAGTATGCATTCCATGCAGTGTTATGTACAAGCAGTATATCAGTCTCTTCACTCTCAGGGCTCTGAAATTTCTAATGCTTTCAACTTTGAAGCCTGGAACACTGCTCTTATTTCACTGCTTTGTGCCACCTGTAAAATCACATTTGTCAAGAGACTAAGTGAGTATATGCCAGTAGGTTTTTAGTATAACCAGTGAAACACAACTAGTTTGTGTAAAAGGAATACCATTTTAATATTGTGAGATGAGCAGCAAAACGTAGGGTACTAACTTCAGACAAACTGTCAGACCTGGTTTTGCTCTGTTAAGGAAAAAAACCCAGGTGCTTCATCTGGTGTACATTTCTGTAAACTGCTGGTTTATACTGATTGGTGTTTTTTCTTTTCTTGTTTATTCAGGATATACGACTCAAATCCTGAACAACCAAATATATTCCAGGTGGAGCAGCTGGAACGTCTCAAGAAAGAACTGCCGGAGTTGAAAAGCTGTGTGTGTCCCCCAGTTAGTCACTTCAAAGCCATGGCTGCATGTAAATGCCATCATAGTTACCTGGAAGAGAAAGCTGTAGATAACTTGAAAAGTGTGCAGATGCAGGAGGACTAATTTTAGGCAGAATGCTGTTTTGTATCTATAGAATTTTCACCATTGGAATAGTTCTGTCTATGCTTTCAGGTTGGTTTTAATTTTAAGTCTTCAAATAGCAATAACTGTGTTCCTCCTTCCTAGCAGTACTTAGTAAAATTTCAAACAATGTTAAAATATTCAGCCAGTTATAGTTATTGTTCCAATTTACGTATACAGTTTTTAACTTTTTCCTCAAATCATCTCAAATCTTGAAAAAGAAAATTATCCCTAGTGCTTTTTAAAAAAAACAGAAAGTAATTAAGCAGTCTCAGTAGTGAAAGCTCAGAAACTAAATTGTAGAGAAATGACAGTAATCTAGTATTGAATATGCTGAAGATTTGTTTTGATTTTGATTTTACTTACAGGCTGACAAGCTGTAGCATTTATCTGACAGCAGGAAATTAAGAGAGTGATTTTAAGATAATACATATAAATAGATCTGGCCTGTAAAAAGATCTGAACGAATTGGTACTTCATATATACAGCACTGGTATATCCACCTGTACAAAGCTTTGTGCCATTTTAAAATATTTATGTATTTTTTAGCAAACTGCAGCTGATCTTCCCCCACTTCATTGGACATTCAGGCTGCTGCCTTTGTTTCCTCAGCTCTCAGTTCAGTGGTACAGTGCCCGTGCACAGCAATCAGGGGGGAACCACAAGTACAGGTTTTTTGTTAATCGCACACAGGCCTGCTAAACTTTAGAAATGTTGCTAATAATCTTAACAGAATTACAGAAACATCTTCAGTGGTCGAGAATCTTTTTTGCACAATAACCTTAATGAACAGAGTCTGTACTCTGCACAAACTCTACAAAACGCATGCTTTATCTATTAAGCATGAAATTTAGGTGTTTGCTGAGGTCCTTGCATCTTTATGGTGCTAGTTATGTGTGAAGGGTGCAAGGACCAACTCAACAACTTAATCTCCTTTGCCTGAGAAACCACAAGCCTGTTATTCACAAACATTTGGAGAAGAGGCTGTACCGTACGTGGTTTGTCTTACTTTACATAATGCAAGCTACTGGCTTTTGTATTTTGCAAGATTTTTGTCTTTTACCATGGAGCAAGAATCACAAATGTGCTGAATTCAGATAATCAGTATTCTGTTGACTGGTATCTATCCTCTGTAATTTATTACAAAGTCATAGTTTAGAGTTCTTTAATAGATAAGGATGCATGTCCCTTCTCCTCCTGACATTGCAGGTCATGCCAACACAACAGCTGTAACTTTCTACTGAAGTGTTAATGTATAATAAGAATGGAAAATATTTATTTTTTTTCTCTTGTAAATTGACAATGAAGACAATAGTATGTACTATATTCTTTATATACAGTCATTGCTACATATAGAACTGATTGTACAAAGAGTAAAGCCATTGCAAATAAGTGCTTGAGCCTGCACTGCTGAGCAGTTTGAAACAGCTTGTTTTGACTTGTGCATTTTAGTATTTAAAGTTTGTTTGTCCCGCACAAACAGCACAGTAGTGATTAGGTTATCTGGAAGCCTTCTTTTATTAAAAAAAAACCAAACAAAACCACAAAACAACCCTCAACCAAAACTGGAAGTGTGTGAGCTGTGTTTTTGAGAAGGGGAGGGGGCACTGAAGCAGAATCATGGTATCAGCAACCTGTGGCTGTTACTTGATACATTCCTCACCTATGTGATTAATTTGTAATTTTTTTTCCTAATTTCTTTTCCTCATTTGTGTGTACCCTGTGGGATCCTGTTGACGGGTCTTGAGGGCTTTGCCAACTGATACACAGCTCCCAGCTGAGTTTGTGTCATTGCTTGTGAAAGCTGGGCAGCACACCCACAGAGATGTTGAGCGTGATCCCTGTTCTGTGTGAAGGTGGTGTAAAAGTTGTGCTGTCTGAGGCACCCTCGGGCTAATCCCAGTGAGATGCTCACGAGTGCTTTACGCGCCCTTAAGCTCTTGTTTCCCAACCTTCAATGCTCAGGGATCTGCGTTTGCCTGTTCTGTTTGAGGGGAGTGAGGGTGGAAATAAATCCACCCACTGCCATGATCTTACAGGACAGTTTTGAGCAGTGTTAGTGTTGGTATTTTCTTGCTGACTCCCTTTTTTCTTACTACGTTGTGTCAGCAACTTCCTCCAAACCTGAAGAACTTCAGCAGCTCTTCTGCTGTGCCAGTTCTTGGAGCTGAGCTCATGGCTTGGCCACATTGAGCAGCTGTTCTGCCACACCCACTAGCATTGCAGATGGGATAGAGGGATCCAAAGAGCAGGAATTTGGGATGTGGCAGGGGAATCTGCCACCTCCTGCTTTGGAGTGCTTGTTGGAGACCAGTGTGGTCTGGGGCAGAGATGGCTTTGCTACAGAATTTTTAATCAGGGATGTGTGAGCTGTAGTAGGGGAGACAGAATTTCTCTCTTGATTTTGGAACGTTTCCTTTTGGCCCACCCAGAGACTGGGCTGTACATGTACAGTATTGGTTGCTGAATAACACAGCCACTGTATGCCATAGCTGCCTTGGGCAATGAGTGAGCATTGGTCCAGTTACACCAGTCAGGAACTCCTGATGCAGCAGCCCAGCCAACAGCACACCAGCTCTGCTGCCCTGGAAAACATCTGGGATGGATAGAACTCAATCATGGACTAAATGAACTCTACAGCCACCTTGGAGGGACAGCTATTGACTATGGAAATGCCACCTGTACTTGTGTATGTTTATGTATACATGTATGTAGTTGGAAGGTGTGGGAGCTGGGCATGCTGTAGCTGGTGTAGAATAGGGGATGGAGAATGTCCTGGTTTTGGCCAGGAACAACACCCTGCAGCGTGCTGAGGCCATGGGGAGGGAGAAGGGAGACTTAAGGTAACCCCAGCCGTTTGTGGCCATGTCCAGGTTATGGTAAACCTTCCAGGCACTGGTCCCAGCAGGGAGCACAGGGCCCTGCTTCCTTCCTGAATCCTGGGCTAGCCTGGCACAAAGATGGAGACAATCCCCCAGTGTTGTGGTTTAGGAATGATAATCCCCAGTTTAATATTCCTGATGAACTGCTCCACGAGGCACTCACACACTCTCCTCCCCCTGCAGGGGGATGCAGAGGAGAGTTGAAGACAAAGGGTAAAGAGCATGAGTTAAGAACAATTTACTGGAATCAGCACTGGAATAAGGAAAATGAGCAGTAACAGATGGAACTGACACTCCCCAACCAGTCCCTCCCTCACACGCCCTGGAAAAGAGCCCTTCTGCTGTCCCTGGAAAAATGACATGAGGTGGTACAGAAGGACCCCTGGGTCCTGGCCATGTGCCAGCCTGGCTACTGCAAAAATTAACCCTGTCCTGGTCAGAATCAGGATATTCTCCACCCCTCATTCTATACCATGTATATCATGCCCTACAGATCCTACGCCTTCCAACTATATACAGATATATATTTATAAATATATACACCAACATAGGAATAATTTCCATAGTCAATGGCTGTCCCTCCAAGCTTTCTGTTGAGTTTATTCAGTCCATGACTGAGCTCTCCCTGTCCTAGATGTCTTCCAGGTTGGGAGAGCTGGAGTTTATGATATGTAGTGACAGTTCCCACCTACGAAATTTGGATGCTACCTCATATTTTCAGTCATGTAGATCTTGTACCTTAACTCTAACCATGCAGCAAAAGTCTTGGTCACAACAGTTGCAGCTGAGAAAACTCCCTCTCTCTCCGCATTTGTCTCATACCCCTGGAATTACAACCCACATCCTGGAATTTTGCGCTTTCCTTCTCAGCTGCATCTATCATAATCTCCCAGAGCTCAGCTTCAAAGTTTGAAACAGCCAGCAACTTATTCCATACAGATCTTTGAGAGAAAAGCCAGCCCTGGCCTTCCCCTTGCAGCCTGTGAACTGCACCACATGCAGGTCTTTGCTCTTTCTTTTTACTGCATGTGCCCTCAGATTCTCTCACAGAATCTCTGTCCAGCAGCTGCTCTCACAGAGGTGGTCCTGGAAGAAGGTGCTGGACTACACCTTTCTTTTGTGACCTATAAACTGCACTGAGATGATTCACTTCCCCTTCTTCAGGATCCAAAGCTGAAGCCCTCCACTAACTGCTCCGACAGTAAAGGTGCCAGGACAAAAAGATGTTGGCTTTTACCTTCCCACTGTCACCATTCAGAACTCCACCCTATATCCCTGGGTACTTCCTAGACAGTTAAACGTACCATGACACTGCCTCAGAAACCCAAAGGGCAGATCTGAAGTCTAGATTGTACTGGCAAACAAAATGTGCCAGGACAAAAAGAAATGCATTTATTTAGGAAGGCAAGCAGCTGTCCCCCGTGTTCCTGCCCCAAGGAACAGGCTGCCCGAGGGGGTGGTAAAGGCCAGCATCAGCTTTCTTTCATGGCGCTTCCTGTGCGGGAACAATCCACTCCGGGAGCCCTGCACCAAAATTTGGGTACTGCCTCCATTGTTGAATACATCCACTAGGGACTGCTCTAACACAGATGTTCTCAGGAAAGAGCTGTTGCTGGTTTGTACCTCCCCGGGGCAGCATCTCCTGCACTGCCACCGATGGGGTGAGGTGCTTTCCTTAGCAAATAAAGGCATCCTCATCCTCTTTCTGGAGCTCACCTCCAGTATTTGGATACCAGCTCCAAAACTGTGTATGTCCAGGGATCTCTTTCAGAGAAAACTTTCCAGAATAGAAAGCTCTTACTGGTTTGTACCTCCCTAGGGAACCCAGTCGTGTTATCCTTTTCTTTCAGGTGGCCAGCACAAGGATGAATAAATGACTTCTTTGTTTAAGTTGATGATGACACTGATCAGATCAAAACGTAAGAAGATAAAAATGCAAAATGGCAAAATGACAATCTGATCAGCATTATTTACTATGCAATGAAGCTGCTAATACAGTGCTCTATTTATTGCACCAATAATACAGCTAGCTTAATGACTATAAAATAGAGATTGATGTTACCCGTGTCTGACCATGGGCAAGTCTCTCACTCAGCCTCCAGAGGTGTCCCTGAGGGGTGTTTCCAACCAAGGGAAGGATCTTCATGCATCTAAAGGAGATATGCTAGAAAAACTGGGACTGATCTTTTACAGTATGAAGAGGTTGATTGTCCTGCAACTTTTAGATTCTGTGTAATCCTCAGCAGAACATGTTTATTTTTGAGTCAGACGTTACCAGCTCTTTGGTTTCTGTTCAAAACTTTGATCACTCACTTCCCTACCAGGCTCTTCCACATCCCTGTTGCTGCCCACCTCAGTCAGAAAGAGCATCCTCATGAAGAGTCTGATTTAAGAGTTTGGTCAGGCTGGTCTCAGCATTCTTCACCACTGAACCCAGTGTTCTACTAAACCCCCTGTTTCTTAATCCATCACCAAAAATTTGTAAATAAGATAAAGAAGGGGTTCTTCAAAGCTGTCCCAGCCCTTCCAAATGGAACAGCACCAATGGTCCTGCCACTCATAATGCAGTTGCTTGTTCCTTGCACCAGTCCCGTGGTCCCAGGAGCAGGAGAGCTTCATCTCTCTCCCTTACAGAGACAGTGAGACCCCCTCTGGAGCTGTATCTGTGCAGCTCTGTGCCTGCATTCCCACTGCTTCCTGCCCTCCCTGTTTGCTGACTGGTTTCTAGCTCTGCCTCATATCCAAGTTTTTATACATTGTGTGCAGCTGTGCCCCCTTAGGGCACATGGAATCTCACCAGAGAAGTGGGAACTCAGGTGGATGCAGCAAAAACACTTTCCCACCTTTGAAGTTGTGAGGGTCAGCACAGATCCTGGATTTAAGTGAGAAAAGGCCTCCAGAAGAAAAGAAAAGTGGAATTACCCACTTAAATGTTCTTGCTTCAATGGACTGAAAATTATGAACATAGAGCTAAAGGTCTGGATAAGAGGAACCCATCCCACCCCTTCACTGCCCCACCAGCACTGGGATTCTGTGCTTGCTCTGCCATGTAACCCCGCCCCTCACTTTATCTGCTCATTCAAAGCATTTGCCCAATTTTTCTGATGTTGCAGCCTCCTCCACTCATCTGCCCCACTGCTTTCTCCAAGAGACAAGAGAGTTTTTACAGTCTTCTTTTCTCAAAGAAAGTCCTTTCTTTGCACTTTTTGGCCTTGCCTCCTGGAGTTCTGTGGTTTTTGCTATGTGCCCAATTGAGCATGTCAAAAAGAGTAAATATTCCATATGAAGAAGAAGGGGAATGACTTGCTCCCATAGACTACAGACAAAAAAGAAAAACAGAAGAAGTGAAATGCCTTGGGAAGTCTCACCATTTCAGGTCATTTGTGTTACCTTGGCATTTCCAATCTCCTTCTGAGATGTAGGTGGTTTGCCCTGCAGTTTGCCTTTATCCCTGGATGTCTGTGGGACGTTTCTAGGCCCCACTGTTTGCCCCATGTCACATCCTGGCCTGCCTTGGCCACCAGCCCCCCTCGTGTCCTCTGCTGTGCCCACCCCAGGTGTGGTGGCCACGCTGGCTCACTGTGCTAATAAAAGGGGACATGAGGCTGTCCGAGTGGACGGGCACAAGTGTCCCCTCAGCTGTGACCCCAGCGCCACTCGGCCCTGCCCAGGGACCTGCCTGGCACGCTCAGCCCGTGCGGGGACAGCCGGGGACAGCCGGGCTCCCAACGCCCCGGGGCTGCCCCTGCATCTCCCGAGCACCTGCCATGTGACTCCAGGTCACGGGGTTTGGCCACACCTGTGCCATTCACAGCTGTCTTCTGTCAGCAGGAAGCAGGGAGGAAAGAAACCAGGGCAGGAAGAGGAGAAAAGGAGGAAGAAACGAGAGCAGGAAGGGGAGGAAAGGAGGAAGAGAGAGAGAGAGGTGAGGAGGCTGCATTCAGCAGAGTGGCCGATCATCACCCTGCCAGAGGCTTCCAATGTCCTCCTCAACGTCCACCAGCTCCTTGCCCAGCGGCCTGGCGGTCCTGACCACCTTCCCAGATGTGCTCTTCATCCCTGAAATCGTGAGTGCTGACTTTTCCCTGGGGAAGGGCCATGGCTGCTGGCAGGACACCCAGCACAGCTCATGCTGCAGGTGTTCGAGGGGTGACACTTGTCCCCAAACATGTGGATCAGGACCCACACCAGGTCCCTGAGCCACAAGGGGCTGGGGGCAGCTCATCCTCGGGGAAAACCACGGGGCCTGAGGCTCTGAAGCTCTCCTTTAGTCTGCAGTGAGATTTTTCTGGTGCCTTTGAAAAACTGTTGTAATTCCGTGCCTAAAAGAAAAAATGCTGGTGGGTTTAAAGTAGATTGCCAAATTGAGCGGGTTAATTAAGCGGAAGGTGATTTCAGCGGATAGCACAGGCAGAGGATGAGCTGCTGGCTTAGAGCAGGGGATTAGGGCGAGCTGAGGGGATTGTTTGCAACAGCAAAGAGCCCGGGCAGCCGAGGCTGCGCTGCTCCATTGCAACATTCCCGAGCCGCAGGTGCGGGGTGCCGGACCTGGGCGTGCGGGTGAGCAAAGGGTGAGCAAAGGGTAAGCAAACACCTCGTAACTTCTTTCCACATTGCAACTTCAATGAGCAGAGGAGATCACAATCTTAATGGATTTGGTACCTGCGGCTAAAAGCAGTTTCTCTGGGCATAGGTTATAAGATACAAAGTCTCAGCTTGAACCTTTTCCCCGGTGTCCCTCTGCCCCACTCATGGAACGAGGTCTTCGCACAAAAGCTTGGGAGGCTTTTTTCCAAATTCCAAGCACTTTGGTCCAGCACTGAAATCTCTGGCTGGATATTGTAGGATGGCATTCAGATTATTCCATGCTAAAAACTTCAGCTTTGTCATCTGGCACCAAATCCTTTCCTGTCACTCAGCTTGGTCCACACTCCTGCGATTTATGGTGTTTCCTTCATTCTGCTGGGTGATAACAATGCAGGAAAGAGGATGTAGAGGAAGGCTCTGCTTCAGCCCCTCCAGTCATGCTCTGCAGACTTGGTCTCTGCCTAAGAGCACGGTCCAGGTTTCCTGCAGCTACATGAAGGAGATGTTGAGTCCCAGTGGAGGTTTTGGCTGGGCAGACACTTGCCAGCCATCCCTGCCATGGAGTTTAGCCGTGGTGCTGAGCCTGCTGTTGGCCACAGTGTGCTTATTCCGCTTGAACTGTTTGTTTGTAATCCCTGTCCCCGGGGGATTTGGCAGGGCAGGTTGCTGAAATGAGCACCCTACCCTTTGGTTGGAGTAAGATCTGGAAATGTGCATCCTGAAGGCCCAGGAACCACCCAGGAAGGAGGAATGCTGCATGACTGGATTTCTCCATCTCCAGGAAGACTCTGGGCTGTGCAGTTGTGTGACCTCTGCTGTGTACAAAGGAGGTGGCTGCCTTGAATCACAGCATTCAGAGGGATAAAGTGTTTCTCATTCTTTAGTGGAATCTCAGGTTGCCTACCACGGGCCAAGATGGCAACACAAAACAAAACAAAACAAAATTGGCATTTTAAATGCTAAGACAGTTGTGAAATTTTCAGAAGATCCTACCTGCAGCTCAGATGATTGCCACATCTGCATGGGGTGATTAAGAGCTACCATTTTTAACCTGTGAGGCTCAGTTGAATTCTTGTAATCTATTTACTTTGAAGAACTTTCTGCACATATGAATACCCAGACCTATGTGGAAAAGCTGAAACAAACTGAAAGCAGATATGTTTGCTTTGTAAAAGCCTATTTAAAGGATAACTTTGTTTCTTAGAGTGCTGTTCACATCCTGCTGTGAGTTATTGAAAGCCTCTCAATCCTTCCTTCCTTTTTTATGAGTCTGCACCATTAAACCAAAGTCAATAATCAAACCATGTCAAACAGAGTTTTCAGAGTGGGTAACCCCAGCCTACAGGAAGGAGAGATGGTGAGTGGTAGGAAGTGAGCTGTGGTACTTCTTCCCCCAACCTCACATCTCACCATAATTTGTGCTTGATTTTAATGGAGCAGCCATAAGGCTTTTCCCCAGGATTTTTAGCTGCAGTACACTCATTGTGCCACCACAGGAGTGAATAAAAGAACTGGATTAGTGTTCAAGTGTCAGTCTTTGGTTGTTATAAGAGGTACCAGAACAGCAGCACTCTGGAAGGCCCATTTTCACTCAGGCCTTTGCCACATCTCAACCACATAATGGATGCAATATGTCAAATTGCATAATGGCACCAACAAACTTTTCCTACAACTGCGGGGTGACACAAATGATGTAACATTTTCTGAGTTATCATAAATCAGAAACTTTCTTTCCACTTGCAAAATGCCTGGAAGGAAATGGAAATGCCACAATGAGTATGAGCTGCCACTTGGATGCTGACTGGGACAGACTCACCACACAAGGATCAGAATGACTTCAGAGTCAGCAAGGCTCTCCTTCCTCTAGGCATTTGCCTGAACCCCAGACTGGCTGATGGTGAGGGATAGGCCCTCACAGCAGCACTGGTCCACAGTGTGGATTCAGCTGAGGAGCTCCTCATCACAGGATGCTGCTCAGACTAAACTCCACACAGGTCCAAGAAACGACTGGGCTGATTTGTGGCACAGAAAAGCTACTGAGAGCATTTCAGTGCAAAGGCACCACTTGCACTCCAGACATTGCACAACACTGAACTTCATGCTCCCATCCTCTTGTGCAGGAGTCTGCTGGTGGAGAAGGGATGCAGCCTAGACATAGGCTCCTGTGTCCCTGTGTTCTAGTGTCCCTGTGTCCAAACACACCTGTCCTAAATGAGCCTCCCTGTTCATTAAAACCAGCCCTCAGAAGGCTCTGAACCAGTCTCCTGAGCACACTGATGTAGGAAGGGTGTGAGTGGCAGTGGCACCAGGAGGCAGGGCAAGAGTGAGGATTTTTTTTGGGTCAGGATCAGTGGCAGATGCTCCCAGCTAAATGCCCAGTTTCAAGTGGAGACTGGAAGATCTCACTGGCTATTGCCATGTGCGGTGCCAGTGCCAGAGGCGTGCATGGCTTTTGGCTCTGGTCTGGACAAGTAATTTTATCCCATGCTCACCCTGTCCCCCACTTTGACTTGCAGATCTTTGGGGGTCTTGTGTGGATCCTGGTGGCATCCTCGAGGGTCCCAGACCCCATGCTGCAGGGCTGGGTGATGTTTGTCTCCGTGTTCTGCTTTGTCATGTCCATCTCCCTCCTGTGCCTCTACTTCTGCGGTGCTCACGGCGGCGGTGGCAGCTGGGTCACCTTGGTACGTGCCTGTGACAAACCCCGCGGCCTCCCCTGCCTGGCTGTGCCCTGCAGGGCAGGCTGCTGCTGCTGCACTCCAAACTGCAGCCTGGGGATGGTTGTACGGGCAGTGTGACCCCCTTGGAGGTGACAGTGTGGTCCTTGTCCCTCAGGATGTCATCTGCCAAGAGACAGCAGCACTGTTCTACCTCAGCGCCGCGGTGCTGGAAGCCTACGTGACCTATGCTCTCGGTCTGCTGCTCCCGGGACAGGAGTACAGGGAGAACATTGCTGCCGTGGTGAGTTCTGAACCTTGGCAGGACGGCAAGGAATAGCAGCAGGTGGCTCTGGAGTGGCCTCAAGTGTAAATCCTTACTTGCACCAACAATTTGGGGAGGGGGGAGAGAAACCAGTCGCAGTCCCACCAGGCAGGGATGTCCCCAAGCATGTGGCATGTCATGAGGTGAGGCTGGAGGGGCAACGTGCAACAGGAAAGTGACTGGCTGGTGTGTTTTTCCAACACAGGTATTTGCATTCGTGGCCACCCTGGTTTATGTGATCCACAAGGTGTTCTCGCTCCTGCGATGGAAATCATCCTGAGAGCCTGAACAACCCCAGGAACAATGACTGCTGTCTCCAGGCTGGGTTTGGGTTTCGTTTTTTAATGTATATCCTATAAACAAGCAGCTTTTTATGTGGGATCTTGGTGATGAAGACAAGGAGCCTGCCAGAGAAAGGAGTATCTTGGCACAATCTGTTTCCCTTCAGTCTCTTACAGGCTGGGTAGTTTGATGCTGGGGCCCAAATAAAAAAAACAACCAGCTGTAAAAAACATAGTATAGTTGGGTTCAAAGGGCTAAAATCTCCCTGGACTGCAGCTTTATGTGTCTAGAGCTGTTACTGGTATCAGGGGAAACCTGAACAACCAGCACCAAGGAGCACAAGTGTGAAACTGTGTCATTTTAATTGCTGTGTGCCCATTTCAGTCTGTTCCCCCCCCTAAACCCACTGTACAAGCTAATATTTCCATGCAGTTTCTGAAAATGCCTTCTCTGACTTGCGATGAGCAATGGGGACGATATCTGACTCGGCTCAGGAGCAATGTGGATCATTGCAGCTCCTGAAGGGTACTGCTGAACCGTCAGGCACAACCATAATGCCAGGAATTACCACTGCCTTTGATCCCCCTACAAAACACAACCTGGAAGGGGTGCAGCAGGCTGTAGGAGAATTCTGTGGGTGATCAGAATCAAATCCTCAATAAGCAGAGGCAATCAGCTCCTGCTTTTGGTGAATGGTTACTCTCATACACTGCCATGGTGTCACTAATAAAGATGGGTTTGCTGTGATTTTGAGAACGGGGGAGTCCTTGCTGCTCTTTTTCCCTTTGCTGCACCCAGCACAGCCCCAGGAGCACTGCACCCTGACAGGGCAGTGCCACCACGGGGATTGAGTGGCTGTGTGGAGCTTGGTTGCAAGCTGGGGTTAAACCATGACAATGAATTAACTGAAATGGGGTTTAGACCCAGGAAGGGATGTTCTCACACATTAGAGGTGCCTAATAAACACAAGTGGTACCAAATTATCTCTTCTGTTGTGGGGCAAAAAATACTTCCATTTAAAGTCTGAAGTTCCTGGATAATACCAAGGACTAGAAAACCAGAAGGGAATAAAAGTTGACTTGGAGGCCCCTCTGTTGCTTCATATCTGGAGAAACTTTTGACCTGTGACCATGGGTTTGCTTTGAAGCTTTTTAATTGCAAACTAAGGAAAACATTTGTGCATTTTTTTCCCTTGCTGAAAACTAGCCTGACTTGTTTTGCTTGTGTTACTGTGACAACAGCAAACTGGTTGCAACAGAGGTGGAAAGAGAAATCCCTTTTCAGGGCAGGGAGGGAGCTCAAAGCCACTTTGGACAATGGACATGGCTCTTAAGTTCAACATGCACCTGTTGGAACTGGTTTCATCATCCCATCATCATGGGGTGTGTGTGGGGGTGTTGGTGCCCAGGTTCTATTAATGCCCCTGAATGTGACACTGGAACACAAAGATGCCTTTCTGCTTGGGTGTGTTGACAAAGGCAGGGACCTGCAGTCCTGCCCTGGGATGAGCTGTCTCTGTTCCTCCTGCACCCAGGTGTGCACCCAACAGTGCTGCCTTGTCCCCTCACATCCCTGTCCCTGTGCCTTGTGGCCATGGCACTTACAGCCCATGTCTTGGCACAGCCCCAGTCTCATTCCTTCTGCCTTGCTTTGCCCTTTGCTTTCCCCTTGCCTGCCACACACCAGTTCACACCAGTCTGCACCAGCTCCCTTGCATGTCCTTCTGTCCCCACCCTGTTTGCTGAGTGCCTGCCTCCCCCACAGCACCAGCCAAGCCTTGCTGGAAGGCAGCAGTGGGGAAGAGCAGATGGGTGCTGCTGCATGGGAGTGTCCATCAGCTCACAGCCACCCGGGAGTGACCCTGAGGGACCCCTCTGTGGCCCCAGTGTCACCTGGGCTGAGCCTTGGCCTGGGGAGGGCTGGGCAGATGGAAGGGGAAACCAGAGGGTTGGGAAAGAACTGCTAGAAAGTGGTGCTGGAACTCTGGCACCCTCCTGGTGTGACCCCAAGTTCAACCCCATGCAGCTGCACAGGGTGAAGGGGTGCCCCTGCCTGGCAATGCCCCAGCACGGGACAGTGACACAGGGAGGGGAGGCTGCTGAATGGCAGCAATTGCACCTTCCCTGCATGGTGGAAAGAAAATGACACAAAAGAGAGGTACACCACACCCAGCTTTCCAGTCATGTCAACACAGCCCCGAAGACTGACATGCCCTGGAAGCTGGGCAGCCCCAGGGAGCTGTCTGGAAAATGGCACAGCCCCAATGCTTCCTGAAGGGAAAGATGCTGCCCAGAGCTCAGAGAATCTCCCAGGACCTACACACCACGTGTGCAGCACATCTTTTCCCCACAGAGAGCCCCGAGGGCAGCACCAGCTGGAGAATTTGCTGCCACTCT
The DNA here is from genome assembly GCA_013400955.1 of Drymodes brunneopygia. Taxonomy (NCBI): domain Eukaryota; kingdom Metazoa; phylum Chordata; class Aves; order Passeriformes; family Petroicidae; genus Drymodes; species Drymodes brunneopygia. Next base: position 1,774,178 of record VZTZ01027337.1, read on the forward strand.
GCAGGAAACATTGGGCATGATGGACACTGCAGGCTAGCAAGCCTTTTCCCCATGGGGTCAATGGCATACTGCCCAGGTGTATGGGCATGGGAAGGCTGGCCCTTGCAGTTTGTTGACCAGAGGCACTGCAGTCCCTGCCTGCACAGCTGCTCCCAGCCCAAAATGTGGGGCTGCTCCATCCCATGCCCTACATTTTGGGAATGTAGGAATTTCCTCAGGAACTCCCAAATCCTCCCAGAATGGTACCTGCCCATCCCTGCGATTCCCTTGCAGATGTAACTGGATGGAGCAGCCCATCCAAAAAGCCACAAATCAGGCTTTTTTTCAGAGCATTTACAAGTCCCACTCACACTGCTAAAACACTGGGCCTATTGTGCCCCTGCAGCCACCACCAGATTTCATCTTGTTGTGTAAGTGGAGTTCCCATTTCTGCTCTTCTACAGCTTCCTCAGCAGGACAAGGAGGGCTGCAGGCATCTGCTCCAGAGAGGAGGCAATTACATGCCAGTTAAACCAATCCATGCACCTGAAGGCAGGCAGAGCCTCAGTTCCTATTAAAAACAAGATTGCAGACATTAACTGTGCCCAGATCGTAATCTTGGTTGCTCTTGCTTAACTAAGTGGTTTGACCATCATGTTAACTGGTCTCCAAATATTTGCATATTGGATACCTTGCCTCCAGCAATGCAATGAGTTTGGAGAACTTCCATCTTCTCCTGAATTGCAGGAGAAGAATTTGATTTTTAACAGAAAAATGTGGTTAGCTCCATGGAAAATGCAGGTGTTTCTCATTTTACAGTCAGCTCTGTCGGTGAGCAATGAGCAATCTGTGGGCTGGGTTAAACATCTACACAAGCCCCTAGGATAATATGAACAAACTTGTGGGAACAGTAAAGCCACAACAGATTAATTCTATGTAGGAACCTAAGCTCAACAGCAGAGATGCAAGCTGAACGTGAGAACACATTCCCAACAGCAGCTTGATGTGCTGCTGATGGGAAAGTTTGCAACCTGAACACCTGACAATCCTATTGAAGGTGTATTGAGACTGTGCTGGAGAACAGGAAAAAAGCCTTCATCCCACTGCTCAGCAGGCATGGTCTTGGAATTAGAATTTTCATTGCAAGACTGAGATAAAACTCAATTAAATTCACCCTGCCTGTCTGTAGACACACAACTGCTGTCTTTAGAAACCTGCATTGAAATCAATGTAAAACATTGCTCCTAAATGTCTTTAATATAAGAACTCCAAATGTAAATTCCCAGGCTGGTCTGAAGAATTTCTAATAAGGTATTTTCTCCCATACTAACAAGAGGCAGCCCAAGCTTCTTTTGGCATGAGCCTGGAATAGAAACTAGGCACTCACAGATTGGCAGGCAGAGAATTTAAGCCCTGAGCCTTGGGAATGAGGCAGAGGCTGCACACATGAACTCCCACTACTGCTGCTTGCTTCAGCATCTCCCAGACACCAGGAGTTTGCAAAAAAAATGGACCCAAACACACCCAAACTAAACCCACTCTAATGATTCTTTATTGCTTTCACAATCTTGTGTTTTCAACAGTTTCCCAAGAGCTTGTGAAAGAAACATGGGAGCTCTTGGTTAAAACTCATATTCTGGAATGGAGTAAACACATGCTTGAAGCCAAAGACACGTTCACTGACTGTTTCCACCTGAACATCACCACTCAGACAGTGATCAGCAGAATTGTGGGAAAGCAGACAGTGCTCCTGCATGGCAGCAGTGACATGGATGGCACCAGAGAGCTCCTGCTGCCCTCCCCAGTAACTCAAGCCCAGACACCCTGTCTGAGCCGGGCTTTCCCAGCTGCACCTGAGCTGGAGACACAGAGGGCCTGGAGCTCTCAGCACGCTGCCCGTCTGACACGAGCCCAGGGAGATTTCAGCATTCCCTGGGCTTCTTTCACCTCCCTCCACTCCAGCTTTGTGTTTGGAACATCATCCTCAGGCTCAGGCTCCTCACGGACAGTCCCCTCGGGCAGGGCCACCACAATGGGCAGAGGGCCCTGCTCCTCCCGGAACTCCACCACGTACAGGCTCTTCTGGTTTGCCAGCTGCTGGTGAGTCTCCTGCGAGCAGCACAGGGAGAAGACAACCAAAACAGTGATGCACAGTGTGGCTTTACTTCAGGCCAAAACCTACATGGTGTGTGGGGCAGGGGAAAAAACTCCAGAAACTAATTTCCTAATAAATAGTTTAAGCACTGTGCAAATGAAATGATCGGTCAGGCTCATCTTACCGGGCAAAAATTCAAATAGCCAGACCTAATCAGCACTAATCAGCACTACAATGTCATCCCAGAGGACCTTGCTTCTGGAAAGACATATCCTGCTCATAAGCATGCCTGTTGGCATGTTAGTACCAGTACTAACTGGTTAGTACGTGCAGGAACATTTTTACATCTTCATGTGGATATAAATTTTGCTTTGGCAACAGAAAAGTGCTCATTACTGCCCTGACAGGTGGTATTAGCTAACATGAAGATATGAATGTAACATTATTTTCAACTACACCTCTCCCTTGTCTACAAGGTGTTTTGATAACACTCAAGATTTTAGAGGATAAATGTTTACAGGTGACAGGAAATTTTTCCCATTCAGGGCAATCAAGAAAACACATCAAGTGCATAACTCTCAAAAGCAGTAATTTATACAACAGGCTCTTCTTCTGTTCATTCTGTGGAAGATTCTCAGAGACAATGCACTGAAAATACAATGCCAGACTTCCTCAAGTCTGACTGCCTCAAGGTATTGCCAGGCTGTGAGATCTGAGACTCTCATCAGGCAAAGAGGATCATAACCCCCTCAGCTCCTGAGGCTGAACTGATGACGTTGGTCAGGACAGGGTGACAGATTTGACAGCTACAGCTCTGCAGGGCTGTATTGGGAATGGAAGCAGCTAAACCTTGGCAGCCACCAAAACTGCAAACAAATGAGACAACCAGGAATTTCCAAAGGGCTGACTCATCCTGAGGCTGGTATTCAAAGGAAGCAGGATGAAATACTGCATGTTGGAGCTCTTCCATCAACTCCAGGCCACTGGCTCAGACAGAGACATCTCCACCGTGAGCACTGAGAGGTGGAGGGAACGACACCACCTCCCTGACTGACCTCAGAGATCTCAATTACAGCAGTAGTAAAAGCAGCTGGGGCTTCAGTCCTTGGGCAGTGAGAACTTAGAACATAAACAAGCAGCAGCAAAGCTGGCCCACAATTCCCTCTGTCCAGGATCTTTCAACAGTCACCAAAACCACACCAAATGAAAGCCCAGGAATTCAGATGTCCCCTGCAGACACCTGGCTGTGGAACAGGCAGAGTTACATACAGCTGTTCCTGACTGGACAACTCCATAAAACTGCTGAGGAATTACCCCCTTGCTGATTGCGTTTGCTCTTTGTAAGATTACTTCATTTTGAGCCTGGAATAGAAACTCTTGCCCACAAACTGTTACAACATCCATCCCTTCTGTGCCCTCACTTAAAGGGCACTGGGAGTGCACCCACCTGTTGGGCCAAGCCTCTAAAGAGAGCTCTGGTGATGTTAATCAAGTTTTTGGATCCAGTGACCTTGGCATACATGTCCTTAATGCCAATTAGCCTGCAGATGGTGATAATGGCTCGGTGGCAACGCAGACCATACCCTGGGGGAAAAAATCCATAAATTAGCATTATGTGATTATTTGTAAGCTCACAACTTACTCAGAAGAGAGCACTGAGATCCCTTCTTTGTTATTTTTGTTACTCAGCACATTAGAACACATTGGACAGTAAAAATGGCTCCAGGGGCTATGCAGGGGCATCACTTCCCTTTTCCTGGTCCAGCAACTGGAAAGAGTTACACTTTGTCATAATTTTAGCGGCACAGAGTGAAGGAGGGAAAAACATATTTCAAAATCCACAAACACAACAGAGATTTGTGTGTCATCTGCATCCATCTCCATCACAGAGATGGAGATTATATCAGCTCCAATGCATGACTGTACTACATTGGCATTAATTGCAAATGGTTTCTTAGACTTGCCAGGTCTTAATGGAGGAGTTATTTTTAAGGAGTTTTAATTTTGCTCCAGAGAGGTTTGTTTCATATGGCTTAGCTCTAGTGATCTTCAAAAACTGCAGGACAGTCTTGCTGCTGCCGAGTAAAGAAGACAAAAGAAAAAAAATACATCCTGGGGGCCAAATGGCTGGAAAGCAGCAGAAAAGGGCTAGAATGTTTATTCTAGTGAGGTTATTTGATTGGAAACCTCGTCAATTGGGAAAACTGGGGGAGAAAGGGGAAACCAGAAACAAAGTATACAGAGACACAGATCTGAAAAAAACCCAAAGAGACAAGAAAAAGAAAAAAACACCCCCCAACCAATGAGCTCTCAGGAAACTACAGCTGCCACTTCCAGGAAGATCAAACTGACTTCACAACCGGCAAGGCTGTAAAGAAAGGGAGACCTGGACTGGGAAGGGTGTGAGAATTTATAACTCTATACAAACCCATCAGTGGCTGGAGCAAGACCAGGGTCCACATCCAGGTAATTTAGAACTGAAGGAATTACACTTTGGAAGAGTGAGATAACTCCCACCAGTGTAAAAGGGACAAATCCCAATTTGCAAGAGCAAAGCCACATCAGCAACAGTAGGTATTTCTAAAGGAAAATGACTGATCATTTTCGACATTTAAAACACGCTAGACTAGACACTACATAAGTTTAGCTTCATCAAATATCAGTCAGTAATTAATAAAACTTCAAAATTTCCAGGCACCTTTAATTACCTTTGTTTTGCTTCTTCATGCGGATCTTTGTCCTTTTAAATTTCACAGAAATGTCGTGGTAAACTGGAGAGGGGAAAAAAGGCATTACAAGTCAATTCTTCCTTCTAGAAAAGCTTTAGCTAGTACCTTTCTTTTTAGTATGAAGTTGATTTTACTCTACCCTGACTTCTTTAAAGAGAAGGATTAATCTAGGCAAATTTCTGGAATAGATAATGAATGTTGCAATACCTGTGAGTACTATGTTACTATTGAAAAATAGGTAGGTGTGTCTCCAATGAGCCTCATTTAGTTTTGAACTGAGCTCACGTGATACAGTTTAACTCATATTTTTAAATTATTCAGATTTTAACCTAAAATTTCCCCATAGGCACCAGCATTCTTAGATTTTCCATAGAGAATACTAACACAGAACTACCAGGAAACATCAGGCTGACCCTCCAGTCCAGGTCATCCCTGGCTGCTGGGTCAGCACACATGGATTGAGTCACAGGGAATCATCTCCTCTGACACAGGGAAAAGCACAGGAGTTCACTGTAAAGAAAAATGCCCTGACAGTATTTGACTCCCTAAACTCAAACTGTGCCAGAAAAATCTAATCTTGCTATTAAGAGCCTGAAATACTATGCATTAAGTATCCAAATTTTAAGCACAGAGCCATGGAATTGTTTGGGTTGGAAGGGACCCTTTAAAGGTCAGCTGGTCCAACCTCTCCACAATGAGCACATATACCTTCAACTAAACCAAGTTGTCAAGAATTATAATACAATGCATCAGATCGGAAAAACATTATTTAACATTTTTTTATGGTTTGCAAGTACTTGCAACCATTTCTTGCTGGTATATTCAGTGCTTAAATGGAAAGAATAATACTTACTTGTGTGGTTCTGATACAGCTCTGTAAATTGTAAGGAGCTTATTGCTTTGTTCTTTGCCTGGGGAATAAAAGCAGAAAACATTTTTCTCCTTGAATTTTTCTGGCAAGCATTTGCAATTTACCGTTATTCAGTTAATTAGATATAAAAAAAGAAAGAGAAAACTCAGGAAAACAGATTAGCCACATCTAAACTCTATGGAAATGAAAATGTTTAGTCTGGAGAAGAGGAGGCTCAGTGGAGACCTTTCTGCTCCCTACAGATACCAGAAAGGACACTGAAGTGAGGGGGGGGTCGGTCTCTTTACCAAAGTAGCAAGTGATAGGATGAGAGGAAATTGCCTCAAATTGTGCCAGTGGAGGTTTAGATGGGAAAAATTTCTCCCCTGAAAGGGTTATCAAGCACTGGAAGAGGCTGCCAGTGAAGTGGCTCAGTCACCATGGCTGGAGGTGTTTGAAAGATGAGCAGACAGGGCACTGAGGGATATGGGCTGATGGTGCTTGGCAGTCTTAGAGCAACAGCTGGACTGGATGATCTTAAAGGGCTTTTCTAACCTAAATCATTCTATGATTGCCTAATTCAAGACAGACAAAGCAAACACACAGACTTACTTCTTTGCAAAGACTACAAATTATACTGATTATTAGAAAAAAATCTCGTAACTGTAGGTATGAAATTATTTGTAATTGTCATCAAGCAAAAAATATTCAATTCACATACTTTCCTTAAAGCATTCATCCTGTCACCTGCCTTCCCTATTGCAAAACCTGCAAGACAGAGAGAGGCATTTTATTGCTGAGAAACAGATGATGCAGATGATCTTCAGAAAGAAAAGTGGACAAAACCAGAGAACTTCACAGCCATGTTTAGCATTTAAATTTCCACTCCACTGCACAGATCATACGCAGAATGTGGATCAGAGAAAAACACAGAGACAAACAGTTCAGGAGTTATGAACATCTAACACCTGGATGCCAACTGCTTGTTGTCAAAGGAAAAAAAATAAGGCTTAATCTGTTTTTCGGTGTTTGACCAAACTTTGTTTCAAACAGTTGAACAGTGGTGGCTGCTGCAGACACTTTGTTTAAAAATAAAGAAGAGAATGAAGAAAAAACACCTGAGACAACTTCAGTTCCATCATTTAGGACATCTGGATTACAGTGATAACAAGTTCCATGAAGAAACTTCCCAAAGAAGAGGTAGGAAGAGTTTTTTTCAGAGTAACACATCTTTCTGCAAGAGAACCACACCTTCCTCTCTTTATAAATTTTCCTCCACTCCTTAGTGCAAGCAAAATTCAGCTGGAGGAACACACGAGGGCTTGAATCTTTCACATAAGCAAAGCTCAGCAAAACTCTGGTTGATCATGAATACAACTGTCTTAGTAAAGCCCCCACAAACATCCCATCATCAGATGTTACCTTGTACATACAATTAATTCACACACCTGCAGCCCCTTTGCCATTCCCAACAGCTACTAAGGCACGTATCGATTTTCTTCTGCCTTCCTTTGCCTTCATACAAAACACATTTCTCACCTGAAGAAAAAAACAACACAAAACTTCTTGTTATTATTCCGTAGTCCAAATGCATTGGGTTTTGTTAATTTTTTTTTTAAGAGACTCAAGTGTGCCAAAAAAGGCATTAGAGGTCTATAGTATACACTTAAAATATCTATACTGTCTTTGTCAACGGGTAGCATCTGCAGTGGGACGCTGGCTTCAAGGCATTGAATACATAAAGGTTGTTAAAAATCCACAGTCAGAGAAAAAGTTACCTCAGTGCACTCTCGTGAAAGTAACCCCTCTGTTGTGTTCAGCTGTACAACAGATAATGCTGAAATGCTGCCAGTTTTATGTCATTTTAAGCATGATGAAAAAGCATCAGAAAAATATGGAAAGTGACACTAATATTGAAGTGCCCTCCTCATATTTGAACTTATTTTAGAAGCACTCTCAGAGTTGCTCAAGGCCTGTTGCTGCTTTACATGAATTAAAATATAGGATTGAAATCTACTTGCACACTGCAGAAGGCAGTCTTGTTCCAGGGATGGTAGCTGCTGAAAAGGAGACTCTGTTTAAGAGAGGGGAGGAAGAAGGAAATGGCCTGGAGCTGTGTCAGGGGAGGTTTAGGTTGGATATCAGGAAAAGGTTTTTCACCCAGAGGGTGGCTGGGCACTGAACAAACTTCCCAGGGCAGTGGTCACAGCACCAAGCCTGACAGAGCCCAAGCAGTGTTTGCACAATGCCCTCAGGCACACAGGGTGACCCTTGGGCTGTTCTGTGCAGGGCCAGGAGTTGTACTCAATGATCCTGATGGGTCCCTTCCAAGTCAGAACATTCCATGATTCTATAAGAAAGTCACTGCTTTACACCACCCACCTTCCATGGTCTCATATATCCCCATGGGGACAAGAGACAGATGTACAGGGGGGAGGGAGAGCACATTCTGGGAAAAGGGAGAATAGCTTGACCTGAAGAATGCAGAATGTGGTAAAAGGTCACTAAAATTATGAGATAAGGGGAAGAGACTGGTTACATGTCAGCCCAAACCAGCTTTGGACTGCTGCGATTTAGAAATACTTCAGATTTTGTCCTTTGGTGAACTTGGCTCATTTTGATGTGAAAACCACACCTCTGAAGCTGAGGCTACCTGCCTGTGAGTGGAGACCCCTAACACTGAACATGAATTTAGAATGTGCTGTACCCTTAAATCCAGGTGAGAGACAGCTAAGCAAGGAGCAAAGCAGTGATGTAGATTCATTATGTAGAACTGTAAATAATCAAACTATAAATATGCTTGTGTTTTTGGCTTTCAGTGTGCTAGCTTTACCCACAGCAGCCCTTTTGGAGCAGAACTATAAATAACTCCAATAGCTCGGCTGTGTGTGGATTGGTTCCCTGCACACTGGGTGAGAAAACCCAATTTTGGGACAGCAATGTGAGATCTTTTGTCCTTCTGTTCAAATTCCCTTGGTTTTGCTTATATATTGAACTGTATGTTTATTTAAATACAGACATATAGTTGATATGCTGTATGTAATACATGAATTATATATAAAGTATAACAAGATAATATACAGCATATATAAAAATCCTTTTTCCTATATGTAATTCCTCAGTAAGCTACTCTGGTTGTAGTGTTGTACATCTGAAAGTAGATTATTAGAAAATACTTGGTCATGGTTTAAACATTCTTACTAAAATTCACTGTAAGAAATCCAAAAAAACCAACAAAAAAATACAAACCCCAAAACCAACAACCCCCCCAAAATTCCAGTGCCTTCACTAGGTACAGTTTATGGTTAGGGTTACAAAAATTTCACCTTACTTCCATGAAAATAAAGATGCTGTTTAACTCAAGGTGCACACACAGTCTAGAGAGCACTTTGAAGAAATATCAGCCTTGCCAATTGCTTATTCCAAGCTATTTTTCTTTCTTCAAACTCACTGCTGACAAGAACAAGCTAAAAAACCACGCCTCGTAAGATGGAAGTGCCTGTGGAAACAGGCTATTTAGAGAAAATGCAAAATAATAATGGAAGAAAAGAGAGTGAAGCAGAGCCATCTCTCCAGGAGCATCAAGAGAATACTATTTTTGCTTTGCACACACTTTTATCTTCTGTTGCCAATCTCAGTAGGTACCTATACAAAAATAGAGTCAGCACGTCAAAAATAAAGGATGTGATGTTGTAGAAACCCACTCATGGACTGTTCCTCTCCCTTTCCAGAATGTGGCAATAAAGACACATGCAAGGAGCTTCTCCCCAAACTGTACTGGTTGGCTGCTTCTGAGCAGCTCTGTAGGAAAATGTGTTCAGCCTCCATCACAGCCAGGGCTACTGCATCTCCTGAAGTGCTGTGAGGGCCTTTCAAGCTTGTTGATGTCCCCAGGCAGTCACAGCTGCTGGAACACTGCCCTGGGATCCTCCACAACACAGCCCCATGCCTCCTTACAGCAAAGGTGCTCAGCAGTGCTTCCCTTCCACCCTGGGGAACAGAGCAGGATGCTCAAGTCCATCATCCAACTGCACTGGAATTAATTAATGCAAAATGAACAGTAAAAAAAGACAGCACAGCCTCTGAAAAGTGACTGAAACCAAGACACAACTACCCCTATCATCAGATGGCTACTCAAGCTAGATTGAAAGCCAAATTTTAAATTTTGAAAGGATGATCAATAATTACGCCCAATTAAAAATCACTCAAAAGCTTCTGGGTGTTTCAAATGCCAGTTATTTCTTCCATACAGGCTGACAGCTAAGAAATAAAAAGAATCAACTATTTATTAAACAGAATCAGTTGAAGGTAGCATTCCTAAACTCTACTTTTAGAGCAGGCCAAAATCTTTGAGTACTCCACAAGTATCAGAAGTAGTGCCCAGCTCTGACCTCTTTTTTCCTGTGACAGGTGGCTTCAGGTGCTATCTTAAAAACTGTCTGAAATTTTCATTGCCAATCTAAAGACACTGTCAGCATCATCCAGGGAAGAGAAGACTTCCCTGTAGTTCTAAAAGCAAAAATCTAGAGTCTACAAATATCCTTAAAGTACTTCTGAGGGAACATCTCATTAGAAGTAAATTATTACTCAGAGAGTATCCTTTATACCATATAATTTTTCAGTCAAGGCTGTCAAACAATGGATCTCAGACACTGTAATTTCATGCAGCATTTCTTTTTCACAAGCCTTTTTTATTGCACCCTTTGCTAAAACAGTAGCTAGAAAACAATTTCCAATGACTTAGAGAAAGAAAGTTTTAGGCTGTGCATTAAAGAACATTCTTTTTGTCACAAGTAGCAAGTCTACCAAGATGAGCCAAGAAAAGGCCTGATGTAGGCTGGAAGCAGCTCCCTCACGTCAAAGTGAGAGCAACAAGGCAAACAAGAAGTGCAGGAAGGAACAAAAGCCATTATGCAGCCACTGCCACCCAGAGGTTTCTGTCCCCTGCAGCCACCATCCGTTTTATCCTGTGTGCCTGGCAGTTCTTCAGAGTCTCCTAGCTCGTGGCAGTGGCACAGGCCACATCTCCAAGCTGGATGACATCAGTGACAGAGGTGCTTCCCAGTGCCACACCTGCACTGCAACAAAGGAAGGATGAACACTCTGACTGTCGGTGTGGCAACTGTTTCCCTCACAGGTGTGAGAGGATGTTACAAGTTATGGACTAGAGAACTCCTGAGTTAGAAACCTCAAGAATTAAGTGAAGAACTAGTGAATTCCTGTGCTAGATCAGTCAGTACAAAGGGAATTGAGTGGTTGGTTGTTTTCCTGGCCAGCAAGATCACGAAATGAACTTTAATTTACAGGTTATGTTGCTCTGCAAATCTGAGTCCAAAAGGACTGAGACAAGCACACCTGATGCTACGTTGTATTCTGTAGTTCAACACTCAAACGCAAATCTCGGAGTATTTTTGTTGTTTATTTAAAAATGATAATACCATACCCAAACCATCTGGCTCAAAAAGAGAACTATTCTGACACAGGAAAGGTTGCGTTGACCCTGCTAAAATGGAGCTGTGCTTGCACTAAATTCTTCAAGCTGCCTTCATCAGAAACAGGCAATGGAAACAAAAAAGCATGAAGAAATCCGTAAGTGATCACCAAGCAGAGGTTTCACAACTGATAGCAGGCAGTTTCAGGGTTGGACAAAACCACTTCAAGATCTGTCTTTTGCAAAGGGCATTATTTATAACTTTATCTTCTCCCTTAGAAAGCTCCCCTTAAGGAGAGACTCAAAAGGCCACTAACCTCATGTTCTGTGCCCTCAGGCCCTGCTGAGCACTAGGTCTCACTTTCTAATTTTAATTGCACCACAAGGCAATTTCTATTACAGCACTGTAATAGTAGTCATGTAGGCTACTTTTTTAAGGCTATGTTACCACGTTCATTTTGGAGAAAAATAAAAGGAAAATTCATGTGTGGGTGGATGACACAAGAAATGAAGCTTTACAGTGAAAACAATAATGGCACATGTCAGCTACACCTGTAAATTTTGATTACCACTGTGATTATATTATGTTAGACACCAGTTAAGCATTACCACCAGTTCTATTTAAAGAGATTGTTCTTATCTGTAATATATGAGCAGAACAGAAAATGTGCCATAGGCTGGCAGGGAAAGTAAGGAACAGGTAACCCAACAACATGACAACTTTAGTTCTAGTTGACATGAAAATCTGAGCTTGTCTATACTCTATTTCTCAGTCAGGAGAAGTCAAATTACAGCTTTTCTGTCTCTACATTAAAAGAAAACACTTTAATAAGCCATTTCTCTCTTCTTTTAGCAAAATAGCACAGCCTTTTCAGTAGCATAATCACAACAGAAAGGGCCTATTATATCTTTGTTCTTAAGGCAGTCCTTCAAAAATGGCTCTCAGTTTCTTGCTGTGAAGAACAACTTCCCAGCAAACATTATTTTAATCTCCTGTACTGCTGTGAAGGTAAAGGTAATGGAAAACACATACAGAAACAGCAGCATGTCTCTCACCTATTTAAACCAAGAATGCTAAAATGATCTATTTATTTCAAAACTCGTACTTGTTATCAGAAAATTGTAAGACTCAATAATCTTGAGCTCACTGCAGACTTTGAACAGAGAATTTTTTTCTGCTGCTATTTTTCTGCAAAAGCATTCCATTTTCTCAGTTCACATCTGTGGCAAGCTCATGTAACAGCAGAGCCCCAGCCTGCTTCTAAAAGCTTTTTTATTACACAAATATAATAAAGCATTGAGACAGATTTCTACAGCACATGGAAGCACTGCAGAGCAACTCAACTTCGCTGTTTGTAAATAATTCTGCCAGCACAGAGTGGCAAAGTCCCCTGCTGTGGCATCCAAAGTGAGAGTCAGCTGTGCCACGGCACAGCAGCAAACCAACATCCACTGCCCTGCAATGTGCCCCTTCAGGTAACAGAAGGCACTGCCAGCCACAGGGCTCAGGAGCAAAAATCACTTCTTTCATGAACAGCCCCTGTGCAATTCAATTATTACAAACGGCCTTCCAACACAGACTCAGCTAGAGGCCAAGTGCTCCAAATTGTCTTTGCTGTACCAGTCAAAGTCCATAGTGTGGCCCAGTCCACTTCAAAAACTCACTGAGAGAAGAAAATGGGTTAACAGGTCACAGATTTTGTCTCCCTATCCCTTCCAACAGATTATCTAACTTGTTTTCTTTTAAAAAGCTCCAATGATAGACATTCCATACACTCCTAATCCATTCCAGTATTCAAATTCCCATTTGGAAGTCATTCTTTATGTCTAAATTTACCTTGCTTTTTATTTATATCGATTGCTTTTTATCATTTTCACAGCAGACATCTAAAACAGTTTACATCTTTCCCCTCTGCAGAATTAAAAAAAAAAAAAAGAAACCAACCCATGACATAATTACCCAGACTGAGATTACAATACAGCATCACTGTTTTCCATGTCTCAGAAGATACTAAAACCCACTGCCACCAGCAAAGATTTGGATTAATCTAAAAAACACTCAAGCCACCAGACAGAATTCCAACTGATGGTCATCTCAGCAAAATGCAGAAAGGTAATTATGGACAAGGAAACCCATTTGCACATTTATCAGGACAAGAGAAAGCCTCAGACGCTTTTCTGGAGTAGAGCTGTCAGGGAGCTCAGCTTCTGACTTGCCTGATTATTCTTTAATTTTCAGACAAGGAGTTGATGTGAAGCAGGCTATTTTGTTAAGAAAATCTTTCTCATAGCCCTTCTCTCTCGATTAAAGAGACAAAGTAACTCACTTTCTCATCCGTTGTGCTTGTACACGTCATGCAGCTGAAAAAGAAAACCAGACTAATTCCTATTGCTGCAATACTGACTCAGCAAAGACCTGTTAAATAATTGCAAGGTCAGTATAAAGTAGTGATAATTCTTCATAGTCCCTGGAAGGATTTGCAATGCTTACCTCGAGGACTCTTGTTTCAAAATCTTCGTAAGTTTCTGTTGGCAGAAAAACAGGGTGTTACATTTCCTTATGCTACTTGCTATCAGTACACACCCCTGTAGTTACTACAACTTAAGAAGGACACAACTTCCATGGAGCTGCAATTTATAAAGCACCCTCAGCAACAAGTAGAAAATGTAAGATAAGAAGAATTTGAACCAGCAGTGTAAACTGCCTTCTTCCCTAAATGCTGCTCTAAAACTGCAAATAAACCTCAAATTTCATATACACAGAGCAAAAGCTGCAGATCATTAGAATCACCAGATAGGTCACTTCCATTATGACTAAAGGATTAACTGATATTCTTCAGAATATTGTACCATCAACAGGGATTCAAAGAAATTTGGGGTTTGGACTAGAAGACCTGTAAAAAGGCCCTTCCAACTCAATCTATTCTATGATTCTACGAAACTGCAAGTACTTCTTTATCTGCAGTTTTGTGACATTCCAGAAAGGGGAGGGGGAGCATGAAACAATACACAACCACTTCAAATAACCATGCATCATTTAGCCCTTACAATATCTTGCTTTTCCAACTCACCCCATGAAGAAGAGCATTTCAGTATAACATAGAAGACCTTTCTTTGGTGTAGTTACAGTGAGATTCTGGAGAAAAGCTTAAAAGCCTGTAATGGTGTAGAACTGGGGCCTCAGTCCTTCACCAAACATTGCTTTATCATTTACACATAACCTCCAAGAGGGTTATAAACATGACCATCTTGGCAGAGTTTAGAGATCTGTCAGTCTACACAAAGCAGATTTCCAGCTCACAGTAAGGATATGAATCCCAGCAGGCACTCTCTGCTCCCTCTGAATCTCTTCAGTTGCTAAAGAAACACTGTGAACTGGGGAGAAAAGTAATTTTATTTCCAAGTGGAAAATACTGTTCTTTTCTCTACTCCTAGGTAGCACAATAAGTGACACCAGGGATTCCAGTCATGCCACAGTCTCAGACGAAAAGGATTCATTGGGTTTGGTAGTTTCAGGTCTGTTCTTCCCATCACCTTGACATTGCTTTGCATACAGTGACTGTCCCAATTCCCTTGCAAAATCACTAATCCTCTGAATAAAAAGATGCTGAAAGAACTATGGGGGCCTGAAGATCCCCTACGTTTTTAGCAGATTAAAAGGAAATCAGTGCATACTAATCAGAAACTGTTTTTTTCTCAAACACATTTATAATACAAGCTGACAGCTTCATTTTCCTGTTTTGATTGCAGTGCCCTTTCCTCTTTTTGGCAGAACTTGACCTGACTAGAACAGGCTCCACACAGCCAACTTTAATGCAAGTAATCAACATCAACAGTACCAGCCAAAAGCAAAATCAAGGAAAACACCAGAAGGTGAAGTTCACAAATGCATAAACATTGGTTTACAACAGCTGTCACTTCTTTTAGTGGGATAAACTCAACACGGTGTTGTGTTCACAGTATAGAATTAGGACCGTGGCATTTTCTTGACTTGCTCCACATTCCACCACTGACTTATGGGGAATTTGGAACAATTAATCTCTCAAATCTCCTATTCTTAGGTTGACAGATTCAGTGACAGTTGTCCAAGTCTATTGTCATATCACTGTCTTCCACAGAAGAGTTGCTCTTAAGATACTAAAACAAAATACAGAACAGTGCTAGAAAATACCACCTGTCTTTCTTAGCTCCTTTCACAGTAAAAGGGTACAGAAAGATGTCAATAAGCAGAGCTCCACAACAAAAACTTAGCCCAACAGGAGCTGACAAGCCTTCTTCATGTTTAATTAGTTGAAAAAGATTAGGCTTCTAAACATTAAAGCTACTATAGAATTTCTCATAGTCTGAATAAAAGCACTGTAAAAAAAATCACCTCTCTGCTGTACATATAGGACCTCTAGTACCACTATATTGAACTACTTAGGAAATAAATAAATAACTTTTATAATTATTATAGTTACTATGATATTTATTGCAGCTTCTTCTAAAAGCTACACTCAAACTACATAATCTTTAACCCTATTTTATTATTTGAACTAGAACTTTAAAAAGATTGATTTAAACCACAGGATCCTTTAAGAAACTGTAAAAAAGACTGTATTTCATACTCAAGACAATTGACACTGGACACAGAAAAACATTTCCACACTTCAAGACTCCTGTGTCTGTGACATAACAGAGTATTCTGTAATATCACATAAAATCAGAGTCTAACATAACAGAAGAGTCTAATAGCTACAGGAGATTAAGCAGTGTTTTAACAAATTTCACTGGTGTTAGCAGCACCTGCTCTTTGATTTAGCTTGCTTGTGTGTGGGAGTGGGACAGAGAAGTACAAAACCAATTTTCAGTCACAGAAAAAGTCCAGATCTCACTTTCTGCAAGCTCCCCTCTCAGAAAGGCTAAGGGAAAGGAAGAAGATAATTGATTTTCTTACCTCCATTAGGACCAGGGTCAGGAGGATCCAGAATGATACCTCCCCAACACTTTCCACTCCATCCTCCCTCCCTCTTAATTTTGATTTTCTTTTTCCTCTCCCATGTATCTCTCTGCTGAACAATTTCAGACTGAATTCTGTCTCGTTCTTCTTTTTTTCGTTGGGTAACTTCCTGGACTTTCCCAGTTTGCAACACAGGAGCATTAAGACCAGGCCAGAGGAAACCAGAACGTCCTTAAAAGTAACAGAGAAAAATCATACTTTGTTCCAAATTAGGATTGCAACTCTGTACTCAGGAAAAATGCAACAAAATGGAAAATTCTCACACATTTCAAATGCATTGTATGATGCAGAATTTATATCTGCAAAAGTAAAAAACAACATTAAATAATATTAAGATTTTTTCTTTAAAGACAAAAATATCTCAAGCAGTTCTGACATCACAGAAAGGAAAAGAAATTTGTCCACTCATGAAATCAAGAATACCTATACACAAAAACATCAACAGGTCTTCAGCTTTGTATTTGTGAATCTACCTTCACCAATCTCCTGGCCTCTATTGAGATTCTTCCTTAGCTTTTTCTTCTTTTTCTTTCCTCTTCCTTTCTTTACTCCCACGCCAGTCTCTGCCAAAGCTCCTTTCCATAGCTGATCAGCTGTCACTGAAATAAAAA
Source organism: Drymodes brunneopygia (assembly GCA_013400955.1). Taxonomy (NCBI): domain Eukaryota; kingdom Metazoa; phylum Chordata; class Aves; order Passeriformes; family Petroicidae; genus Drymodes; species Drymodes brunneopygia. The sequence goes on from VZTZ01027337.1 coordinate 1,790,872, forward strand.
AAAAAAACTTCCTTAAGTTATGTTCAAGTACAGCTTACACTGGAAACTGAAGCTGAACAAAAAATAGCCCTAAACTTGAAACCTGATTGATCTTTGCTTTGCTGGAATTTAAACTGTAGGATTACTGACTTGCCAAGAAAGTAATTTCCTACTCTGTGCATATGAATTTGGTGCAAAGATGTGCCTTTACTCCTGATTACTGCACTGAGAGAGGTACCCAGCCAAGTGCATGTTTTTTACAAGGTTTTTCAAAATCAATTTAAAGACAAATATTCCTAACAAGTAACCAGTAAGGTATTAATTTCCAGGTCATGAAAAGAAAATCATTAATTAGTAACTCAGAGCAGCAATACCTTGAAGCACTTATCCACAGACATTGATCAATGACAGTCAACTTGAATCACCCCTAAAAATATCCAAGGGCTAGCCTGCTTTAAAAGCCACAAAACACAAGAAGTTAAGCAAAACATAAACCTGCTGCTGTTCTCAAGTTCTGAAAATACAGCGTCCCCCTTATTGCCTGTGTAAGTAGAAAGGAATGTAAGGAGGGAGGAATAGAAAACTCTTTAACAGCATCATCACAGAGCTCAGGCTCTGTCAGGCCCCATCAGGTCTCCTCCTGATTTTGTTTATTTAAAGTAGACAAAAAAAAGTCAGTAAACGCTTTTAACCGGGGGAACTGAAATAACCATAAAATCACTACCACTTCCTATCAGCAATCCATTCTTTGCAGATTAATGCATGTGAGAGATCCTGACCCACAGACTGGTAAATACTTTGGAACTGGGCAAGTTCTGCCATGCTGACAACACAGCAAGGGACAGAAATTATCCAGGATGCCCAGAGGTACCACTAAGTGCTCAGGTTTACTTTTGCATTACATTTGTTTAAGGAGCCAAGGAGGTTCTTCCAAGAGTTTGACACACACCTATTCATTCAAATACCTTTTTCCAAGTGGGAAGCATAACTGATTCCTTTTTAAAAATCCTCAATCCAGCAGTGAAAGCTCAGTATGTTGGAAAGCAGGACACACAACTCTGCAAGTCCAGGAGCTACTAAACAGTATTACCTCAAGACAGCCAAGAGCAGAGTGGCCTCCAAAGTTACTACACACCCAGAAACATGGTGTATGAACAGTACAACAAGGCAAAATATGTAACAGGGATTTTGGTTCTACTGCAGACAAGTGGAAATCTGTTTATTACAGACCAGTAGAAATGCCCATGGATAACAGCAAAATTTATCATACGCTGTGAGGCAAAAATTGAATTTGCTCCTGGGTAGACTTTAGTCCCTGTAAAAAAGTTTTTGTCTGAAATTAAATGATCTTTTCTAGACATTCAAGTGAACCCCAACGTCCAGAGGTTTAGGAGTTAAAAAAAAAAAAATCCCACAAGCAGCAGCTGTATCAAATGGCTTGAAACCAGTGTCTGAACTGTCAGCCACTAAAACACCTTCCAGCTGATTATAGCACACTGATGAATGTAGCTGTGAACTAAATGTGGGGGGGGAAAAACCAACAAAACCCCCCACTAAAACCAATAAAAACTTACATAAAAATGCATTACCTCCTTACCAAAATTTTTTGTCAGAGAAAAAAAAAAAATCAAAGTAAGTAGGTAATGCATTTTTCAGTAAATTCATGCTAAGTGAACTATGGGGCTGTTCCATTAGGTGGAAGGCTGACCATTAATCCCGTTAAGCTTCTTAGCTTATTCCAAAAACACTGTGTAACTAGCAATTCTTTTTTAAAAATGCTAATCCTGCTAGCCTGGAAACATGGAATTACAATAAAGGTACTTAATTTTTCTTTGCAAGGCTATTTTCAAACTGGAACAGTCCCTCAATCTGCAGTTTGGGTGACCTGACAAAGGGTCATAACAGCTACAAAGAAGGCTGCAGAGGGGCAGCAACAAACAGTTAAGAGATAAGAGCAGCTCTGGAGCTGGTAATACATTCCAAAAAAATCCTGTACTTTGAGCTGCACTCCAAATATATGTACAGTCAGATCACTTCAATTCCAACAGAGGAAGGCAGCAGAAGCCACAGAGTAAGGACATTGTCTTGCACCAAAGGAGAACATTCAATGCCAACAGATCCATGAAGAACAGGTCAGGCCGAGCCAAGCTCTGGCCTCAAGCACCTCAAGCACACAAATTCTGACAAAATTAGAACCAGATGAAAACATCACATTTGGTCCCAAAGTGCAGTTCATCTAATCAGTCTATAATAATACCATCATGTGTTTGGAAAGCAGCTGCATTTAATGGAACACATCAGAAGCCTGCAGGCTGCAGAGCTGAGTTCTTTATAAGATGGAGGTATCACGCTGACTTTAAGACAAAGTGACAAGAATGGAATATGAAAGGGATAGGCTGCCATCAGGTAGATTACAATGGTGGGGACATTGCTTATGACAGACAGACAACACAGCACTGGAGAAAATAAAAATCTATGTGTAAGAAAGGTCCATCTGACTGGGCAGCGAAGCACCACGGTGATCAGTGAGCACATACAGCAGAAGAAATGTCTTGAATCGGAGGAAGTAACTCCAGATGGAAATGAGGATCACTGCACTGCTTTTCACACTTATAGAGATGTTCTGGAATGAAACATTACAGCAGATGTGCAGTGTCTTCGTGATTTATGGCCTTATTTTATTTTGTCTTTGTAAAATGGGGTGTTGTATGCATTCCTCAAGAGCTAAAATAAAACCAGTCATAAAAACCACTCCACATTTCCAGTCAGCTACCAAAAAGCACACAGCTACTGAGTAGGGGAGAAAACTGTCATCTACAAGATTTTATTTCATAGACCAGAAAAAGATCCACTACAGTACTGAGCTGAAAGTATGCTTTATGCAAGCTGATCACTAACAACCACCAACAGTAAGTCTGTGTCACATAACTCCATTTTGCTTAGTCTACACAAAAGGTATCTGTAATATTCTGAAAAGGATTTGGACTTGTATCTTTTTATATTATCCTTGAATATCAGGAATGAGACAGGTATTTATCAGATGAATATTAGGCCACACCTCAGTAAACCACAAGTATTAAAAGACTTGCTACAAACTCCATCAGAAACCAGTATCCTAGATACTCATTAACTGAAATTAAGATCAGATTTGTCTCCTGCAAGATGAGTTCACAGCTTGCTGAGAATACAAAGAAAAACAAAGAGCAGTAAGTTGGAAAATTGAAGGGAGTAAAAGGAGAATAAAGAATCAATTCTGTAAAACAGCTAAGTAGGCTCACTTCTTTCAAATACAAATTATCTTTTCCTAAGGTTTTTGGTGACAAATAGCCTGTGGCAGCACAGCAGCAGAGATACAAAGACATTAATATTGGCATAATAAAAAGACTGAAGAACTTGTTATAAAAAACTTGCTTCTTTCAACACACTGCTGTCCACTAACACCATTATATTTGTGCAGCTGTATTACCTTAAGGAACTCAGTAAGGTCTTTTCAATCACTACCATTCTCTTCCAGGTTTCAGCTTGAAATATGCATTTTTATTAACAAGGTACGATATTTCAACGCCCTTCCTTCTCCAGGCACCAATGGACTCGCCACCATCACCAAACGAAAACAGGATTTGGAAAAAAATGCTTCATGCATATGAAATATTAAAGAGCAGAGAATGTGCTGCTACATATCCTACTGCAAATTTAATGACGAATTACAGTCTGTACACAGCCGCTTTATGACCACAATGAGATGTTTCTTCTTGGATGCAGGTCTTTACCTTAATTAACTCACCCCTTTTACTTAATCCAGAAGTTTAACATACTTATCTGGAACCTGGAGACCCACACAACTTCCTGATTGAAAGACTTCAACCTTGGTCTCCCATCTTCTGCAGTAATATATCTGTCTCTGTTTTTTCACAAACACCATTCCAAAAAATAACTTTATGCTTTCAGCTCACCTTACATGTGTACTTAAAAGATTCCTAGGACAGAGGCTGGCACAGAGCAGGCTTCATGAACTACTCTAACCAGGATTTGGCAAAGAACTGCAATTTTAGTAGCTTAGGTCAGGAAAAGGAGTACTCTACTGTGTTTTTAAATCTAGGCCTTATGATGTCTTGCATTCTCTCTTCACCATCTCACAAAACTAATAATATCCTTAACTACAAAGCATTTAGGACAAAGGTGCTAGCAAAAAACATACACGGAGTAGCTGTCTTAAGAGCAATACCTACAACTGATTGCAGTGGCTGAACATGACTCAAATCATTTAGATGTCACTTCCAATTGCATGTATTAGCATTCAACTTCAAGCTCAATTCTTATGAGTGGGTGGAGTCACCCTCACAATTACATTAAAAACCTGCTTCCAAAACAACAGCAGGGAACCATCCAAAACAAAGATGGAGTTTGACTTCATACACCTTCATCATCTTCAGCTGAACTCATACACTGTCCAAAATCTGTCAACTCAGTTCATACCATCTGTTATCCCTGACAAGTTACGTTTCCAATATATTTTCCTCTTAGTCTTAGAAATGGAAGTCTTTAATTCCAAGACCTACTTAGGCTTTTTAAAGCTACTTATGGAACATGTTTAACTCCTCTAGGTTGAATCCTCTTCTCCATGATTCAAAAAGGAATATTCTGCCGATGATAATACAAAGAGATTCATTAATGAGAGAAAAACAGAACAATGGCACACTAATACCAGAGGGATTACTGACAACCTGCAAGATTCTACAGCAGTCTCATCAAAATCAGTGTGTTCATCCCAAATGAGAACTGGTCTTGCCACTTCATCTCTGAAATGCAACCCATCTGCCACCATGTGACATCAGTGTCTTGATTCCCTGTCTAACCCTGGTCCATGAGCACAAAAGCATGGATCTGTAAGTCTTAAGTCACCATACTCAAAACATTGTTTTCTTCAAAGAAAGAGACCCTTTCTCAAAAGAGATCTCTAAACATTCTAAATGGAAGTGTAATGATACTGAGCTCTGCTGAAAGATAATGAGAAGATAAAAATCTCCATCTCTCCAGAGAGGCCATACAAAAAAAAAGGGCTGCTTAAGCAAAATACATGCTCCTGTTTGCAATTCTGCCTTCATCCCCTGCAGATGTCATCTTCTGAGGGTATTATCTGTGAGCTCTGCAGGGCCTTTATACAAACCTGGAAGTCCTGAAGACTGTAAAGCATTCAGTCTAGACAGCCACCACTGAGTCACACAGCATTAACTGGGGGTAGCAGGTGGCATCCAATTGCAGAAGTGCCAGAATCTGGACACTGAAAATGTCTCACTAAGGCAAGCATTACTGCAAGACCACAAAAATGAACATGAGGCCGGCTAGGAGATGAGTGAGTACCACAGGACAGATATAAAAATGGTTTTAGATAAAAGTTCACAGACTAAAAACAAGAACTGCACACACCTGAAAGGTTTCCACTGAAAACTTAAGCTCAGTTCTACTTCTCAGTGGTGGATGGATTTCCACAAGAGTGAAACAGGAAAAAACCCTTTATCTACTACCACACTTTCTGCCCCTGTTCGGTTTTGTTAATACAACTCTGAAGCTCTTGGGGCTACCTACTTTTTCATAGCAATTTAATAATGTTTTTAAAAAATGCAAAAGCTCCCATTATGTGGTTGCATAAAAATTTTGTTTAGGTGTGTCTGCAAATTTGTTGGCAGTAAAAGACATCTACAGTCTAATTATTTTTTTTCCCCAAGATAGCATGGGAAAGTTTTGGGCATTTTCCTCAAAATACAAAAGCAAATCTGTTGCATCCTGATAGTACAACAAAACCTCAGACCTGGAAAATATTCCAAAAGATTCATTGATACTGCAACACTGACACAGGGAATAACTCAACTGCAAACTTTGAGCACACTTCCACAGTGCACTCAGATTAGAATTTCACATTTTCTAAAACTGGCAATTTGTCTCAGTGTCAGCAGAAGTTGTAGACGTGGGATTGTCAGGTCAACTGCCAGTCACAATTCAAACCCTGAAGAAATCCAGCTACAAGTCCAGCATCTGAGAAATTGTATTTTGTTTTCTTTATAACGTTTCATGAAAAACCAAGGACCTTAAATACAGCCAGTATATGTTGTTGTAAATGCTACTATTTTTTGAACATTGCTTTGATTATTAAAGCTTTCATTTTTTATTTTTAGTAACGATCACACCTCAGTGTCACCAGATGGATACGGAGAAATTTCAGTGAGGTCTGCAAACTAAACACCTTTGGCTTGGTTCAGTTCCTCAAAACAAAACAAAAATCAGAGCCTAAAGGCCTTTGAAAAGTAATACTGTAAAACCATCAAAATAAAGACTGTAAGAAAACCCCCCAAAAAATCAAAACCCAATAGAATGCTTCTCCATGTACATGTACAATTAATTACAAGGCATTTTATATTCAGTCCCTTTTCTTTTGAATAAAAGAAATTAACCAACTATTTTTCAATATACAGATGACTCTCTTGTAAAAGGAAAAAGAAATTTAAAAAGCAGCTGTACAGATGTAACTCTTTACATCCTTAATGCTGAAACATCAAAACTCTTCTTATGGTACCACTGATAATGACAAGAGGCAACTCTGTAATTATTTATCTGGAGAGTTAGTACTTCAAGAAAAATTCTTTGTAAACTGAAAAAGTAAGTATTTTTTAACTCTGATTGTCGAGTTAGACATGGCTGTCAAAATGAACAGTTTAACCCAAAGAAAACTCACATAAGACTACAAAAACATGATGTAAAATGTAACTAAGGAGCAGCCTTAAGGAGCAGTGGAAAGCGTCCCTGGCCACAGAAGTGGCTTTGGAACAAAATGCTCTGTAAGGTCCCTTCCTACTCAAGCCATTCTGTGATTCCATGACTGGTTCCCAAGGGTAGCTGATGGAATTCATACTGTGAGTAGGAAAGTATAATTTTTATAATGTCCCAGTATCAAATAAAAGCTCTTTATTCTCACATGTGCTTGGATGCACAACAGATGTCGAGAAAATCATGCTGGTTTGGATGCCTGGGGTCAAAAATAATTCCAAAGGCTGGGAGACAGCCAAATCAGGAAATGAAAACTGAACTGCTTCCCATGGTGAGAAGGGTGGAAAGGGGAAAGAATAAGCCTGGAATAAGAAGATAATTTTACATTATTTCATTAAAAACTCACTGAAATATGTCATAGGACAAGACTAAATCCCTGTGCATGTTTTTGTGTCAGAGCTGCAGGATAGAACTATCTGGGTAAGGAACAGAGATAGTTGCCCAGGATAACTGCAATTCCTCCTATTTAAATGAATTCCTTCTATTTAAACCAGTCAAACTAATAAAAATAGTCTATGTTGAAGGTATAGATGACCCTACTAACAAGAGTGCAGTAACATTCTCCAGGGTGAGATGGAAGACAATGAAGCATTCACTAATGAGATAGAAAAATGCAGTCACCTTTCTCAGTCACAAAGCCCTGTCATCCGGCTGACATTTCCCTTGACAGCTATTCCACATTAAATGGCCATATCTGCATTTTAAATATTACCACTTCTGAAGCAACTGCACTGCTAAGGATTTGAGTGATTTATACTGTTTGTATCCACTTCATTTGAATTCTGAAGATTTTGCTTTTTATTTCTGTAAGAGAAAGTGTTCTTAGAATAATTGTACTTCAAAATACAAAACACTGAGTCTTCTGAATTTCATGGCTACTGTCTCTGCTGAATACATAAAGGAGGTACACTTTAATTTTTCCTGGTTGTTACATCTTATTAAATAAGTCATTAGTTTTAGGGGGTTTGCCTAAATATATAAAAATTTATCAAATAGCACAGATGCCATCCCAGCAAATATGTTTGATTCAGTCATTTAACCAGAGAGCTGGGAAAGTTCCTGGTAAAACAGAGCTCATCTAGAGCTTGTGAATATGAATTCAAGCCTAATTAAGGAAACAATCTAACCTACAAATTCTAATCACGTTGCAATCACTTGTGGCGCTACATGTTAAATATAAGATAAACAAAATAACAACAGTGGGTGGCTTCTTACATATTCTTATCTCATTGCTGCTTGTCTAAACGAGTTGTTCCTGCAGGTGGCATCCTTAGAAAGCCTTTTCCATGCAGAGCCTGTGCCTCACACTGCAGCCTTTCCCAAGTCTTGGGAGGCCTCTCTGCCCTCAATCATTTCTAGCCAGTCAATGTCCAAATGTACTGGGTAAGATGAGCAGCAAGCCCAGCCTGATTGCTTACCCCCCTTTCTTTAGCAGATGTAAAGAGAACAAACACAGTGTTCTGGCACCCAGACGTTGAGAATAGGAGGAGACCAGCAGTTCTGAAAGCCTGATTCAGCAGAGCTCTTAAATTCTGTGGATTACAATCAATCAAACTTTGACTCTCAAATTGCTGCAGTTATCTCTGCCAGAGATTATGTCCTTCTCTTTCCCTGTGGGATAGGATAAGGAACCACAGGCAGGTGAAAAAGCCCCTGAGTTATCTCAGTTCACAGTCCTGAGTGTGAATTTCAACAGCCACCATTTCTCAGTTATGCTAAGCATGGGTGAAATTCCTTTCAGGACTGGAGTAAAACACTGCACCCGAGCAGACAACCTGCAGGGTGTCCCCAAGAGCTCTTCTGTAACACGTTCTTGCATTTCAGTAATTTCTTTTTTGAGGCAGCACAGCTCGAACAGCACATCTTGCCTGTGGCTCAAAGACAATTTAGAAGATAAACACACAATTTATCCTCTCAATAAAGGCCTAGGAAACAGAGGGGAAGATGCTTCCCCCTCCCATCCAATGATATGTATTAGATGGATTCACTGTGACATAAAGCAAACCCTTGTTTGCTATTAAAAGGTGATAAACTGATTTTGTGCATGGACTTCTGTCAACACCTGTGCTTGCAACTGTAATCTCAGCAGATACAAAAGAGTCAGTACACACAGATTTTCATGACTGTATCTCTCCAAAGCAGTGTTTCCCTTTCCTCTTCTGTTTGTCACAGTTAATAAACTTTATCCAACTCAAAACTTACATGTATTGAAGAAACTGCTTTTCCTGCACTGCTCGACTGTCCCAGTCCAGGGGGCAGAGAGGGAGCACCGTGCCTGGAAAGCCCATGCCAGGCTGGAGTAGGAACTGCAGCTCCCTTTCACTGGCACAGAAGCAAACCCTGGGAACAAAGATAGACGTTTATATAGATGTTTGTATAAATACAGCACATTTCCTCCCTCAGAATCGTGTTTTCTGCAGATACATGCACGGGAAGAAAAACCAGTGATCCTCAAAGGGACTCAGGCTTGAACCTTTTGTCTTGAAGTGCAAGGCAGAATGTGGGAGGGGAAGTATTGCAACAGGAAATGTCACAAAGAGAAGAAAGCAAGAAGGCTTCGAGCATACTGCTGATAGAGTGATTTTAATAAATTATTAAGAAGTAGTTGCAGCCTTTTGTTTATCCTGGTTTACCTGCAAGAAATGGTTGGAGGTTTTTAAAGAAACTCTTGTGACTAGACTGTGAAAATGTTTCCCTCCACTAAGGAAGAATCACTGGCCTGTTTTCCAACCCCCCTGAATGTTCAGGCTCTAATCACAGTTCCGTATCACTTCATTATAGATTGCCCTGAGGACGAAAAGGGACCTGAAATTCATTAACTACTTAGATTTTATTTAAGAAAAGAAAGGCAAGAATGTTTTTAGAGGACTTCCTTCTCAGTATAATTTAACCTCTACTGGGAAAAAAAATAATACATCTGAGTTTTGAAAAGCAACTGAAGTGGTCTAAAAACCAGAAAGAAAAATCACAGAAAAATTAGGAAACACAAACTTGGGTTTCAATTGACTGAAAATGTCCAGGATGACACAAGAGGAGAAAGGTAGAAAGAATGGGAAGAAAATAATAATAACAAAGCAAACCACGTCACTCCATCAGCTTAAGGCAGCTGTTACTGCCCCGGTGACTCTGACGGGTGACTGACCCAGCTTTCCAAAGGCACAGCTACCCCGCCCAGCAGCCTGAAAGGATGAGGAAGATGTGCACCACCTAAACCTCCCTGATGAAATGCTCGAGCAGGGGAGGCACCAGCGGCTGCTCTCACCGGGTCACCCCTGGGATCCACGGGCAGGCAGCAGGGACACTGCGAACCCCTCGGCCGCGCTGCCGTGCGCGTACAGGCGGATGTCTGGATNGAGGCAAAAGCCAGCGGCTGCCACTCAGCTGAAGCCTTTGCTGCCGCTTTAGTGAAGCCTTTGCTGACACTCTCCGCCTGCCCCGTTAGCAATCCCACAGGCAGGCACACGATGACAGCCGCGAAGGGAAAGCCCCCGGCAGGTCCCCAGCGGCTGCTATGGCGCGTCCCGTCCGTGTGGCCGGGAGCCGGGCCGGGGTTGTGCTCTGCGGACACTGGAGTCTCTTCTAAAAGAGACTCCTTTTAGGTGCTTCTTCTACAGCACCGTTGGTGTCTCATAGTTTGAACTACACCTTTAAAGTTGTTAATACTTCATCTTCCGATACTCGGAACAAATACTGGCATTAAGGAAGTGTTTAGGGTTCTGCTCTCATTGCAGCGCTGCNGGAGCCGGGCCGGCGTTGTGCTCTGCGGACACTGGAGTCTCTTTTAGAAGAGACTCCTTTTAGGTGCTTCTTCTACAGCACCGTTGGTGTCTCATAGTTTGAACTACACCTTTAAAGTTGTTAATACTTCATCTTCCGATACTCGGAACAAATACTGGCATTAAGGAAGTGTTTAGGGTTCTGCTCTCATTGCAGCGCTGCTGCTGTCCACAAAAATCGGTGGACAAGCCAATAAGTACACACTCGAGAGAGGCTCTGTTTATTTCAGAGTTGGCCAAGCCTGGGTGCTCCGTGATACTCCGAAAATCAAGAAATTAGTGTTCATTGGCTTCAACTTACACTGTTCTCTTGTTAATTAGTAGTCTGCTGTTGTTTAATGATCCTCTCGCTTCTCATGGCAATTAGACTGCGCGGTCAGGCTTTCCCTTGGTCTGAGGTGGGTTCTCAGCTGGTGGTTGTGATCTGTCCCTGCCGGAATTACCTTTTGCCCAGGCGGAGCAGATTCAGCACAGTCACTGAGTTGTCTTTATTGGTTTCTTCCTTATCTTGGAACTTCTGCTAAATGTCTTTGTGGCCCATAAATTCTGCCTTCTTTGTGTTCACCATCAGTGGCACATCCTTCTCCCCAGGCCTAGTTAACCTCTCCCCGGGTCAGATCTTTGAAACACGCCCAGCCTGTCAGGACAATCCACAAACACCAGAGGTTTCTGCCCAACAAGGAGACAGAGGAGTCCTTTACGCAAATAAAGGGAGGGATTCCACCGCGGCACACGCCACGGGCTTTTCTCTCTCGAGGTTTCAGAGGGCACCGCCTCCTTTTATCCTCACTCCGGCCGCGCCTCGCCCTCTTCCTCTCCCCATTGCTGAGGTCCTGGGAAGGTGCAGCCTCCCCGAACCCCCTGCCACGTATTCCCTCCTTGAACCTCCTGTTTCACCCCAAAGTTCAGAGGGTCAGCCTTGTGCAGACCCGTCTGTTTCAGGAGCCAAGCTGTCTGGGCTCTGACACGAACCTGCTGCCCAAAGTCAGTAGAGACATTAAGACCCATTTCCAAGACGTTAACACCCACACCTTCACCCACCAAATTATTTGTAAAGACGTCAGCACACATCTTTCTTCTCAAGCCCTAAACCTGAACAAGGCAATTCTACCCACACAGCCCTGGTTGCCTGGGAGAACAGCCTGGCCCCGCCTGGACTCACCCTCGGGTCAGGGAGTTGTAAAGAGTGATAAGTTCTCCCCTGAGCCTCCTTTCTCCAGGTTAACCCCCACCCTGGCTCCCTCAGCTGCTCCTCACGGGACTTGTGCTGCTCCAGCTCCATTGCCCTTCTCTGGACTCGCTCCAGCTCCTGAACGTCCTCCCTGAATTTGGGGGGCACAAAACTGGGCACAGCACTTGAGGTGTGGCTTCACCAGTGCCGACTACAGGGGAAGAATCCCTGCCCTGGTCCTGCTGGCCACGCTATTCCAGATACAGGCCCAGTGCCATTGGTGTTCTTGGCCCCCTGGGCACACCTGGCTCATGTTCAGCCACTGCCAACCAACACCCCCAGCTCCCTTTCCCCTGGGCCCCTTTCCAGCCTGTGGGGCTGCAGGGAGTTGTTGTGGCCAAGGAGTGGTACCTGGCACTTGGCCTTGTTAAATCTCAACATTGTTGGTCTTGGCCCACGGATCCAGCCTGTCCTGATCCCTCTGCAGAGCCTTCCTGCCCTCCAGCAAATCAACACTCCCACCGAACTGGATGTCATCCACAAATTTACTGAGGGTGCACTCGATTCTTTCATCCAAGTCATCAACAAAGGAACAGGACTGGGCCCAACACTGATCCCTGGGGGAAACCTCTGGTGACCGGACACATTCTGGATCCAGCGCCATTCCCAGCACTCCCTGGGCCTGGCCATCCAGCCAATTCTTACCCCAGCAAAGAGTGAACCCATCCAAGCCGTGGGCTGACAGCTTTTCCCAGAGAATGCAGTGGCAGATGGTGTCAAAGGCTTTGCTGAAGTCCAGGTGGACACATCCAAGTGTTTTCCTCATCCACTAGGTGGGTCACCTGGTCATAAATGGAGATCAGGCTGCTCAGGCAGGACCTGCCTTTCCCAAACCCATCCTGGCTGTCCCTGATCCCCTGGCTGTGCTGTATGTGCCTTGTGATCACACTCAAGATCTGCTCCATAACCTTCCTGGGCGCTGAGGTCAGGCTGACAGGCCTGGAGTTCCCCAGATCCTCCTTTCAACCCTTGCCATGGATGGGTGTCACCTGGGTGATCAACCTCCAGTCACCTGGGACCTCTGTGGTCAGCCAGGACTGATGGTAAATGATGGAGAGTGGCTTGGCAAGCCCTTCCACCAGCTCCTTCACTGCCCTGGGTGGGTCTCATCCAGTCCCATAGACTTGTGAGACTCTAAATGTGCTTTAGGAGCTGCTCAGGACCCTAAAGGCACTCACAGCAAGGGAAAGAAGGCAGCTGACAGTTCAGCTGCACAGCAATGTACACATTGCATTACCAATCTCCTTCCTGATGCCCTGTTTACAGGGTTAAAGACTACAGCAATACCAAATTGCTTCATTTGCATCAGTAAGCAGAAGAACATAACCTACAATGTCTTCAGTATTTGTCATACATTCAACATGCAAGACAATGAATGCTTTGTACCTTATGGAACAAAAGTACACCCAGAAGCTGTAAAGAAGAATTTCCTGTAGTGTTCTGGCAGACCAGCTTCTGGCAGAAAATTGATGCAAGGCATAATCCTTTAAACAGGATTTTTATCTTATCTTCTGGCACTTTAAATATGTTCTTGCAGCGTTGAGATATCACATGTGTCAGGACATGACCCTGACAGTGTCACCCAGGATAAAACCAATTAGTCTCTCATGAATTCCTGCAGCTATGTTCACTGAGGTATTTATTTCCAGTTCTTCCTTTTGGAAGTAATTGTGTCATGTAGAGAGTTAAACCCTCTTTTATATTTATGCACTGGGTGATGTAATGGAAATGCCGCTTTCTGCACATCATTTACCAAAGAGAAGGAATTCGCCTTGTACAAATTTGTTACCCAGGCAGTGAAATGACTGTTTATTCACTGTACCTTGTTACACTGGGACAGCTGCTCAGTGCCAGCACTGTGAGCAGGGATAAGTTGTCTTGTCCTGTGCCTGTGGGAATTGCTTTATGCACTAACCAGCCTCTCAGAATGCTGCCTAGATTAAAAAAGATGGAGAAAAAGTAATATGCAGTCCTGAAAGCCGGTGCCTGAAGTTCAGCTTAAAGATTCAACTCAAGGAGGACAAATTTCCTCCTTCTTGCGGGTTACTACACCTCTTTTCCTCCCACCCCCTCTAAAAAAACAGAGCTAGATTCTAAGGAAAGACTTTCTAAAAGGCTAAATCATCTTGGAGCAAAACGTGCTTTTAGTATCCCACTGCACTCCTGTGAGACATATCAGGTCTGTCCTGCACTGGAATACTTTCAGCAAAGTGATGTTAACAGCTATTTCTCTGCTGTCTCAGGGCAGAGAAAAAAAATTCCATTATATCTGATAACTGATTTGGATCAGGATTAGTCATCGATTTGTGAACAGTGCTGCTGCCACTGGGAGGGGCACGGTGCAGGCTGGTAATGGACCATACAAGGGCAGGCTTCCTGCTCCAATAAAGGAAGAATTGTGCACTCTATTGCCAGCAGGCAAAATTTTCAGAGGAGATGCAATTTTGATTAGGATTTTCCATCTCTGAATAAGAGCAAAGTCTCAATCTAGTCAATTTGTATCTGCAAGACTGATAATTTTTAAGAGCTGATAACATAAAATACTGGGTAGTTTTTTTTTGCCTGACTCATTGCTTGTAAATCTCTAACGTTTAAAGTCACTCCCCAGTGTACATTTTCCCATTGTAAAACCAATATCAAAGAAATGCATCACACTGCTTTGGCTCCTCCTTGGTAGGAACTTCAGATATGCAGGGAGAAAGCAAAAGAGATTCTCCATGGAAACCTGGAGTTTGCTTTTGTACATCTTGGGGGCTGATGAATGAATCCTGTTTCACAAGGTATCATGAAAAATGCCAGACCAAGACCATCAGCAGGATCCATGAGGCCGTGAGGGTGTACCTCACCAGAGTACAGATCCCTTTTGTACCAAAGTGTTTTTTAGGATTTCTGCCAAAAACCTGTTTCTCCTCAGCCAGACAGCAGTGACTGACACACCACTTCCCTGGTGGTCACTCCTTTGTTTTGTGGCAGCAAAATCAAAATTCCTTTTGCAAATGCTACCCCTACAGTTCCTGCCTGTTTGTGTCATGGTTTAACCCCAGCCAACAGGAATTGCTGCAGAGTGTATCTCTGGGACCAAAGATCAGATGCCAAGGTGAGTGGGAAAAGCAATACAAATCTCTGCTAATCTAGAGGTGCTGTACAACTGCTGAAAGCAGGCAGCTTTCAGTAATTTGAAGTCTTCAGTGGGTGTTTAATAATACACCTGCTCATTGATTTGTGGTCAGAAACATTCCTGCCTTGGTCAGTACGCTTTCTCCTCTCTGTCTCTCACCCTCTTTTTTCAGTCCCTTTGTCTCACATTTGTCTGATCACTTGTTTTCTTTGGGAGTTCTGGGTACTTGACTCTTCTTATTATTTGGGCATAAACATCAGTTTTATGGAGGTGGAGGTGACATGAGAATCCCAGGTGGTTCTGTTATCAGGGATATGCGTGACAAAGTCGTAGCAGCTGTAGTGATGCTGCACCTAACAGCACTGTGTGATGTGGCACCTGGTGAAACCCTTGCTGCTTGATCCCAGTAAAAAATGATACCAGAAATGATACCAGCATTCTTATCTAAAGTACTTGCTGGTTGCTCTGCCTGGTTACTCCTTCACTTTCTATACACAACTGGTCAGCTGGGCCTTGCAACTGCTATGTGTGCTGGGAGCCACACAGGAAAATAAGTCACTTGTAAGTTAGCCTGGTTTGAAGGTTGTGCAGTCAGAAAAATAGCCAATCAATTATAGAGACCGATAAACAAAGCAGGATCTGGCAGGCCCAGAGGTTGCTCAGAGGTACCTCTCAGCCAGGATAACATTCAACTGACTCCTGCTCCACTGCACATTTCCTCTGAGATCTAAATATTATTGTTACCTGGCACCAAATGCATCATAGTTGGTTTCTCTATGGCAGCAGCCAGACTCACAGGAGTAGTAAAAAAAGCAACTGACCTCTCTTCACATTATTTATGTGTTCCCCATCCCATTGCTGGCAGGAGCAATCCATACTCCACCTGTCTCACACACATCCTTTGCTAAGCAGAAGGCTACTGTCCCCAAAAAGCAGCTGCTGGCACTCAGGTGCACAGTGGACACTGGCTCCAAAAGCTCCTGCTGGGCTCCACACTGGCAGCATGTCTGGGGGTTGCAGACACTTGTTCTGGCAGTGACAGCCCACCTGACCAATCCAGGGTCTCAGTACATGTCCTGTTGTCATTATTGTGCTGGCAGGAGCAGATTCCAAGAACAGGAAATCAGAGGGGGTCTGTCACACCAGGCTTCAGTACAGGTATTCTACACTTGACTTCCCCAAGATCTGATATGAAATAGAGGGAGCAGTGAGGAATTCTATGGGAACAACTGCTGCAGTTAAACTGGACACTCATATCTGCAAACCTCCTCTTCCAAAGGCTTCTTGCCAGGGCCTTGTCACATGGCAGCAGGAAATAAAGCTGCAAGCTGTTGCTGGCAGTCTCAGATCCCTGCCTCTGGCTGAAGCATGAGTGTAGACAACAAAGAACAGAACAGTAAACTTTGATACTGGTCACCATGAAAGATACCAGTTCCCCCAAAGGAAGGCAGAAACTCTGTACAGGACCAAGGCACTCACTACCAGCACTAAACCTACAGGGTCTAAATTGGAATTTCTCTTTTGACTTTGTGGGGGTCTTTGTTTTCCTTCTCTAGAAACATTGTACTGAGACAAGTAAGAGCAATGTTCCTCATGGAGTCACTCCATAAGGATCTTTTATGCATGTAGTTTAATGATGCTGCCAAGCCAACAGGTTATTTACTGACCTGCGGTATCTCAGTTTTTGCCATGACTACAGGACCCTCAGGACAGCTTTCTCTTGAATATCCTTGGGTTGTTAAATTAGCTCTAGCAGTCAGTGCTGGGAACTCAGGTGACTCAGAGCTGGCAGGAAAATATGGTTTAAAGAGTTCTGCACTTACTTGGGTTTGCCTCCTTCTTGTGCAAGGATGATTCTGCCACAGAGTTCACCATCTTTTGGGCAGCTGTCCAGGACTGTCCTGCTCCCTGGCAGCCCAGCACCTTACATTCAAGTGCTTCCTATCTGCATGACTTGTCTGAGGAACACCCAGCTCAATTTATGGAGCAAAGCCTTATTAATGAGATAGCAAATGTAGTGAAGTACTGAGCAAAAAGTCAAGTCTCATGTTGGTTGTCCACCTCAGTAGCAGAAAATCAAGAGGCTGGAGTGCTCAGAGCTGGTACTGGAGGCTGCTTCTCTCCAACAGTGAGAAGCACTCTTCCTCTTCTCTTCCTGAGGAGGAACCCAGTGTTTTCCCAGAAGTCACTCAAGGTCTGTAGAAATCAGTCCTAATAAGAGTGACATGTTGCCAGGGACTGGGAACGTCTCTAGAGAATGTCAAGAAGCCAAAGGGTACATTGTGAGTAACAGAGATTAGAAGTTATGGCTCAGAAAATAGATGCTTTCAGGCACAAAATGAATGTTCATTTTGCTTGAGAGGACTTGAAAAAATTAAAGCATACTGTCATCTCCTGTTTAAACTACATCTCTAGAAAAGAGGTGATGAGGTTTTTTTTCCTCCCTGACAAGTCAGAGATTAAAGAAATTTAAAAGTAATGCAACACTCAAAAAATTATATAAAAAAAGAGATTCCTGTCTGCCAATCCTATGAGCTGGTGGAGGTGACATGGGCCAGGGCAGCTGAGCTGGTTTATGTCTGGGTCTGAAATACAGTACAAACAAAGGCAGAATAGCTGTTGGACAGGTCTGAACTCCCTGCCTCAGACATCCCAGAATACTAAGGGGGAATCTCAGCCCCTTCTCTCTTGGGTGTGGTAGGTAAGCATGAGCACACTGCCAAAGAGCATGTGAAAAGCTACTCTGCCTCTGAGGAAAGGTTGTGAGAGCTGGGGTTGTTCAGCCTGGAGCAGGGAAAGGGCTCCAGGGAGACTTTATTGTGGCCTTTCAGTACTTAAAGGAGTCTTAGAAGAAAGACAGGGGTGAACTTTTTAGTAGAGCCTCTTGCAATGGAATGGGGCATAATGCTTTAAAACTAAAAGAGGGTAGATTTAGGCCAGATATAATTTTTTATAATGACAATGATAAAATGCTGCAGCAGGTTGCCCAGAGAGGTGTCTCATCCCTGAAAACATTCAAGGTCAGGTTGGATGGGGCTCTCAGCAAACTGGTCTAGTTGAAGATGTCCCTGCTAATTGCAGGGGGATTGGACTAGACGACCTTTAAAAGGTGCTTATCAACTCAAATGATTCTATGAGGGCTGTTAAAAAGGCTGGCAGCTGGCTCTGGGAGGGGAGGCTGGTGAGAGCAGGCTTCCATGAGGCACCTATCTCTGCAATGAAATGGGCTGGGGAAGATTCACAGCAGGAACAGAAAGCAGCATCATTTCTAACACAGTCCGCTGAGATGTTCCTCCTTCTTTTTATTGCTCCCTACTTATCTGTGTTTTCCACTTTTTATCTCCAATACTGGTTTACTCACACCACGAGGCTACCCCTGGAGGGACCCTGGCTGATGCTGTGATGTGTTTTCACAGGCTGAGATCTCCAGGCAATTACAGGCTGACTGGAAATCAGTGGAACAACTTCACAGCCACATCCTGTCAAGATTTGATCTAAGAAATTGTACAGAAATTGAGAACTAGTATCTTCACATGCATAATGCATACTTTGATTTTCTGCTTGCTTGGCATCCTTCTAAAGAAGCTGTTGGAATGTTTCATCAACAAATGAAGATCTCAGCAGAAGCCTGAGATAACATGCTGAAGGAAAGGAAACCAAAGCAATGTGAGACACTAGATTTTCCTGAAATCAAGTCCTGTCCTGCTCCTCAGCATTCCTGTGACAGATCCTGACCTATGAACCATCAGTCCAATCCACTGATGAGGGCCTAAAGGTCAGAGTGAAGTCTGGCCCTATAGGGGACAATGATGTCCAGGCAGCTGCATGAACAGCAGTAGCAATTCCCAAGGGCATATCTGGAAGGATGCCCACAGGAACACATCATTGCTGAGGCCAATGTTCTCATTCCCATAAAAGAGGAAAAGAACAAGGCAGAAACCTTTTATTTGTACTGGGCTTTGGGAAAGAATTAAACCAGGAATTTTTGGAAGCCCAAAGAAGAATAGTCTCCTAAGAAGGAGGTTTAATTTCCATGCTGAGGAATTTCACTGGAACTCCAACTTCAGTTACTGGGTTTTGCCAGTGTTTATAGCCAGTAATAAAATAACTACTTACAGGTAGCTTCTCCCTGCCTGCCCAAGTAAAGCAATGAAATTTAAATTACATGCAGTGAATAATTTTAAAAATACTGCATAAAAAGTTGCTTGAGCACTTGTAAGCAATTGAAAGAGATTATTTTTAACAGCGTGTTTGGCGTGTTCTGCTCCAGAACACTCCCTATGGAATGCTATACAGTGGGCCAAAGTTCCACAGAGTAGTTCAAGACCATTAACTGAAGCTAAAATTTTGGGAGCTTCAGGGCATGAAGGGCAGCACAAACCCTGGCAAGAAAGTTTGATCTGTAGGCCAGATGACCCATGGTGTGGCTCTGTCCTTTAGCAAAGAACAGAGGTCTTCCTTGGTGAGGGCACATTGTGTCCTCAAAGATCCTATTTCCAATTAACAGCAAATCCACAGAGAAATCTGTTCAGTCTTTATCTTCAGGCTATCTTTCAAAAGATCCCCAGAAGAAACCACCACCATGAATAAAAGGTTCTTGTCATGGCATGGTCACGCTACAGAAGGAAACTGGCAGTTCTGTTCTCTCCCTTTGGGTGGCCATTGAGAAAATATTATTTTATCTATGTCCTTGCAAGGGTATGAAGCTATCACCTGACTTCAGAAAACAGCAATTCTCTGTCTAGGGAAATGAACTGAGGGGCTTTTGCTTTTGGGAAGCCAAGAGCAATGGCTTTTCCTTTTCCTTTTCCTTTTCCTTTTCCTTTTCCTTTTCCTTTTCCTTTTCCTTTTCCTTTTCCTTTTCCTTTTCCTTTTCCTTTTCCTTTTCCTTTTCATTGTCTTCAGCATGTGAATGAAAGGCACATGGAGAAATATCTGTTCCCTATCAGGGTGGGAGAGGATAAAGCCTTAGACTGAGTCTTTCCCTGACAAATATTAACAGGAGGTGAAGACCAGGATTGATTATGGGGGTTTCAAAGGTCTTATACGGAAGCAGGTGTCCCAACCCTATTGTTCATCAATAAAAAATGTATATTGAAGATTGTTTCAAGAATCTTCTATTTCTTCCTCTGAATGAGGCAGTCACAGACATCCTTTGCGGCACAGAAAATAACACACAAAAATATGTTAATGCTGGAGTCTTAAAATCTTAAAGACTTAGATATATTACTAGTTTCAAACCTTCTGCTGTATCATTAGAGTGAAATTAAAAAAAAGAACAGTGCTGAGCAGGTAAACCATTTCTCTGTTTAAAGCCTGAAAAGGATGCATTTTAAAGACTGGTTTAGTCATCAGGCCAGCCAGGAACCACGAGGAGTAGAAAAGTGAGTTATCCAAACTGCTTACAAAAACCTGCTCCTCCTGAGAAAGGCAAGTGTTGACCTGTAACAGGTTCACAAGAAGTTCCTGAACTACAGGCCTCTCATGCAGAACTGCAGAGCATTTGTAAAGCTGATGAAAGCCCAGGAAAACATGAGGAAGCCCATGAACTGGCAGGATGGGCAGTGCAAGCATTGTAAGGAAAACAGACATCCTGTTCTACTTCTAAAATCCTTTGAACAAGCTGATGACATGGAGACTATTGCCACAGGAGGAAACTGCAGCCAAAGCCAGCAAAAGGTAAGGGCACCTCTGTGGTTTTGTGAGGATTTCAGATACTGCATCTCATTATGGTGTTTTGAAACCAAGATAGAATCACAGAATCCTAAACAAGTCCAATTGTAACATCAGCCCCTTTTGCTTGAGTTTGAGCACTCGTTACTAGAGGATCTCCAAGGCAGAGATGGGGCATACATCTGCCTAGACCTGTCCTCATAGAGCTCAGGAAGCTTTTGGAGTGATCCCTGCCTTATCAAATGGGAACAGTTTCCTGCCCCACACCAGCAAATAATGTAAGATCCTTGTCAGAGGTTCCCCATTTTGCTTCAGGGATTGTTTTTAAGCTGTGTATGTCTCAGCAGCTACATGAGACTGACTTAGATCAGCTGCTGAGGGATGTAAATGCTTCAGGGTAAATAGGGAGGAACACCCTCACTGAGCCTGCCTTGGGGTTTTTTTGTGTCACTTCGCCCACTTGGGGTGTGCAGCTGAGCTGACTCATGTCTGACACAAGAGCTGCACAGGCCTTCTCTGTGCTCCCAGAGAGCCTGCACTTGCCATGCAAACCTCTCACCCCTCAGCAAAATAAAATCTCAATTATTAGTCTCATGCACGTTCCCCCAGCTCCTCTCTGTGTCTGTTATTTTTGCTGTATCTGATGACACTCACCAGGGTGCAAAGTGTTAACAACCTGGGGTACTCTCAGGATGTTTTACTTCTGGTCTCACCAACACCTGCAATATTTGACTCCTGAACCAAAGGATGCTTTTCTCCATGCACTGCTGATTAGTCCTTCAGGGGCAAACTCCCTCTGCCATGGGACTGAAGTTCTGCTTACCCTAGCAGTGCCCTTTTCCCACCACCCCCTTTGCCCCAGGAGCAGGCAGGGACTGCACAGTCCCCACTGCTGTCACTCTCCCAGGACAGGGCAAGACCTAAAGCTCTAACCTTGAGATGAAAACAAGAATGCACAAAGGGATGTATTGGCTAAGACAATAAGCAGGAAACTGATTTCTGTTTCTCTGCTTTGGGTCCAATAGTAAGGCTGTAAGAGTCTCTACAATTCTCCATGGCTTTCCTGATTCTTTTCCCTCTGTTTCCTTCCTGTGTGGATGATGAGTTGGGCAACATCCAGGCAATTGGACTCCAAGCTCAGCCAGATGAGTGGAAAAATCCAGGACATGAAGACAGAGATGGAAAATGTGCCTGTGTTCAAATTATCATTAAATTTCACAGAACAAGAGAAATACCTTCCCCTAAGAGAACCAGTGTCTTGTTTTTGTGGGATCTAGAAGCTGTAAGAAATCTGCCAAAGAAATAACATCTCCATTTTCTCTGCCACTGCTTCCCCCTGCCCCCTGCAAACTTGAGTGAAGAGAGTTGGGAGGTTTCCATAGTTACACAGCACCATTAAGCAAGAGGGGAAAATAATACCTAGGGGATCATGCAAGAAAAAGAAAAAAATATGTTTATTAAAATGTCCAGTTTAACTGCTTCCTGTTGACAACATCAGAATTAAATAAGCAGTGTAGCAGAAGAAGGCTGCTAGTGAAAATCCTGTGAATGCCCTGTTCATTTGTGGGTGTCAAACTTTGACTCAGAGTGTGATGTCTCTGGCATTTCTCTGCCAGCCCGGTGCTGCAAGTGCCTAAGCAGATAATGACCAGCATTCCCCCAGATTCGTGTTCAGCAGCACATTAAGCAGTGACAATGGGGACCTCTTGTGGGATCCCATTACAGCTCATCACCAACATGCAAAACACCATTCCCCAGCCCAGGGAGGGAAGCCTGGCAGCGAATTTATGGTAAATGCTCAGTACATGAGGCAAGTTCCTCACCCTGCTCTGTTTTCTGTTTAACACTGAGCTTTGCAGGCTGCGTCATGCTAACAAGGCAAAGAGGTTCCAGTCTATGGCAAACAGTTTGTAAGGAAAAGTGGATTGACCCAGGAGTTTTACATCTCCCTTACAAACATCATGCCCTGGTGAAAGTGAACCAAACGAAACTTTTTGAATGACTGTGGGATGAGACCAAAGTATTCCATAATAAGATTTATGCCAATTAACTTTCATTCTCTGGTTACAAAGCAACATACAGGGAAGCTGCTTAAAATGATAGTCATATTATTATACTTAGTTCTGTCTTGAGGTTGGGGTGTGTGTCCATTTTAGATTTAGGGAGTGCCCCATATATCTTTAGGAGTGTTGGACATTATGGTGTAATAAAGTACTTAATTTTTTCAGTGGATGACATATGTTATATTAATTGTTAGGAGAAACAACATCATACCATAATTTATGAACAACAGAAGTGAAATTATGGCTTTGATGCTCTGCAGATAATGCTGGATCCCTTTTTTTTTCATCTAGGGCAAGGATGCAAACTGTATATACATCATGTTCCTGAATTTACCACATATTTTCCTGTGTACTGAGCAGAGGGATCACCTGAGGTCTGGCTGCTCAACAAAAACCTAGCTGCAGAAATGGCCTGGACCATCCTTATCCAACTTCCTTCCTGTGTAGCTCATCCCACAGTCCATGTTTCCACAACCTCATGGATAGTCCGCAGCTGCTGACTATCCCAGAGAGACCGTCCCAGAGTGACCTCCTTGCAGCAGACCTGCTGCTGAAGTTCAGGGGACCAATAGGTCCCAAGGTGACCAGTTTGTAGAAGCCTTGGCAAAACAAAACTGCCCTGAACCTGAGGCCTTTGTGCAGCTGAGAGCAGCTCCGGCTCTGCCATCTGAAAGCCCCAGGGAATAAAGGTACCTGGAAGAGCCACTGTGGAACAAGGGCTGGAAATGGCCTTTGATGAAGAGAGAAGCAGCATCAGCACAAAGTGGGAAACTACTCAGTACCTACAGACACAAGAGGAGAAACACAGAAGTCCAAAAGGCGAGAGAAACGTGGAGAAATCTCAAGATTGCTGTTTGGGAGGAGTAGGATGGAGACATGAGGGAGAAGGCTTGCAAATCCAGAGCAGATGGTTGATTTGGAGGAGGACCTGAGATGCTCAGATGGAAGAGTCTGCTGGGGCCATGCAGTGGCTTCACAGGCAACATGCCCCCATCCTGTCTGGAAGTCAATCCCCCCTGCCATGCGATCAGCTGGGAGGGCACTGGATTGAGATGAATGAAAACCACTCGCATGAGGAAAGCAATATTAGTTAAAATGACTTATCATACATTTAGTTAATTACTAAGTGAATTGCTTTAATGCTACATGGAATACACAGCTGTGTTTAATGAGCTGCTGAAAGGCTTTCTGGGCAAACTTTAATAATATCACTATTCTCACTGAAGAAAATTGCTGCAGGGGAAAATGCAGCTGTTCACACCTAAAATGTTCCGAGTGACAGCTCACCAACTATTATCTTTAGGGTACACAGGAGTCTGTTTCATTAATATGAAATGTTAAATATTTATGCTTATCACCTGTGTGCAGCCGCCTGGGCAGGCTGCAAGCCCAGTTCTGGTGACAGAGAAGGCAATTTCCAGGATAGGTTAAATAAAGCCAACCCCTTCTTTTCACTTCCTGTCACAGCTCACACTTCCCAGGTCTCAGACCTGGAACCACCTCACTGTTTCCCTAGGACTCTCTCCAGCAGGCCTACATCCCTTCCACAAGAAATGCCCCAGCTCAGACACAGCTCCCCAGCCCATAGCTGACCTACTGCAATTAGGAAAGAACCAGTTGATTACTCAGGTGTATGGTGGACAGCAGCCTGTGGTACATCCCAGTGGGAGGCACCCCTTCCCTGAGACAGCACCGGTATCTCCTGTCTGTGCCTCGGGTCACTTCAGCAGTTCTCCAAGCCAAGAGTCACAGCTCCTACCCAAGTACACCTGCAGTGAGCTGCATCTCATTTCTGGGCCCAGCTGTCAGGTGGAGAAGGGCAGTGCTGACAGGACTTTTCTGAGAACTTGCCCCAGGAGTCTTCTGCTGCCTCAAAGTGACTTTCGGTATCATGATGAGTTGAGACAACCTGAAGCACTTAAAAGATTTGAGAACACTGTGAGAAGCATTTGTTTATCTTTGGTTGGAAGAAGCACAGTCACTTGGGAAAGATAAATTTCAGCGATGTTTTTGACTTCTATAAACAAAGTCAAATATTTTGACTGTAGCGATGTAGTGAGTGCCATGCATTACAAATACAGTCAGGAGCAGTTTCTGCTGAGCACTTGATCAGACTGGTGGGTACTTGGTCTGCCTTCTATTTGTTGCCTCATTCAGAATAAAGTACCAGTCTTCTGAATATAATTTGTGAATACATTATTCTATTTTGAGCTCAGGAAACGCTTCAGTCTTTTCCGATTTTCAGAGTACTTGAAGGACCAAGTGCAAACATTCTTGCCTGGATCATTTATTGAGGAAAGAAACCATTAGCTGCAGCAAGAGCGATATATTAGCTGTGCAATTACGCTTATGGCTTGTCATCTGCCACTAACGCCTAGGGGAAAGAGAGCTTTCATTGCAGATTTATGCTGAAAAAGAAATAAGCTGGGGATACCTCACCTTAACTTGCTCAGCAATAGTGGCCAGGCCTATTGGCCCCTTCCCTTGATGAACATTCCTGTTATGGGGTCATTCTGCTTAATGACTCTCTGCTCGGGTTTCTACAGCTCACATGTGAGTAAGTGCGGTGGATGCTCCCAGTCTTCCTTGTTTGTTTTAGGTTACAATGGTATGTATTCAATCACCATCTTCATGGGCTGTTGGGGCCAGTTCTAACCTAAGACACCGTTGTTTCCCTGGATGCTTCTGTCCCTGCTTTGCAAGAGCCCTCGGAATTACAACTCGCTCAGGGCATAAATGTATTTGTGAATATACATGGGGCCATAAAATCCCGCTTTACGCTCTGCAGTTTTTAGATCACTGCTTTGAAGGAGGCTCACAAGATATTTAACTGGCTGAGTTGCTGGATGGGAAGTGGCTTGTGGATGGAGCTAAGAGCTTTCTGGAGATTTTTTCCAAACCAGGCAATTCTTCTCTGAGCCTCTTTGATCTTCAGTAACAAGACCTCCCAGGAGACTTGCAGCTCTTCCTGGCTACTGCCAGGCTAAAGAGAACAGTATTTTTCTCTCCTTTTTTTCTCTTATTGAAGCATTTTGCCTTCTGGGCACGGTTTCCCCTCCATAATAACCTCGTTTTGCTTATCTTTTTTTTAAAAAAGGAGAGATGGATTGGAGAAAAAAACCAAACCAACAAAAAACTGAGGCCAGCCAAATCTTTGTCAGGGCAGAACTAACGTTATGACCTGAAAGGAGATTAAGAATGAGAATTTGTCCCTATGGAGAGAAGAAGAGCCAAGGACAGGCAGAGTTGCTGTGCACCCCCTAGTGAAGTGTGAGCCAGCAGCTACCTGCACAGTGCAGGGCTCCAAAGTTCACAACAGACACCTTGGAAGTGATGCTGGGAGTTCTTCATCTCGTCTGGGAGTTCTCCATCATCTGCTTCCTTGCTGCACTGTTTCTACAGTAGGCGACAGCACAGACAGAAACCAAGAGAAATCCGGATTGCCCCCTGAGCCACCAACTTGTTCAAGCCCAGAATTTGCATTTCCATGGCACTTCTGAAGTGACAAAGAGCCCATCAACTCCCCAAAGTAACAAGTTGTTCTCATCACTCATGCACAGTGCAAAAGTCTTGTTTCCTTTGCTCTGCCTATGACTCATAGAGATTTTCCTCCAGGTATGCAACAGAAACCAACAAGCATCACAGCAGAGAGGAGCTGGCCAGTGACAGTCTGTAGGATCATCATTCATACAAATTTCTGCAGGTCAGTTGGATTCATGCACTAATTTAACTGTCTCTGAGTCTCTTGGGTTTGTTTTTTTTCATTTTTTAATAAGAGAAGAGCTGTCTTGTCCAAGTAAGTAAAATGTTCCAGGCCTGAAGGGATTTGCAAAGGAAACTTGAGACTTTCTTGTAAGAGAGCACATATGTGGACGTGCCAGAAGAAGCAAGCAGAGCACAAGTCAGGGAATGGCAGATATGCAGCAAGTCAAGAGAGCAGCTGTGCCATCCAGAATGGAGCACAGATCATCCCTGGGAACTGGCAGCAGGTGGAACTGTGAGGACTGCTGGGTGCACATTGGTGCTGGAACACCAGTGGTGTGACTTTTCCCTCGGTTGCTGATGCCAACTGAGGTCTGGGTTGGGTTGTAAAAGTAGCAGTCACACAGTATCATGGGTGCTATCAGGAGACTTGGAGTCTGTTGTTTCTGATCTTCTGTGTCACCACAAGGAACCCTGGACAGCCATGTCTAGATGCTTGCGAGAGTTTAAGAACTGGAGAGCAACAGAAATGTGTCTGGTTTAAAATCAGCTTTGTACTCCCCTTCTACACAGCCTCACCCTGAGTTTTGCCACAGTCCTGTGTGCTCTGCATTGTCTCTGCCCATTTAGCTCCTGGGGAGAAATACCTCTTCTGACAACAGGAGCTGACCAAAGTGCCAGCTCTTACATTTGGGATGATTAGTTTGGCATCTTCCTGGGAGGGTGGCATAGCCAAGCCCCAGATCTCCACAGAGATGGGACTGCCAGCTGTGGAGGCTGCCAAGACACAGGCAAAGCCATGATCTAGTGTTGGCACCAGCCCAGCTCTGGGTCAGGGGCTGGAGGTTCCATGGAGCCATTCTCATGTTAAGGAAACTTCCCTGTCTGACCATCCAGGAGCCACTCTGGAGTCACTCTTGGACCACCTGAGCTGGGACTGAAGCCCCTTCTCAGCTACACCCCCACAATCACAGTCAGACCAACTTTCCTTACCAGCTCAAACTCAGGTGTAAATTATGTTGATACTACAGGACAGCTGCTGCATGACCTTCATTCCTAGAGACTCTGGACTTCTGCTACTTTGTGCTGTTCTCATCTGTGTAGCCACATAAATGTTTAATACATGACCTGCAGCTTCCTTGTTTACCAATGGCATGAACAGCTGAATTTGGCAGTTGTGAGCTCTTTCTCTCCAGGGACTTGTGTCTAACAAATGCTGAAAGCAGTTAAAGACCAGCTCACCTGAACAGATCATGTATTTTTCACATATTAGAAGAAAACACTAACAACTGCAAAGGCCGATAATAAATGGTAAAGCCATTGAGTGATGCATTCTTTTTATTGTTGGCAGAAAAAAAACATGCGGGTAAAAGATATGTATCATATTTCTACTACTCTTGTACACAGGAAGAGCCTAGGATGCTGTGTCCTGACCAAATGCCAATGCCATGAAGGAGAAAATATGGGAAAACTTGATCTGTTTGCTCTTGTGTCTCTATCTGCACAAGTGCCCTGGGTCTGATAGCCCTCAGCATGGCTATTTCCCACCTGGAGGAATGCTGGTATCATTGTGTTCATTCAAGTCAGAGCAGGAGCACACCAGGAGGCAGAGTTGAATAGCAGAAAAATGCCCTGGAAGGCAACTTGGAAAAAGTAGGTTTATTCTCAGCTCCAGGACAAAATTTTTGGTAAAGCCAGCCCCTTCATCTATAAAGCAGACATCTGTGCTCAGAAAGTCAGGTGCTGGAATTGTACAGGAGCTGCTCTGTGGAAATGACCAGCTTTAAAAATGGACAGTTGTTCTTGGAAATGACATATATATATATATACATACCTACCTATATTTATTTGTCTATATAAATATGTATTTATGTACCTATATTTATGTACAAATATGTACATGTCTGTATTTGTTTATATAGGTGCATGTATACACACAGGCATGTGGACATATTCACATGCAGAAATAAATAGATTCTGTGCAAGACCAGAATCTCAGCTTGTGCTATTCTCCTACTCACTTCTCCCTCTCCTTCACTTTCTCCTTCTCCTCCTTTTCCTTCTTCTTTAATGAAATGGAGTGAAAAGACTTGAAACTGTGAAATGAGTGCCAGGAGGCAGAACAGAAGGACTTTCAATCCATGTAAGGATTTAAATAACCCTGTTTTCAGGGGCAAGGCTCAGAAGTTTTGACTGCAGAGGGCTGGTAGATTGCCCTGCCTCTAAAAGCAGCTCTCAGGCTGCCCTTCCCTGTGGGTTCCTCCAGCTGAATTCTTGCTGTATTAAATCCTGCCAAATTAGGGGGCGATAAATGGTGAGATATACAATTTATATAGTGGTATTTGTATGGTATTTATACTTCTGCCCTGCATAAGACAACCTTTGGGCAGGCTCACATCAGTGAACAAAGGAAGGCCAGAATCCTTGACATCGTGATTTGCTCTTCCTGTGATCAAAAAAACCCATTTCCATACAGGGACAACCTGCAAAATGCCCAGCTGGGGCATGTTCCTTCTCCTCAGCCTCTGAGGGGTTCTCTGCACAAACGGGCTCAGATCTGCCACAGTGGTTTCACCACAGAGCTGCACCAGTGCCGATGGGAGATAAGTGCTTAAAACCTGTGCTCAGGTCTCTAAGGAGCTTGTAAAGTAATTTACCCATCTTTTAATCAATACCAAGACCCTTTGGAAGACCTGAAAACAATGAAAATAGAACAGAAAACTTTATCCAGTCACTAAAATCAAAGCGTGTGACAATGGAAGAAGAGAGCAATGCCAGATGAATGTATCGATCTGTAAACAGCAGCATTGCACACCAAAATGTGCCTGCCAAAACAAAGAAAACCACACAGTGCATGGAGCAACCTCCCAGTCCTGGATTTCCCAGAGCAGTGTGTTTGGGTTAGAGACTTTTCAATGGCAGAGAAGCCAGTGCAGGGGTTAAAGAATCAAACATGCCATCACCAGCTCTTATTCCAGAGCTCAGGCAAGGAGGATGGCTCTGGGCTGTGTGCCAGGACCCCATCACACAGTAACATTATCCAAAGTTCTAGTTAAAGCTGATTGGAAAGATTTAGACCAGGAAACAAGCCCTAAGAACATGCCTTTCTGTCAAAGCTGGAAAAACCTTGTGAGAGCTGTGTGGTTCTGACAAAAAACACACAGTGAAAATGTTTTACACTTCATTTTGGAATATTGTATGGCATCTGCTATTATTTCTTGATTTTGTTTCTAATATTTTGACATCATGGGAGAAAATATGGATTCGATATTTTTACGGGAAGATGCCGTGGTTGAAAATCTTTATTTCTGTGACTCGCCATTTAACAGGGCAATGGATTTTTCACAACACGTGCTGGAACAGGGACCAGAGTGGCTGTGGGATTGCCATCCCTGCAGATACTCAAACCTCAGCTGAACACGACCCTGAGCAAACCCCTGTAATTGGACCTGCTCAGAGCAGGGAGTCAGACTCAAACTTCTCCAAGCCAGCCTACATTATTCTGTATTCTGTGATGCAAAGGATGGGAAGAGGCTTGCTATGACACAGGGGAATGAAAGCCTAAAGAAGATTTTTTCCCCATTTCACTCTCTTCTCCAAAGAAAATCATGAAGTGCAAACCATTAAATTTCAAAAACCTAAAAATATTCCACAGCGCTGCCTTCTCTGGCAGAAGGGTGGTGGGGTCATTTGATCTTCCTTTTAACACAGAAGTTTTTCTTTTCAGTTAAGCATCAAACAGCTCCAGTCTGAAGTGGGACCTGAAGGATTTGCCCTCCTTGGACCTGGCCTACTCCTACAGTGGTGTGACGAGGCAATCCAGCCTGGAACTTCACAGTGCTGGGTGGAAGGCACACAGCAGGGACTGACAACAGCACCAGCTTCCCTTCCTCTGCATTTCCCAACTGTTTTTTCCACAGAGCCAAACAGGATTCTTCGCTTTTGCAAATGGATCACCACAAGTTCCCATTCTTCCACGTTAAAGGCAATTAGTGGATATTTATAGTGCACCCC
The DNA here is from genome assembly GCA_013400955.1 of Drymodes brunneopygia. NCBI lineage: Eukaryota > Metazoa > Chordata > Aves > Passeriformes > Petroicidae > Drymodes > Drymodes brunneopygia. Next base: position 1,821,250 of record VZTZ01027337.1, read on the forward strand.
ACATGGAGGGACTACTTTGGATTTATGTGCTTTGGCCCAGTCCAAAGAGAGATTCGTGACTGTGGCTGCCTCTGCTGCCATTCTTTAACTTCAGATTTAGGAACACTCAAACAGTTTCTGTTTCCTCTTTACTCAGTGCTTCCACACAGCAGCCTTGACATCCCCACCTCTCCGAGGCCCTAGTGCTGGTGGCTTGGGAGCACAGGTGCTCACAGGGCTTGGGGCAGGAGATGGAAGCAGCTGCCAGGCCCTCCTCTCTCGTGGGCACCCATCCTGTGGTGGGCCCTGCATGAAACGTGCATGGAATGTCCTGATGCAGTGCCATGTTTTGGCTACCCCTTGCAGATTCCCTTCCTGGAGGCACTGATTTCAACAGACCCCAGTCTAGAATTAGTCCTCTCTCTCTCTCTCTCTCTCAGTAACACTCTGTACTCTATACTGCAAATACTTCTTACTGTGTTCTGCTGTATGCAAAGAAAATTAGGCAGCACACAAACCTTTGCAGTTCAAGATTCCCAAATAATGTTACACAGCCACTCTCAAATTCTCAGCATTTGCCATCCAGGCTGCTTAAAAGGAATTCACATTAACAATATATTATAGCTAAATATTGTGCAGTTAGAAAATCAAATTTCCTCCATAAGAGAGACATAAGCACTGTAGAAAAAAAGCAGTTTATGACATTGCAATCTGCCACACTTGTGGGGTAGGGGAGAGTACAATAAAGTTCATACAGGCAGCATTAAATCTGTTACCTGCTAAATCATGGATACTTGATTTTTACCATGGCAAACATTTTCCTTTAATGCTTTTTCCTGTTACGCATTTTATTGAGCCACAAATTATTCTGGGCAAAAATCCCTACAGATCCCATCTCCTGTGGTTATTTCCCCTAGGACAGGTTGGAAATGGCTGGGAAACCTGTTTGAACTATAATTTAAAACTTCCATTTTAATTGTAGCAGGGCACAAACCTGATGGGCAGGTTATAGACTCCACACAGTGAATTACAAATACTGAGGAGCCAAATTCTGGACCTCAAATCCTGCAAGGGGACCTGTGAGGTTCTTGGGACGCCCACAAACTCACCAGTCACTGTTTCACCTGCACTCCTGTTCTTACAGCACCTCCCACTTGTTAAGGCCTTTCTCCTGCAAATCTCTGCACTAATCTGCTTAGTTGAATTTAAAAAAACCCTTCAGATTCAATTAGCAGTGCCAGTTAAGACTTCTGCAGATGTTAGAGCAAATGTCCTCCTGATTTTAATGTGTGCTTGGCACCAGGCACCTCTGAGAGGATGGTGGGATCTGTTCCCGTGCTCATTTGCCTGACCCTGCTACAGGCTTGTACTCAATTTAAATTTAGCAGAGCCATCATGAGAGGAGGAGGCCCAGGAAACAGCTGCCACCACCAGGCATCTCCTTGCAAGTCACCAACTTTCCATGGCCCTGCCCTCTTATCTCTGTTTGAAAGTATCACAGTGACTTTCCACAGGGAAAAGGGTGTCTCAGTGAGATTTAGGAGAAAAGCTTAATTCTTGACATCCTCTACTCTCAACTTCTCCAGCAATCACAGAGCCTTTCTCTTTTTCCTTTTCATTCCCTTTGACCGTGCTCTGAAACTACTCCCACCCCTTGACGTGGATTTCAGTGCTTCCACTTCTGCCTTCTTTTCAATATCTACGCAAACATGCACCAGCCCACATGCACAACCACCACCTTTGCAAGAGAACTCTGGTCTGCAAGAAAAATGAAAAGCCTAGTAGCTTATTCAGCCTGCCCAATGCAGGGAGACTGTCCCCTGCCTTGCTTTTACTTGGTGCAAGTAATTAAAGTTTAACAATCGCACGGTCTTTTTGCTGCTGTGTTCACAAGTGCTCTTGGTTGCAAAACCTAGTTTGCATTTGTAAAAGCTGCATGAACTGGATGCTTCTTAACAGCTGATAATATTTCTAAATCACATTAGAGCTTGGGGGTGCACCCTGCCCTTATTTTAGCTTGGCCCTCTACTTCTCATTTCGATATGAGTTGCTTACGTTGGGCACTTCTGACATCTGAGAGAACACTGTGATACCTCTTGGAGCCTTCCTTTTCCTAAGGCTGTTGGGAGCAGGTACATCACAGCCAAAGCCCCAGCTATTTCTTGAACCAGCCCTGCACTGGCAGCACAAAATGATGGCTGTGTATTACCAGCAGTTTTACGTAGTGTTTTACAGTGGCCCCACTTTGCAATGTGTGTGGATGTGAAGCAAATCTGATCCCTGCTGTTAACGGGCTGGGCAACTAAGCCACCTCTGTGGGTTATTCTAATGGTCACCATCAGAGCTGCTGTTCTAGAAAGAAGAAAGCAAGAGGAATGATGCTTATCTCAGCAGGATGCCTCTTGGTTTTCTTTCCTTTAATGCTCTTTTCTTTTCTGTCTCAGGAAGTGATATGTTATTAAGTGTCCTTTGTGGGAGAGATCAGGGAATGATGGCAGTGATTTGAGTCTCCCTTTTGCTAGTTGCTAATGCAAACATAATTTTAGGTTTGGTTAATTAAATGGAATTACTCTAAAATCAGCATTTACCTTAAAAGCACAAAAAACTTCCTTCTGAATAAATGATAGCAATAGATACTGAAAAAGCCCAACATATATTTTTCTTAGGAACACACAGTGTTGGCCTCTGAGCACTTATGATGAACTTCACTTTCCAAATTGCTTCAAGAAATGCTTTCCACTCAGCTGCAGGACTCAGTGCTCTTTATTCTCCCATTGCTTCTGTGCAGAGCAGTGCAACTAATTGATGTTTATTTCCCTGGCTGTTAAGAAAATGAAACAATTTCCATTGCTATTTTTGTTTTTAACTGAGGTCCTTATAAGTTAAAAATATGTTTCACATTGGCCAACGAAGTTTAGCTGGAAAATGACTAAAAAATAGAAGTTGACAAGAATATAAATTTGCATTAAAAGTCCAACACGGTGCATTAAAAAAGGCAAGAGTAAGATTTTCTGAGATGCTGCGAGCAATCTGGTAAAAAAGCATAGACTCTGTAGGACATTTTGGTGTCAGCTGAATCTGCTTTGCTGCTTTCCCATTTTTGTGAACCAATTGCACTTTCTTCAACCCACAGGTTGTGGACTGCTGCTATGGCCACAGCCCCCATGTTGAGTTGAGCAGAATGCAGGCATCTTGTCCTGAAGAGATTTATTAACTGCACTGAGCAAAGACCTTGTAATTGGGGATCTGATTCAAAGAGCAGGTGTTGGTCTAGCTTTGCCTTCAGCAAAATCCTGCTGGCTGCAGCACAATCGAAAATCTTTTTCAGTGTTAATGCTTGTGAGCTTGATATCTGACTGCTTTGAGGAATGCTTAGTCATTCTCAAGTGTCACGTTTGGGTTCTGCTTGCATGGATCTGGGGCGTTGCTCTGCTCCTCAGACACAGAGTGGACAGTATCTCCCAGGTTTTTAAAGGGTTTTGCTCCCTGCAGACACACACAGGAGGAGCAGACACAGGTTCCTGTTAAAATCATGAGCAACCAGGCCCTTACAGTGCAGTAGGGCTGGCGGGGTCTAGTGTTTACATCCCAGAAGGGTTTTATAACATGAAGTTAATTGTATCTGATGTATCAACTCCTCTGTTCCATAGAGCTCATAATGAGAGTCAGGCAAACAATTTCTTCTGAATAATTCGTTGCATGAATTCAACTCCTTTCCCAGCTGACAGAAGCCATGAATGCTGTGCAATTCCTTCAATATATTCAGTGCTGCCCAAGTTAATGGAAATATGTTGTTCCCAACTTGCCCTTCTTGGCTGGGAGGTCAGGTATAAAAACAGCACTGCCAGTTCCTGGCTACTCCAGCAATGTTTCCCTTTCTTTGATGGGGAAGGGCAGCCTGTCTGAGCTGGCCACACTTAGCCCAGTTCGAGCTGTTCTCCCAGGCAAAGGGGACCAGGATTTCTGTGGGAAGTGCTGTCTGCTGCCTGCCTTTGGGGCAATATGAAGCACAAGCAAGGAGCAGTGTCAGTATCTGGGCAGAAAGGATCCTGACAGAGCAGGTGTGTTACAGCTGCAGTGCCCCCAAGTTCAACTGCATCCACACTCTTAAAATCAGCCTCAAACCTTGTGTCACCCAATCCAGCATCTGAGTTTTGCTTTCCTCTTAGGGTAAAAAGAGACCTGGGATTTAGCCTGAAGTTGGCTGCAAGTAAAACCTGCCAAAACTGCAAAGTCAACCCCAGAATGGCAGACAGAGGGTGGTGTTCTTTTTTTTTCAGGCTGTGAAAGCTGATATCCAAAATATCTTAGTATCAAGTCCTGCTGGAACAGAAGAGGGGGGTATTTTTTCCTCTCTCAGTCGACTTACCTAAGGTCAGTCTTGGATTATAGTTAAGAACTGGATAGTCCTTATTTGCCCTGATATTTTTTTTTTGGGGGGGGGAGGGTTGGTGTGTGGAGTGGGGTTGTGGTTGGTTTTTGCTATTTTTTGAGATTTTTTCAGCTGATCACCCTCCAAATAAAGCTCTACTGGGGAAGAGATGTGACCTCGTGAAACACCTGGTGAGAGAAGATTGACAGAAATATTTCCTGACCCCATCAATCCTGACAAAGAGGGCCTGGAGAAATTAGTTGTTGATCTTAGTAGTAGAGAAAATACTGCTATTGAAAGCAATTGCTAGATAAAGGGGCAGCTTCTTGTGGAACAGCCTGGCACTGTGTCTTGTTTGAACAATTACAGGGTGTTGCTGTGCCAACAGCTCAGTGCCACAGGTTGTCATGTTCTGGTACCTTCCAAATGCATAAAGGCATTATAATTAACCTTAGTGATCTACCAGGATTCAAACAGCAATCTTTTTTTTTTTTTTCCCTAGAGATTGCCTGGTTCTGTTTTACCCCATGGCAGCGTGGTTAAGGGCTACATTTGGAAAGATGCACTCAGCTCCTTTCCACAGGAAGAGAGGCCACATTGTTTCAGGGCAAATGGAGCATTAAAACTCCTCACAGGCCAGTGAAAACAGAATTTCAATTGTTTTGAAACAGGTGGTTTCAAAAGCAAAGACAGAAAAAGAATCAAGATGATTTTTCACCTGCTGCCCCCAGGAATGATAATTCAGTTTGTCACTGTGACTTTGGGTGGAGAATAAAAAAAATTAATTCTTTCCACCTGAGTGGAGCTTTACAAAATGTGCCCATTGAAGGTGTGAGGATGCCTGAAGGGATGTGATGCTGTTTGCTGTGCAGTATTCATGACTGGCAATTTTATTTCTTCTTTCTGCACCGAGTTCCTTCCAGCTGGTGCGTGAATCTCTCGGCAACATTCATCTTCCTGCTCACCCAGCTCCCTGTGAAGAACAGCTGGTAATCTGGTTTCTAAAAAAGCATCAAAGTACCCAATGATACTTTAAAACAACTAAGGGTGAGTCATCTCTTTAATTTAGGCCATCATACTACCTGAATCAATAACTCCTTTAGCTCAGAGAGAATCCTGCCTATCCCTCTTCCTTCTCTTCTGTGTTTCAAACTGATGGAAGAGACTCCCTTGCCATGACTCCCACACTGCTCTGCTCAATTCAGTCCTGACCACGCTGCAAACATTTCTCATCACAACTATTTAATGCTCACTTTTTCCTCATAAAAGGTCATATTAACCCAATTTCTTCACAAAAGAAAAATTATCAGACCTGTGAGGCACTAACTTGGGGAGAGGTTCGGAGAAGAGAAGAGAAGAGAAGAGAAGAGAAGAGAAGAGAAGAGAAGAGAAGAGAAGAGAAGAGAGAGATAAGAGAAGAGAAAAGATTTCAGCTGGAAGGGATCTAAAATGATCATTTAGTCCAGCTGCCTCAGTACTTCAGGGCTGAAGAAAAGTGAAGTTACAACTGGAAATGAGAAAAAATTGCTCCCCATAAAAGCAGTGCCATTCTGAAATGTACTTTCAAAAAAAGAAGTCTGTTGAGAAGTCCTTGTGTTCATGAGCCATTTCCAAGAAGTTTAGCTGGCTGATCAAAAGAGGTTCTTTCCTGTCACAGAACTTAATCATTGTTCACGAGAAAGAAGGCTGAAAACACCATTTCATTGTGATAAAGATCCATCAGCCTCTTTCATCTTGGTGGAAAAGAGCTTCCCACTGCACTAATTTCAGGGCCCCTTCCCAGCACTGCTCCTGGAAGATCCCTGACATGGGGATAGAGATGCAGCAGTTGTCAGAAGCAGGAGCATTGGAGTAGTAGGAAAACGTTGGCTTCCTATTTATGGACTCTGTGCCTGAGTCCTTCAGTCCCCTGAATATGAATGCCCTCTAGAAAACCCTGAACATTTTGTTTTAACATTAGTTACAGCCCTTCTGAACTTGTTCTACTTGGGCAGCATCCTGCTACAGAAATACCTAAAATGACCCAGTCTCTACCAGACAAGGTCTGTCTCTGCTATATCTGGATAGCAACAAGCACAAAGTGGAATTTAGCCCCCAAATATGCGTCTTTGGCACAATTGTAATAACATTCAAGAAAGAATCTTATTCAGGGAAATATTCAGGGGGAGAAGTAGTATCTGTGCTGGGATCCTGCCTGATGCAGGATGACTGTACAAAAAAGTCCAATTTATTGGGACTTGCCATCTAAAGTTCATCTCCACCTCCCTGCTCTTGGCTAGGCAGAAGAGGAACAGCTTTCCTGTGCAAGACTTCATTAAGATTGAAGAATTGTTGCTGTATGCAGAGATATTTTATGTAGCAGGTCTTGGCTATGACTGATGCTTCGTATTAAAACTGATTAGGGGCTCACAGCAGAACAGATGTGGAGGCTCAGAGCATAACTCTGATTCCTCCCCCTGTGTTAGTTCTGCACTTTTGACTGTGATCCCAAACAATTTTTTCCTTCTCTAGTGAGAAGGTCCATGGAACTGCCAATCCCAGCAGCACGAGGGTCCTGGGGCACCACACTGTGGGCAGTGGGAGAGGGGTGGTGACTGTGGGGCAGACTCTGTCCTCAGGGTGCCTTGGGCTGGCCCAGGTCACACAGCACATGGCAGGACAGGACACTGTGCAGCAGAAGGGCCCTGCCATCAGCAGGATGGGAAGCAGAAGAGGGAGAACAGGGCTGAAATGCAGTGTTAAAAGAGGATCACAAAGAAGAGCTGAAATTTAAGCCCAGTATGAGCCCATTTCCCAAGGCTGCTCCAATTCCTGAGGCTCACCATATTAGATGTAACTATTTCCCTTGGTTCTCAGCAAATTAATTTCTGAAAAAAAGTAAGTGAAAGAAAAATGTGATTTCAAGCATGGTGACATTGCAGGGCAAAGCTGGAGCCTTTCCTGCAGCAATCTCATGAGAACACTCCTGCCAGAACCCTCAGTGCAACACTGATTTGAAGATACTCCTGCCCATTGCAGGGGTTGGTCTTAATGGCATTTAAAAGGTCCCTTCTAATTCAAACTCTTCTGTGATTCTGTGACCCCAGGGTCACAAGTCCCATTCTGCTAGGAAAGCCAAGGAGGAAGGAAGCAAAGCAAGGCCCATCTCCACCTGTGAAGAACAGAGATCTCCCTCCAGAAAAGTTCATTAGCACCCAAGAAACCTCTACTCCCATTGAAAATTTTTATTAATACAACAAAATTATTTTATTACTATGGCAAAAGCCACAGCTAGCACTCAGAGGCTTTGCACTCAGCTGTGCAAAGGCTTTGGTCTCAGCTTGGAGAGGCACCTACACTGGGCAAAAAAAGCTTGTGACTCTCTTTTTATTACTCAGGCAAGTTTTACAGCTCTGTAATATTTTTCTGCTTAAGCCTCTAGAAGGCATTTTCGCCCCTGAACCTCAAAACTCGAATGGGCTGGGTGGCTGCTGCCTGAGCTGGGGGTGATGCTGCAGCCTGTAAGGCTTTGGTATGAGAGTGGGTTTAGGACTAAGCACAAACACCATGTGCTGAAAGAATTACAACCTGGCTATGTGATGAATATAAACCCACTGCTATTCAGTGGTGTTATCAACGCTGCTAACAACTTCAGATGAACAGGAATCTACCAGGAACTACATACAATTAGATACACCTATGTATAATAAATGTGTAATAGTGTATATAATGAAAATGATGGGCCACTTAGTTAACTTACACAGTAAGTACATGCCTTTTAAAGAAGTGCATTTTAATTAGGGATGGACAGACAATATCCACTGTGCAGGAAATGCTAATGCTGCAATGCTTAATTTAATTATGAAGTGGAAAGAAAAACAATATTTCAGCATCATTTCTGGAGAATCAGTTTCCCCCTCTGCACAAATTCTTTCAATTGCCTTGAAGGCAAAAGTCATACTGTGGTTTTACCAACTAAGCAATGTAAAGGGGTGTGGATTATGGAATACATCATTCTCAGTGAAGAATATAATTTATTGCTGTAGTTATATTGAAATCAGATTAATCAAAGGGCCACATACAACTTTATTTATATGAACAGAGAAAGGTGGAGGAATTGGGGTGAAGGGCAGCTGCTTCTTGCTTAAAATCTCAGTTGCATAGAAATATTCTGTTTTCTCTGGTTCGTCTTGGTCTGTGTAGTTTTGATCAACAAGCATGTTGAGAAGGAAAAAATAAAAATCCTGTTTTTTCCAGATCCCTGTGTTAGTGAGAGACACAGGACCAGGATGAGTAAAGGGGGATTGATGGGATGTGGTGGTGAAGAGGGACATTGTCACAGGAAGCAGTAGTAGAGCACCAGCTGTGCCAAGGAGCCTGGCCCTGAGAAGTTTGTGTGCCAGGCCCAAACCTGTGCTTTTTAGAGGCTGCTGAAAAGCTGGATAAAATCCCAAAGAGGACAATAAAACTTGGCCAGCAGCTGGGGATGATACTTTGTGAGGAAAGAGAGCTTGTTCTGTGCAGTAATTACACAAGGGCATGGACTTCGCACAAGACTGAGAAGTGCAAAGACCGTTATTGGGCAGAGAAAATTCCTTAAATACCAGCACACAAACAGGATATATCATCATATAAACAGGAAAGATGTTCACCACAGTGTTCCCCAATCACCTGGGCTATTTCACAGTTTTTACCTATTATGGTAACAGGTAACAATACCCTATAAGGTCACAAACTATAATCCTCACTCTCAATAGGTCCAGAAGGCCACAAACCCACAATTCTCTCTCTCAGCCCATCCCTGGTGACCTGGATATACTTCCATAGTCACCTCCAGGTGCAGGACAGAGGCTCACTCTGAGCCTTCCAGGCCTGCTCTTCTATAACACACACAGTGTAACCCTACAGTTCTGTTCCAGTTATTGAGGAGTGAGACTTGAGTGGTGCCTTCAAGAGACACAAATGTTGAAAGGAATTTTCACTGAATGAGGGAAGAAAAGCCTAGTGTTTCTGTTTGGGATTGGACCTGGGCTTGCTTTACCAGAGAGCAGTTTCCTGAGACTGGTGCAAAGGAAATGAGTGATGCAGATGTATTTGGCTGGCCAGGTGCTGTGGGGACAACATGTCCCACTATGTGGTGCCCCATGGCCTCCCCCTGCCCCAGCCAGGAGGAGAAGCAGAACTGAAGAGCCACTTGAGTGTGAGCAGAGGATAAAGAGATTCCCTCTGGTGCTCCCATGAGAACACATCCCAGTCCATGTCTATCTCTTCCCTTGCACTTCTCCATGGGGGCCAGACCTACTCTACTGAGTTGGGGTTTGAGGGGTGACCACTTGGTCCTGCATGCACCAAGCCAGCCTGGCTTTGGCAAACCAGGGGCAGCATCTGGCTGCCAATGGCTCAAAAGTGGCTCCTTGGTTTTTTAATGCCACTTCTAAATCTCTGTGCACAGCATTGCTTCGTCTCCCCCGAAGTGGGATGGGGTAAGGCTGAGCTTTCAAAACCTAAGTAGCTTTAAATGACAGTCCCAGGCCTGCTCTTGTTTTAAACCCATTATGTAATACTTAGGTACCTTGACAGAAAGCACATTATAAATTTGGATAAATACACCAACACCATGTTCCTCTGCTACACAAGGTATCCTTGAAAAGCTTGTGTTCTTTAGCTTTTCTCTCTGAAGAAGACTGCCACCTTTTCCTTTTTTGCACCACAACAATGTTTTGCTGCCTGTAAACACCAGGCAGCTCTGAAGGATATGCTAAAAAGAGCAAGTTCATCCCCAGGAAGCTTATGTACCTGCACAGGAAAATATCTAAGGGTCCAGAAAATAAGAATTATAGATGTCAGCTTAGTTGGCAGCTATGAATATACAAAGAAGGAAGATCTATTGCGCTCTTTGCAATGGTGTTCAATATTTCAAGTTAAATGTCCATCAATTAACTGGAGAAGAGAGGTCTAAGAACATTTCCCTGAAGTGACTATAAATGTAATTTGCTGTAATTATGAAGCCCTTTCTGTTGCCATGGTGACTTAAAATGGCTTTAGTCCACCTGAGAATTTGGTTACTAGATTTTGACTTTAGCTCACTGTCATGGTTTAACCTCAATCAACAGCCAAGCCCCACAGAGCTGCTCACTCTCTCCCCCACCAGTAGGGCTGGGAGAGAATCAGAAGAGTAAAAGCTGGAAAACTCCTGGGTTGAGATAAAGACAGTTTGAGAGGGAAAGCTGTGCACACAAGGAAAGCAAAACAAGGAATGGGCAGGCAGAGGTTCTGCCATCTCCAGGAGAGCAGTGACTTGGGAAGACAAACACCATCACTCCAAAGGTCCCCCCACTTTATACACTGATGTCATATGGAATGTCCCTTTGGTCAGTTGGGGTCACCTGTCCTGGCTGTGTCTCCTCCCAGCCTGCCATGCACCTCCAGCCCCCTCACCAGCAAGGCCAGTACGAAAAGCAGAAAAGGCCTTGGCTCTGTGCAAGGCCTGCTCAGCAATAACAAAATCATCTCTGTATTATCAGCCCTGTGTTCAGGGCCAAAACACAGCCAAAACACAGCCCCACACCAGCCACTGAGAAGAAAGTTAAATACCACCCCAGCCCAAACCAGCACATTCACATATCAGTTTTCATGGAGCTGATAGATTATCATAGCTATTTTTTTTTATTATTATTCAAAGGTAGATAAGGACCCCATCTGCATTTGGTGCTCTGTGTGAGCACAGAAACACCCCAGGGCAAAAGACCTCTTCTAACAGAGAGCCTGGCACCATGTTGCACTCTTTGTCCTCCCATGGAATGAATCCCTCTTTCCTTGAAATGTGGCTGGGGTTAGGTGAGGAAGGTAGGAAGGCTGGAATGTTTGTGAGAATGTAGGGAGACTATCCATAACCACTGTACACATTGTTGTGTAACCATGACCTAGATGACAACTTGTGGGCTAAGCTTTTGTCAATGCACTGTTTTGATTTAATAGGGCACAATCTGTTTAGCTGGAGCATTTGGCTCCTAGGTATATGAGCTTGGGAGATATCTGAATGTTAACTTCCACGCTCCTGTCTGCTTTCTAAACGTGTCTGAATGCTCAAATACATGCTTGAAGTTGCCTTTATTCCAGATGGCATCTCGTTGGAAACAGTCATGCCCAATGTGTGCAAACAGGCTCTGATGTGCAGGAATGTTTATGAGGCAGCCATAGGTCATCCGGCTCCTCCGGCTGCTGTGGAGGGCCCAGCACTTTCTCCCAACCCAAGGGAGAAGCTCAGCTTCTCAGCCCTCAGCTCCAGTGAGGCTGGGCACACCACAGCCACCGTCAGTGGTGCACATGGCACCTGCTGCTGGCCTGATGCCGTCACAGCCAGGTCACCGCCTGTCACATGTCACTGTGAGGGGCAGGGAGCCGCCTCCTGGGCAACGCATCTGAAACCCATCTCAGCAGATTTCCACTGCCAGGGTGCCTTTTATCCATGACAGGAACGAGTCATATGGGGGCAGGTGAGCACAAAAAAGCCCACCTCGTGCTGGACCAGGATGTGTGCCTCGTGCGTGGGACTGTGAGGCTGACTGGAGCTACCTTGCTTGGAGGATATGACATAGACTATGAAGTCCCACACTGCTGAAGTTTAGGGCAGCTCCTGGGGGGCCAAAAGATGTGGGAAGCAAATGTAATTGAGTTTCCATAGAATATACATTCCCACAGAATATGCATTCGCAGTCGCTCCAGGAGCATTTGAAAAATATCTGCTCTGAAAGCCCCTGAGCCCTGAGCGTAGCCTTCCCTATGCATGGATGCCCCCTGTGCATTGTAATTATTCCTTTGACAGGAGTTATATATCAGGCCATTTAAGAAGGCAGTTATAGATTCCCCTGCATGCTTTGAAATTAAGTGTCAGGTAACCTAGGTTCACACATTTTTTCCATTCTTAGGAAGAACTACAGGAAAGGTACAATAAGAGTGATTAGCCCCAGGTATAATACCTGATATTTCCATGTCTTATCCAGGGTCAGATTTCATCAGATCATTATGGTCTGACCTTGGCACATTCCAAGATTTTTTCCCCTATTTTTGTTATCACCTTCTCTGCTCTTTAAAGAAATTCTCCATCCACGTTAGCAAACCATTCCACTAGTTAGAAAAGTTGGACATATTTTAAGAGCTGTGTGGCCAGGGGTTTTTTTCCAAAGTGCTCAGGTATCTGCTAGAAGTGTTCCAGGAATATAACTGTCAACATGGAAAAATGCTAACAACAAAATGCTCAGATGAAAATTTAAGATGTACAGAGGGGAAGATATTAAATTTCTGAAGCCCTGACAGAGGTCAGGGAATCAGAAAAGTCAGTCTCTCAGCCAGCTGTCTTTCTCTCCTGGAAATGCTATTGAGAGAGAAATATTACCCGCTCATCTTTTGTCTGTTTTGTTCTTCTCCTCCTGCCTCCCCAGCATTTTCACTCTGTCTTGCAGGCTCACTATCAGTTGGAACTATTTTTCTGTGCATGGGCATGAAGGTACAAATTTTTTGAGTTTTCCCAGTAGACTGTCTCCAGGAAGGGCAAGGAGCTGAGACTGTAATTTAACTGAATTCCATCTCTGATTTGGAAAATCCAACAGCCTTTATTGCTACATCCATTCTCCTTTCTGTTTCAAGCTTGGATATTGCAATGGTAAAAATGGGTCCCAGTTCCTTTGTTTTTGGCATAGGAAATAGTCTAGCAGTAGCAAGTTAATGTCATCACCTATTTTTATATATGTATACAATTCTGAAATCAATTAGTAATTTGCAGCTTTGAGGACCAAGCAAAACCTAGCAGTCTTGCAAATCACACCTAGATTTTATAGTAATTTGCCAATCACATATTTGGCAGAGCGTAAAGCTCATATGAAGTGGTATGGGACTCAAAATTTGTTTACATAACATTCTTCCAGTGCAGGATCTTGCTTTCCCCTTTCCCTCTCATTTCCTGGTGCCCAGTAGGAGATGTGCAGGCCCCCAAAACATGGGGCCCAGCTCTTTGCCACCACCCCTCTGAACTCAGAGGAGCTTTTGGAGCAGCAAACCCACAGGGGCACAAGGCACATCCCAGCTGCCTGTAGCCAGTGCAGCCCACGTGGTGACACATGGACACCCAGCCTTGGCCCTGTCACTCCAGTGTCACTGTGCAGTGACACAGGGGCAGTGACATCCTCTACTGCCATGGGCTGCTGTTTTCTGCTGCAACTTGGCTGGGGACAAGCTAGTGGCCTCCAGGGCCATCTGCAACAGGAGCTCATCAGTGGTCTTGTCCCCAGCAACATCACTCAAGCCAACAGAAGATACTGGCTGTACCAACAGAGCCTCCTTCTGCTCACATGATCAAACCACAACAGCTGTACCCACACAGCCATGACACTTCTTTTTGTGCTCACACAAAAAGTGGTGTAGGAGAGCCTCATGCCCTCTGGGCTGCTGGCCATGGACATCATTCTTCTGGCATTAAGCGTATTTGCTGTAGTCACTAACAGTCCTGGATTCTGGTGTGGACAGGTTGTGTTTCCTCATGGCAGGTCAGAGGGAGCAGCACAGCTCCTTGCTTTCTTATTCTCTCCAGGCTTCCTGTTGCAGGCTCTGCTGGTGACAGACACAGGTGGATATGCTGCCAGCAGTTGCTCTGCTGTTCCTGAGCTGGAGGTCATGGGGGCTGCAGCTCTGGGCTACTCTGATCCCTCAGGTGTAGCTGCCTGCCAGGGCTGGGGCAGCACAACCTTGTGCATCCCTCAAGGTGGTACCAATGCACGGAAGTGCTGGCTTCAGGAGGCTGAGACAATTAACAATTAAAGTGGATCAATTAGACCAATGCCTCTGATTTCAAACCAGCTTCAAACTTAATTCTCATTGATTTTAGTTTTGCCAGTTGATGGCAGAGAGGCAGTGGGATAGAAGTATTGGTGGTGAGACGAAATCAGTGTCCATCAAATAGACAGAGCCATAATAAATGACCAATTAAGATCAGCAAGCTAAAAATGGATGTGATTAACCAGAGGGAGTGCAAATGGGAGCTGTGAAATTGGAGTCACAATAGCAGGGCAAGGAGTTATTAATGAGATGTGGCAGCAATCAGAATGGCCTTACTGTATTAAAGCACTCTGTCTCTCACGGGTTGTGTTAGCTGACCTGTCAGTGGCATATTGAAAAAAGGAAAACAAAAAAAACAATCAAGCTTCATTTTAGAGGCTGAGGATTATAACAGACATGGTGTAAACACAGTTGCTCCAGATGTGACCCTAGTTCAAGCTGCTGCTGTGACACAGGAGTCTGTCTGGATCAGCCCATGGAGGGCTGTCACCAAAGCCATCGTGTTCTTATAAAGGCTCAAATTTCACTATTCCAGTGAGATTATTTTCTAAGGCAAGCTGTGTTCAGCCTCTTTTATGGCTTGTTCTGGTATCCTGTTCATTTTAACAGAAACTATCATGAGTGCTGTTTCTCTCTGTTGGAGCATCAGAGAAGGGGGCTCTCAAAAGTAGTGCCAGTGGGAGAACTCTCCTGACGGAGACACCGTTCCCCTCCCGCTGGTTTCCTACCTGGGAGCCATTGCTGGATGACCCCTGCACATTTCCCACATCCAGCAGCCCCTCCACTGCAAACCCATGGCACAAAGCTATGAATGGCAGCCAGGCATCCTTTTCCAGCTACACTCAGAAACATTCCTGTTAAGCTCTTCTTGGAAGATGGGGAGAGGGAGTGAATTCAACATGGCAAATTTTCAACTTTTTAACACAAGGAGTTTCACTTTCTATACTATTTTAAGACTTCTGCAGACAAAGGTCTGCTCTGCTGGGGACAGCTAAGCATGGTTGCTAATTAGCCCTGTGAGGAAGAGCATTTTCTTTTATGCCCAGATTGAGATAATGTAATCTATTACAAGCAAAAAAGGGTGCATTAAATCATCAAGGTAAGAAATTACTGTAGAGCGGGAAAGTCTCACACAAGAAGAGCAAGAGTTGCATGAAGTCCAGATCTGACTGATGAGAAACTGTTTAAGCAATTAAAAAACAACAATGCAGTTTCTGCCTTTTTTCCTTTTTTTTTTTTTAAGCAGATAATGGACTGAATGCCTTACAATCATAAAGAGCATTCAAGAGCTGTGCATCAAAGGGGTACAGTTTCCCTTGCTGTGGAAAGGAAGCAGAGACTTTTTTAATCTTGACAGCCATGGGATTACTGGACTGTGCATCTCCCATCAGTTTTACTCATGCTGATGGGCAAGTGCAGCAGCAGGAATAACCCAGCCTGACTCCCACCAGCAGCTGTGCCAGTCAGATCCCTGAGCCACATATTCAGGCAAGGAGAAATCACAGTGCTCAGCCAGGAAAATGGCTCTTGAGGGAAGGGAGGAAAGCAAGCATCAGGTGGAGGAGCAGAAATCCTTCTGAAAGGCTGGTTTGTAGGGAGACAAGGAGAGAGACAAATCACAGGAAAGGATAGACCAGTGGGAGTGCAAACTCTCTCATAGGTAGAGGCAAGAGAAAAATGTCTCAAATTGTACCCCAAACCTCAGTCTCCTGTAGACTGGCAGTGAGTTTACAGATACACCTCTCAGCAATTACCAAGACTAGTGCTTGACTAGGGTAATGGTATCCAGTTTTGAATTTTTGATGTCAGATTTCAGGATGGTTCAATATTACTAGCTTGGTTGTCAGATAAATTTAAATCCTAAAAGAAAATCTTCCTGCTGTCTTAAACTCTAGAAATGTGCACTGTGTATTTTTCTGGGTAATTTTCGTTACATGATAAAGTTACTCTGCCTCCCTGTAAAAGCAGGTGATAGGGATTTGTTGTGTTTTGTGATTATTAATAGGCATAACACGTTATCACACAGAGCACTATGAACAGTCACAGAACATAACAAGTGGAAAGACAATGTAAATGGTGACATTTAAAATGAAAAAGCAGTTAAAGTCTAACTATGGTTTCAGTAGCAGAGAGCAGAGCAGCTCAGAGGGATCTTTTATAATTTCTTTCCTTTCTTTGATGTGACATATGTTTACAACTTAAGGAATTCACATAGTGTTTCTAGCCTCTTTCACAAGAAGGTTTTTAAACACAAGGCAAACTGAAGGCTAACTCAGCTGCCCTAACCAGTTTCTTTGTGCAATGGCTTTCCAAACTGCTTCAAACTGGCTCAGTGTTACAGGTTATCATCTTGGGGGTCTTGTTCCCTGGACAGAAGAAAGGGGAGAGAAATTCCAGCAAATTTTCATATTTCCTGCCTGCTACATGATGGAGAAACACAAATGAGCCAATTTCCTAGAAAAAGCTGCAGTGCACAGAGAGATCTTGCAGGCTCACTGTTACTAAATTTGCCATGTCAATAGATGCCAAAGTCATTATGACATGACTTATTGCAGCAAATCTTACAGATGGAAAGCATGGATAAGGTTCCTTGAGGCAGCATAATGAAGTTCAAAAGTTTTTCCTGTTTAGTAAGATTATTTAGTGCTATGTTGACAGAAATGCACTCTGAGGTGAAGGTATGGTACTTAGGAACACTGTATTTCCCTAAGAAAGAAAATGTTACAATAAAAATTAAACTTAGTACAAAATTGCCTTTTCAAAACTCTCTTTTAAGTGAATTCCCTAGGAATTACATTTTCATGCTGTTTCAGTCAGGAATATAAAGCAAGACAAAGATTAGCCACAAATAAGAAATGGGTTTGGGTCTGCCTTGCTGTATATGCTAAAGGACAGAATTCTGATAACCCTTTGAAATCTCCAGTTATCTCAACACTAAATCTTGATATATTTATAAAACTCCCTCCCTCTTGGGAACTGCCAATATCTGCCTTGTGATTTCTGCCCACAAATGAGTCCCACTGCTCTTGGGGTTCTTCATGAGCAGGTCATGTTTTGTCCTTTCACCTCATTCCTGGATTAAAACCACATTTTCTCAGCCACTTTCCAGACCACCTTTTCTAATTATTGGCTGATTTTCTCAGCTTCCTGAGTGCTTTGGGGGTTTTTTGGTGGGTTTGTTTTCCTTTTTTTTTCAAGAAAACAATCTCTCTGTGTGTGTAACTTTGGTTTGACCACTGGGGGAGCATTACTCTCACCATACAGATTTGCATTTCAGCCTGTCTTATTCTTGTGACAGAAATATTCAGCCATGTTCCAGAGATTCTCTGACAGCATTTTGCAGTTAGTGGTGCTCTCCAAGGAGGTTTTTCATCTGGGGCATGGGGACTCTGCAGGGCTGAAGCTGACTTTGCTGAGCTGAAGGTAACTGCTGAATAAAACATAGGGGTTTTCTTCAGCTTTTTGGCTTGTTTCAGCAACTTGGGGGAGCACAGTGCAAACATGACTGCAAGAACACTTGTCTGAAGATGATTCCTTTCAGTGCACATGCTTCTGAGAAATAAACCGATGTTTGATGCTCCTTTCCCTTCTCAGACATGGAGAGTGTTTTGGAGGGGAGATCAGGTTGCTCTGATGGGTTTGATTGAGATGTGTCTCCTTTACTCCCCTCTTTGAATGGGTTGTCATCTGCAGGCCAGAAATTCTGTCTTTGGTACAAATTACTACAGAATGGGTGAGTGCCTTCAGGACAGAGTGGATGTGCCAGGAGTCTTCTTGCAGAATTCTTGGCATGTTTTCAAAACCGTGGCCTCCTGGCGAGACCTGTCAAACCCCTCCCTGCTCTGCCAAAGGAATCACAGTCCTGTGAAAGGATGGGAGAGCTGCACTTTGGAAAGAGGGGTTTGGTGATCTCTTTAAGCTCACAGCAGCTTTGCCTTGAATACTGAGTGTGTACATAGTGCTGCACAGAAGGTGATGAGAAAGTGTCTCACTCCAAACACCTTTGACCCTGCCCTCATCCCAGGGGGAATCACAAGTGCTGGCTTGTGAGCTTGACTCTTGTATGTGTTGCATCTGCTGGGAAATTCTGCACAGTCTGAAAAGATACCCTGAATGGATTTCACTGGGGCTTGCAGGGACAGAGCAACGAGCACAATTCCACATCTTGCAAGCTGAAGGAAAAGCTCTCCAGGCAAAGCAGACCAGGGGAAAGGAGAGAAGCTGAAAGGGCCTGGAGCTGTGGTGGAGGCACTTTTAGCTCCAGTGAACCACCACTGAAGAGGGACAAGAGGACTAAACAGAGACTATGGGTACAAATCCTCTCCAGCACACCCCATGGACATTTTCGTCCTACACAAAGCCACGGACACCAGCCCTTGCGGTGACCTCCTGTTGGCTGTGAACTGCCCTGCTTGGCCCAGGGTCCCTCACAAACCTTCCCTCCTCCCACTTTGCACCTCCTCACACTATGAGACAGACATCTCTCCACCCCAGGCCTTGCCATACATCTGAGATTTTCTCCTCCCTTTCCCAGCAGCTGTCTTTCCTTTTTTTCTCAGACCTTCCCAACAGCTGTCTTTGAAGACCAGCCCCAGGGTCTGGTGTCAGCGCCCTTTACTGTCACCATTGCTGCTGATGACATTTGCCTCTGTCGGTGATGCAGGACTTTTTTCATCTTGCATGGGGACAATTCAGTCTCTCAGAGGACCTTGTACTCTTTTAATAACACAACCTGTTACTCATGAGGCAAAAAACCTGGGGGATTTGTGCCATTGCATTGGAATAGAAGACTCACAGGGGGTCTTATATATTTGACACTCTCTCAGAAGAGCTGAAGATTTTCAAGCAGGTCGAAAACTGGATTTTAACTTTGCTGTGACTGGAGATAAAAAAAGGTTAAAAGAGTTAATTTCCAGCAGCCCTTTTGTATGGCAAGCAGTTTTCACTGTTGGTGTTTATAATTAGCGAATATGCAGATGGCACCGCCACGTCCCTGTGTACACAGTGGGGAGGGACTCTGTCAGGACATGGAGCTGGGCTCCTGCTTAACACTCCCTCCCAAGCACTGTGGGATTGTAAAAGAGCCATCACTCAGAAGGTGGCAGGCACCATGTCAGGATCATGAGCAGACAGGGGCAAACATGGAGTCAGTGCCTTCAGTCCAACCTCTTCTCAAGGTACCGGGCACAGATGTCCCCAGAGCTGGGATGTGTCTCTATATCCCCCTTCTCCTCCATTCCCATCAGATGGAGGCTGCATCTGTATGGCAAAACACCAGCAATGCTGTCAGCCAAGAGAAGAGTTGCTAGGCAAATCTGAGCAGTGGGAGGATTTTCATATCCTGCAGCCACCTGAACTGCTGCCTGCAGCTCTCCTCCAGCTCTCTTCCCTCAGGGCTCTCAACCCCTCTTCTCCACCCTTGTGATACCCCTTTCCACGCCTTTTCTACTTTCAGAGCAAGCCCCTCTCTAACTCCCTCTTAAGCTTGTTCCTTACCATGGGACAATCCACATGTGCAGCCAGTGAGGAGCTGCAACTTTCAGTGCTCCAAGAAAACACTCACTTTCCCTGGGTCAGCCCAGGCAACCACAGATCTCTGTGACACTGAGGTGGTGAAAAGTGGGGGTAAGCTCCTTGAGAGAGACCCAAATGTGAGACACAAAGCCCATGAGTGGAGGCCTTCCCTGGTCTGGTGGTGCCCCATGTGCTCAGCAGGCTGAGGACACAAAAAAGGCTCTGGCTTCTGGAGGTGCTGGCAGTGGAATAAAGCCCCTCTGCCATGAGGTCATCAAATATTGCAGCAGAAAAGCACCCTACATTAAAACTGCTGTGACTTCTGGCCTGGGGGTTGAAAGCAAAAGGTGACCCAGAATTAAAACCCAGCCACTGCAGAACAGCTGAGCAGGGATCACATCCCCTCAATCCCTGCTTGTTTTTCAGTTTATTAGCAAGAACTTAACTGAAGAGAGAGTTGGGAGATGATGAGAGGGCAGCAGTAGGAGCTTATTTGTAGGATGCCAGCCAAAAAAGAAGAAAATTTGTAGGAGGAGTTCGAAGGATGGAAATGGACTTGTTTTTTCAGGCATCATCTGAAAAATAGTTTCAGGGCTCAGAGAGGGGTCTGGAGAGCAAAATAACCTGCTTGACTCTGAATGGACAGGTTTGAAAGAAGGGCATGCCCCTAAATGAAGAAAAGACTGAAAGAATAATGCATATTTGCTTTGTGTTACACTAAAACATTCCTTTTCCCCCTCCATTTTGGTGTTAAGGAGATTTTTTTCCCCCATATCATCCAAAACATCCTTTGGAAACCCCATTTTCAAAAGCTTTTGAAGAACTTTCAACCTTTTACCAGACTCACCTGGAGGAGGCCTCAGACTGATGGTGCTGATACCAGAGCTGAGAGACTGGCTGGAAAAACTCCCTTACTACATCATTCTGCAAACTGGAAACAGAAATAGGAGAGAGAGAAGAGGAGATTCCTACACTCTTTTAGACCAACCATGCTAGAAGAAATTGTTTGTCCAGCAATCATCCTACTTTCTGAGTGGAGATGCTGGCTACAATCCCTATAACCAAGAAGTTTCCAATGCCAGAGAACAGAATAAAGCACAATAGAACCATCCACAGTGATTTGTGTTTTGCTAGATGTGAGATTATGCTTAGCACTGTGGCTGGCGGGGGGTAAGAAAAGAAAAAAAAGAAAGAAAAAGCCCAAACAGCTTTAATAATAGATTTTGGGGGACTTTGAATTGTCACAGCCATTTTCTAGTGACAGTTTGTCTGAATCATACTTGGCACTGGTAATATACCACATCTCCTGTCATTCTTTTAATTACTTTATAGTCTTTTAAAAGAGCATTTTAAAAAATTAATTAAGAGCACCTCTGATTTCAGACCAAGCATGAGAAAATAAAATATCCCTGCTGTTTCATTTTAAGTGGCAGGCTGTGCTGGTGTTGAAGATAAGCTCTCTGAAAAATCCAACATGCCAACACCAGAACAACCCCAAAAGATAACTTAATTTTTTATCCATTTAAGGGCTTGGGAAGTGCCATGTTTTTGAGTTTAAGGAGACAAAGGACCTTGGTTAACTAATTACGTTCCCAGAAGTCTGCACTAGATGGATTGGTTCCACTCTTTGCTGATTATAGCTTGAAAAGAAACTAAGGTTAGTCTAGAGCTGGTTGTAGCCTGTGGTAGAAATCACTTGCAAAACCAGAGGATATGAACTCTGAAAGACAGTAGAAATATCAGCATTTTAGGAATCCCATTAGAGTTGAACAAGATGTTTTGCTTTAACAAGTTACTTGATAGGTTTTGATCCCTGCCCAACAGAGATATGTCTAACAGCCATATCCATGCAGTTTATTCAGGTGCAGATTTTGGGGTCAGTGGAACAGTGTTACCTATTCTGCAGCACAGCTGGGTTGCTTGGTTAGAAATGGTCAGCTCCATCCTGGAGGGGTAGGTGTGGGAGGGAATCTGGAGAATGTACTGTCCATGTACCACTGTGGATATATGGACAATAAATGTCTTTATTTGCTGCAAATGCATTCTTGTACACTGAAAAAGTGTGTGTGTGCCATGAGTGTGATGAGAGGTATCAAAGGGCATAATCAGGATCTCAAATAGCAACATCTGAACCACTGGCCCTGCCTTACTCCATCTCACACATGGATCCAGCAACAGGACCAATTGCACCAAAGTGGAAGAGGAGAAACCCAGAGTGGAATCTCACAGGTTAACTGGATTAATGAGCCACCTTTGACTCTCTTTGCAGCAGGTTTACCCAACACCAGTGAGGCAGGAGTGTCTCTGGAGTCCTTGAGACATCTCAGGGGGAAGAGACAGCCAGGTCTAGAGCAGTGGGCACTACCCAGGCTCTGGCAGGCCTGTGTCTGCTGCCCAGTCCAGCCCAGGAGGCCTTAATTTAGCCATGCCCCAGCTTCTAAGCTAAGCCAACAGTGTCACTTTGATTTGTAACCCCACTGCTCTCAGGTTGTTACCTTTCTTCAGAAACAGACTGCCTGGTGTTAAGTTGCAGTGGGTGAGTCAAGGGACCCTTGTCCAGCTGCTCAGAGCAGACTGGGAATACCCAGGTGGCAGGTTTGCAGCACCTACATCCAGGCCAGGGATGCTGGCCATCCCCGTGGCTCCATCCTCCTCCCACCCCTGAGCACACAGAGGCAGAGCAGAGTTGCCCTCTTCTACAGCTCCTTCAGCTCTGACAACCTCATTGCTCTTGTGCAGGGGCACGGTGTGAAAACATGTGAGAAAAGGGTGGGAGGGGAGGCTGCTCTGAGCTGCAAGATGTTTTCAGAATGAAAAATCAGAATGTCTCCTAGGCTGCCTCCAGCACCTGGTGAGACCCACCTGCCCACCGAGAACACTCCTTGGTCAAAAGCTCCTGTGTGTCCCACGTTCGGGCTGAACAGATCAAACCAGGCTACACAAACCTGCCTCAAACTACATGGGATTCATGCAGATGCTAAATGAACACCCCTCCAGAGCAGTCTCTGGTGGCCAGCTGCAATGCTGAGTTTGCCAGCACAGCACTGGTGACTCTGAGCAGCTGCTGCCTCCTCACGGCCCTTGGGAGCCCAGCCACAGGCACAGGGGAGAGGGAGAGAGCAGAAGGGCTCCTTCAGTCCTGGCATCTTTGCTGAGAGCATGATAGGCCAGAGCTGCATGATGGCAGGGAGACAGTGTGGGAATTGTTTCCCTCTCCTTTCTGTAAAAAATAAAAATGGTAATAATCATAATGAGTAAGACTGGAGCTCGGGCTTGCCTGTGCTGTCCACTGAGCACAGGGTTGGGACGCATCACCCAGTGCATGTAGTACATGATCTGTCATCTTTCCCACAAGGGTGACAACTGTGCCTGAAGGTTCTTTTTCTGCTTTTCTCACCACAGCATTGATTAAAATCCTGGCCTGTGATATCAGAAATGCTTTTCACCCAAAAGAGAAAGCCAAAGGGCTGGGTTAAATTTAGGTCTGCCCTCAACTGTTCTGAGCACCAAAGAGGGTCTGTGCATGTTCTATCACTGATGATAACTTAAAGGAGAGCAACTGCTGATCAAATCAATGGCAACTGGTTTTCAAATGGCCTTTTCACAGAGGTAACAGATTAGTTGACTGAAAAGGAACAGCTCCCTCCCCTCGTCCCTCGTCTCATGTGTGGAACACACTAAGGCTCTCAACAGAACAAAATAAGTTCAATTCTTGACCGAGAGCTGCTCGGCAGATGGGGAGAAGAAAAAAGAGAAAGGAGGGTATCACTTTTCCCCTTTCTGAAGGTGAGAATCCACCTGTCTTCTATACCCAACATGTTCCCTGTCATTTGCACTGCAAAGACCCAGAGAGCAGCCAGGCAGCTCTATCCCAACAACAGGTAGCCAATCTCCTGAAATTAGTGGGAATAGTTGCCTATGCTATATGAGAACATGTTTGATGGGAATATTTGGTCAAACTGCTTTCAGGTAAAAGGCTGCCCTCCACTCAAAGCAGCATGTTCTTAACCTGGTTGTGGTGGGATACAAATGCCTTTCTCTCCTGAGTTACTTTTGAAACTGACTCTGCTTTAAGTGAGGTGTTGGACCACGGATCCTCACAAATCCTGTCCTGTACAAACTCTAGAATAAGAGTGTTTATGTTTTCAACACTGGATTTTCAATGCTGCCAGACCTTTTTTCCAAAATTTCTCTGTATTGCAGGGAGAAATTAAAAGTATTTATTTTGCTCAACCAACAATCTTTTGTTCTTTCCCAACTCCCTTCCCACCTCAGTGCCATTGTTTCGTCTTACCAGAAGCTGGAGACATTAACTTATAATGACCTCAGTTTAGGGGTTTCAGGATCATCTGTAAAAAATAAATCCATTGTTTTGGTCAGATTTGAATAGACATGAGTGAGTCAGGGTGATTCACAGCCCTGCTGAGGCACTGTTTTAGCCACAGGTTAGCCCCTGCAGATGTAGTCCTCTTTGGTCTGAATAGCTGTTCTGAGGGCACAATTAATGAGTCTTAATTGTCTTCAGATGCTCCAAACTGCAGCAAAGCCAGTCTGCTCCTTTAGGTACAGGTCCTTCAATCAAAGGTGCCATTGAAGAAATCTTCTGTCCAACCACTTCTCTATTCAAACCTGGAAGTTGTACCTCGAGCACTGATGGAAAAAAAGAAAGCAAATCCTGTCAGTGCTGGTACTGAGGGTTCCTGGTTAGGCTTGGTTATGCAGCATGGTTGTGGCCATGTGGAGCAGGATTTCCTAGGTGCTTCTCAGGCCCAGCTCTTCATAGCTCATAAATAATAAACCTACAGGTCTCTTCATTTCTTAGTTTTGTGGTAGCACAGCTCACACAGTCCTCGTGTGTGGTCTCCCTTTGCAGTCTGTCCTCAAAGGTTCATCACGGGTACCACTCATAGCCACCATCGCAGAGCAATGATTTATTAATCTCTAGTTGACAGGAAATAGCAAGGAAAATAAAGAGAATGACTCCAGCTATTTTCCTGGCTTGTTCAGCAGATATTTTAAGGAGACACACAAATAACTCCAGCCTTGCCACGGAGCCAAAACCCAGTCATGGTGTCGTTTGAGAACTCTACCTGTTCTGCTGTTGGCTGTGCAGGGTTTGTGAAATGAATGTGTGCAGGCTTAGCAGGTATCACTGCAGCAACACTCTCAGCCAGCTGGGAGGAAATGGGGCAATAATTTACAGAAGCAGCTGAGTGTTTATGTTCAAAAGCATCCATGCCATGCTTGTGGCTGCTGCACTCTTACCTGAAGGCTTGACTGTCTGATGCAGTTTGGAGAAATGTCAGTTAACGATGAAGTTTAACTAATTGCTATTTATAGAGAGTGCTTGAAGGTCTGTCACTGGAAATGTTAATAAATGCTCAAGATAGAGTCATCCAGTCATCCTGCATGTCTTTTATGCTGGGTTTTTTGGGTGTTTCTGGTTTGGTTTTTGTTGGGTGGGCTGTTGCTCTGTGCAAGCCTTCCCCTGCATGACCTTGGCTCTCTAAATAAACAAAGTTAAAGCACACAAATGAGAGGGTCTTCGAAATTTACCAGGAGGGTTGAGCTCAGTAGCTGTTGAAGATCTCCTGGTTGTTCAGAGACACATTTATTTTTTCTCCCCCTTTTCTGTGAATGGATCTGAGCCTGCTGTCTTTCTGCATGCCCAGCTCTCCATCAGAGCTGCAGTGACATGTGTCTGCCTCCTTTGTCTTCACCACAATGACTGATGTACACAACCTTGACTTTAGTCAAGCTGCCCTTTAGTCGAGTCACTGTGCCCTGCCAAAGAACATCGAGCCAAGCACTGAGCTGCAGGTGGAAATGTCTTCTGCAAAGAGCAAAGTAACCTGGGCTAGGAGCAACATCCATCTGGGAGTCTGTGTGACCTGGACCCTGGGACAGCCCAATGGAAATGGCGGTACAAGCTGCCAGCAAGGCAAGGGAGAGCTGGGAGGCAGCCACACACTCCAGGGAATGATGTGCATAGGAATTAGAGGGAAAGCAGAAAATAACTGGCTGTTAATACCCATTGTTATGCAGGTCCCTGTGCTAGTCCCGCTGCCGAGGACTGCTGGGACAAGTGGGATGGGATGGGATGGGGTTTCCCATTTGTGGAGTTTGATCCTGTCTCTACTGTTTCAAGGCCAAGGGGTTGTGGACCCCTTTTCCACCACAGCCTGCTCTGTCCTGGCAAACATTGTTTAAAAGGTTTACGTGTCCTCTGAAGACTGTTCCCATAATAGCACATTTATACATCATTGCAGGCTCTGGGATTTCATGCAAATCCTTTTTGGATTGAAACACAGAGACAGTAAATGAATCATGGATACAATTTAGAGATGCTGGTTTTGGCTAGATGTGCTGCTCTGCCTTGCAGTCAGAGAAGAACTTGCCAATTGCTATTTGGATAGGCAGGGATAAAGTCAGAGAGTGGAAGATGGGGACAGCTCTCTGCACTGACAATCTGGAGTTACTGAGGGAGGAAATGATGCCTCTCTCTTCTGACTGTTTATAAGTCTTTCTCATTGCATGAAATCTTAAGTCTCATATGAAAGTGTAGCACAGCAGACAGTTCCTTCACCCATCTTAATGCAGATTCACTTACCATCGATTTGCCATTCAGAACTGCTCTGATTTCAGGTGGATGTCACTTCACTGAGCACTCGTGGATGTCAGATTGATTTAGCTACAGTGCTCATTTATAAATTTCTTTGCAGCAGAAGTTCAAGTACTTGACAGAGCCTTTAGAGAATCCTCTGTGGACAAGGGATAGATGGCAGGAGTCAGACTGCAAGGTGAGGATTACTGACTGACAGAAAGCTGAGCACCTCCTGTGAGTCACTGCTGTGTGCTGAAACGCCAGGGATTTCAGTGTGGCAGCAGGAAAGGCCAGCCTGCATGTGAGTCACCAGTCCTGATACTGGATTTACAGTGCCACCTCACAGGAACCAGTACCCCAAACTCCACTGCAAGTCCAGGCAAAGCTTTTTCCACAGCAAGTTTTACATCCAAGTTTCACAAAGCTGTGCTTGCTGTCCTGCAGCAGAGCAATACTTAGTACAAGGAATGAAGAAGCAAAAATCGACGTGGAAAAAAAAAATAGATGAAAATAACCCTATCTGAGTGTTTCCCTGTCTGGCTGCTTTCCACTTCTCAGACTTTGGCTGTTCCTCTACCACTTCTGGTCTTTGCTCAGTCTTTTCTACTTGCCCAAAGCTCCTAGTGGATCTCTTAATAATTTTGGACCAGGATTCATCAGAAAATCTGCTTGCTACAAAAAATATGATCTAACAGGGGAGTATTAAAAATGCCAGTATGGTTTTACAAGCACTTGAGTTATGACATTAAAAAAAAAACAAACACGCAAACAAAAAAATGCATAAAACATTAACAGCAATGAAGAATATGGCACCTCCCTCCCCAGCACTTCTCATTCCAAGAAATATGAATCAGTGTTCATCTACCTTGAGCATTGCTGCAAAGAAAGCATGGTCTTCATTTACTTGTTTGTTGAAAAATTGTTTTGCTCGTTCCCCTCTCAATTTAATTTGTGCCATATGGACGTTGTGTATGTATATACATCACCATCCCCTTGAATCTGAGTGGCAAAGTTGAAGATTCCTTGGCCTGCCAGCCACATCTCCCATTTCAGGCACAGGCACCTCTCACAGCCCTGAAATCTGGTGTTGTGGCTGTGTGTCCGTGACAGAGCCCGGCAGATTTGTACCTGGTGTGCTGTTCCCAAGGTGCAGAACTCAAGACAAAATCCCACTGCATCTCTGACAGCCTCTTTGAGGCTGAATTTCTGCCTTGCTTTTTCCTAATCTCCCTGGCTCCAGAGTCCCAAACTGAAATAACCATCAGCTCTCTGAAAAGCTTATGCAAAATGGAACAGCTTATTGGACAAACACCACTCTGAGAGATTTCATCCCACATGGTTGTTACCTCCGTCTTCTCAACAAGCCCTCTCTGGGTGCTTTGTTAGTTTTCTTACACAGGCAGGATTTCCATTTTATTAGCTGGAAAAGTGCTGCTTCAGCCACAATTCCTGCAATGATTAATAACACAACAAGAACAACAAGCCAACAAGTCCTCTCATTTATAGCAGTACATTAAATTTTTTTTTTCCAAGGTGGAGGAAGGTATTACACAAGAGGGAAAAATCCTTTCAAAATCTCCTTGTTGTTGGACACCTAATCTGCTTGGTAAGGTATTTAAAAACCAACACTTTTAAGGTATGTGTCCAAAAATAAATAAATACCTAATTATATGCTTTTGCACTGGCTTGCAGCAGTGGCCATGCACCTTGCTCAGGCAGGCCTGTGCAGCAGAGCTGAGCAAGGAACATAATGCCCCAAGCCTGTGTGAAAACTTCAATCTGTTATATACATCAACATGTAGGATGTATAGACGCACCACTGTGCAACAGCTTTGGAAAACAATCAACTTCCCTCCCTTCTTTTGGGCAAGGATACAGATTGGCTTGCATTGAGGATTAGCATCAGTTGTAAAACACATCCATCCACAAGAGAATTTGAGACAATTTTTCTTCTTCATTTCAAAAAACTGTTGGGATCATGTAGACCTTTTGCATTTTCTTTTGAAAGGTTTTTTCTTTTTTCTTTGCTGATTTAAACTACTCATTTCAATAGGCTGCACTGGTCAGAGGAAAAGGAGTGGTGGTGTTTTGGCAGAGCTTGCTGGAAGCCCTAGACTCCTGTGTTTTGAACTGCTAAGCTGAAAATGAAAGTCTGCTGCTGAAATGCTTTTACATTATTTTCCAAAATACATTTAATGTCAAGAGGTTCCAAGCAGCCAGCCTTTTTCAGCTGCAACACAAGAAATATTTCTGAAAAGAGCTGGGAATTGGCAAGATAATACAAAAGTTAGGACATATTTGAGAATCACTAATTTATAATTAACTTGACCTGTAAGTTTTTTTTAAAAATTATTTTAAAAAGAAACACACAGATAGAGTCCTATAGCTAAATCTCATATGTATCTAAAAGTCTGAATACTTTATTTCTCAGATAAAAAGTCTGTGACTGGCTTTCCACCAGCCACAGAGCCAGATGGAACTCTATCACATTTTCCATGAAATATTTCCATTTTAACTAAAGCAACAACAATGACAATAATTTGGGAAACAGACTACTGTCAATTCAACTACTTCCTTCCAGAGAAGCCCACTGGAGACTCTTAATCCCTCCTGTGAGTAGTGGACCCATAAACCAAGGACCAGAAGCATAGACAAATAATTAATAAATATGCTCCTGCTTCTTTATTGTGTCAGCAGAGAAAAACAAGGAATGCTGTGAATTTTTTATTTCATGGACATGCATAGGAAACTACAGAAAACATACAGTGTGTGGAACATTATATGTTGAATTCAGTAGTAATTAGACAAAATATGGGTTCCTGGTCAATTTAAAAAGTTTTTCAGGACACTTCATCTCCCCCCACAATTATCCCAGAGAGATAATTGTCTTTATGTCCCCTTTGATTATTCACCTTCATCCTTTCTGTGAGGATTTTCACCTAAACTTTCCCTGTAAGAGCCTTTCTAATTCAGGACTCGCATTCTGGACTGGTTCCCATCCCAAAACAAGAGAGCCCAAAATCTTTCAGATTTTGTGTTCCATATCCCTTCAGACCAAATGAGCTTCCTCAAACAGCTTCCTACATCCTCCAATCCAAGTAGCCACTACTCATCCCTTCATTTAATTTAATCAACTGTAAGCTCATGTGATCTAAGCTTGGTATTTCTCCTGCCTATCAAGTTGAAAAGAGCAGTCTTTGATGGATCATTAATTTCTTGAGTAAGAAACTTCCCAGCTGTTGCATCCCCTTATGATTCTTTTTTCCCTTTTTTCCATCTTTCTCCTGTGACCTTTTCCCTTTACCATGAGCCTGCACTGAGCTGGATAAGAGGAGTCCCAGCCCTCCCAGCCCTTGGATGATGCAAGGAGCCAATGCTGAGGGAGGGTAAGCTGGCAAAAACTGGCACTGGAGGAGCTGGTTCATGGAAATTACAGATGTGCTGGTGGGAAGAGGCTTCTGCAGGTCTCCACTCTCCAATCTCCTGCTCCAGGCTGATTGTGCCTTTGCCTTGGAAACCTCCAAGGACAGAGATAACTCTCACAACACAAGCCCTCATACAGCTGCTTTGCTGGTTGAGGAGAAAAGAGGCCTGGGCAAAGCCTATTGTACAGAAGCCACAGCAATCCACTGCAGAGCACAAGTCCTCCACTGTTTTGCATTGTAATGGAACCCCGTGGGGAAAAATCACAGCTGGTTTTGTCTTCCTGGAAACCTGTGCTTGTCATCTGCTCAAGAACCTATTAATTCTCACCATGGCTCACCACAGGCAGAGAGGAAGCACAGCAAGCCCCTGTCTGTGCCAGCCTGCAGGGCAGGCAGCAGCCTCTCCAAGGGCTCCTCATTCAAACATGCAGAGCATGCACAGCACAAGGAGAGGACTGAAATCTGTCTGGATGAACACAGCACTCCAAAGGAAGCAGTCACTGTAATTATCCTGACAGCAAAGCCCAGGTGCTGCCCTCTTTGCTCCAGGCTCAGAACTTGCTGGGAGAGCAGCAGCTTTGTGATGCAGGGGCAGTGACCACGGTGTAGTGATCCCTGCCAATATTTCCAGCTCTGAGGCACCTCTGTGCTGCCTTCCCACCCAAAGGAATGACAAATAGCTGCCAGACAGGCAGACAAGACATGTGCACAGAAGGAATACCCAAAACTTATGACCCACAATAGCTGGGGTCAGCTACTCTCTTTTAATTAATTATGTGTCAGTTCATATAATTAAAAGTGTGCCAAAATAATTGTTCATGAAGGCTGCAGAAGATTTATGCTAAAACAGGAGTAAGTAATAATTTGGAGCAGGACAGGGCTGTGTTATCCCACAACTGTTCTTGTCATTACACATGAAACAAAGCTCTTTTTCTGACCCTTTGTTTCTTCACTTGGCATTTGAGAAGATCCAATTAGTTGCAAATTACACCAAGCCTCAAGCTCTTCTTTTTTTAAATATAAATTTAAACCTGGTTTAAGGAAACCAGAACACCAGCAGGGTTTAATAGACTCAGAAAGCCTGAGCCTCCCTTTTTGGAGCAGCTTGATTTCCTAAGGAGGTTCCCCCTCAGGCTCACCAGCCCAAAGCAGCATGTGGGCACACACATCTCTCCAGCTCATTTTGAAACCCTCTTGACTTGCATAAGGACCATTTCAGCCAAAGCCCACAAGGTTTTCATTTGCCAGTGTTACTTCCAAGTCTCAAAAGCTTCAGGTGGTCTTCCTCGAGCACCCAGGTGTCCAAAAATGCAGCCTCCACACTGACACCTTGCATCAGTTTTGGTGTCAGGAAGAGAGCACGTTATGGCAAACAAAATCTGAACAAAATGTCAGGGTCAGAGAGAAGAGTAGGAATATGAGCCAATCACTCCAAAACTCCCTTTTGGGCATGGTGTTCAAGTATTTTAGAAGCAAAACAAAAGAGGTTGGCAGGGAGTGTTGGTGGATTCCCTGTTTCCCTAAATGACACATTTTGGAATACACCCCTTCATGCTGTTGTAAATCCAGTACTCTGTTAGGAAAGAGGTGACTTCTTTTTATCTTTCAACAGGTTATTAAGCAATTCACACTGAAATCCTACAATTTCACTTAAAAGACTGGAGAAAACAGCTGCTGTAATATGGAAATAAGCAAAATTCCATTTCAAAGATTTACCCTCATGTTATGCAAATCCTAGAAAGTCCTCTGAAGAGCACCACTTTCAAACTCAGCTTTAATGTCCCACATGTTGTCTTAATTCTGGAAACCAAGCAAGATGAAAGCAAGACCAGGATTGCACAGAAGGATGAGCAATGGGAGAACAGGGTATTTACTTGCAGTATCTGCAAACTGCTTGAAATTTCAGGCTTTGCCTTGGCCATCACCTTGGCCTTTGAATTTTAGCCTGTTCTTTTTGTTACATCAGAGCAGAGTAAAATGTTATTTGCCTTGGCTGGTCACGGTACCCACCTTAGGTAGAAGGCAAAAAGTAGTTCCTTCCTGGGTTTTGAAATTAGGGGCACTGCTACCCCAATATCCCCCTGTGCAGCAGGAAAAAGAAAATGGGAATGCAGAGGATGGAGTCCTGCCCTGCCCCAGGGAAGTCCTGCTCACAGGAGTGTTTCTGCCCACGTGATTTCTTCTGGGGGTTGCCAGATCCTTTGGCAAATAAGGGAGCAGGGCATTCTGAAGCAATAGTCCAATCCTGACTCCACACAAACCACCCCTCTTTGCAAAGACCAGCCCATGACTGCCACCACAACCCTGCAGCCTCACCCAGAGAACAGGTGATCAGAAAGATCTTGCTGCATTTTATTCCTTTAACCCACAGGCCAAAGATATCCATGGATGGAGAAAGACAAAGAGATGCCGGAGCTCCTGAATTTCCTCTCCCTTGGTGTGTGGGTACATCTTTCTAGCTCACTCTGAGTGGGTTTGACAACAGAGGGCAGTGAATGTAGAGCCCTTGATGGCCCCATCTGTGATCTTGAGCTGCTCAGAGGTCCATGGAGTGAGTGTGGCTGGATTCCTCTTGGAAGGGCAGCATGCACTTCTGGCACTGCAGGAGGAACTGGTATCAGGCTTGTCTCAGTTTGTCACTCTCAGACCTGTGTCCAAGAGAGATCTAAGATTCACTTCACATTCCTTGCTTCAGTGCAGCCAAAGATGTTTTCCAGGGATTAATGAACAAACTGACTGACAGCTCGGGGAGCAGCAGAGACCATTAACCTTGTGGAATGCTAATTCTCTACTACCCATCAAGGATGTTGGCAACTGGCAATAACTCCCAAACAGCAACTAGATTTGGGGTTGGTTGGAATGGGTAATGCTGCTCTGACTGGACTTCCTTGGGTAATTTGTAGAAAAACTGGACTTTTTAACTTCAGCTGCTACTACCTGTCCTCTGTGTTTGAGACAGCCCAAATTTGCAGGTTCCATCAGCTTTGCACTCAGTTACCACAGGAGGAAGGGCTGTGGGGCTGGCTACCTCAGTGCCCACTCTTGGGTGGCGTGGATGGTGCTTCACACCATGTTGCACATCCCAAAGTTTGCCTTGCACCTCCATTTCCCTTGCCAGAGCCAGGGATCGAGCTGGGAAGGGCACGAGCTGCTGCCAGAATACAGCAATACAGAATACAACAATCAACAGCTGTGTTTCCATGGCTGCAAAACACACTGCACAGTCCTGGCCTGCATTGCCTTATCCTGTCCTAATTGGTCACAGCATCACACACTCTGCTGGGAAGGGCCTTTGGGAACATCCAAGGGTAGGCATCCTTCATATCTCTGGGTGGCTGTACCACCCTGGGGCAGGACTTCTGCTCACTGTCAAATCTGAGCTTCCAGAAACAGTTTCTGGCTGTTATAATGTGTATCACAACCATCCTCACTGTAAAATCCTTTCAGGAATCAAGTAGCTGCTTCTAGTTTTGGGGTCCACTGGAGCAGAAGGGAATAAGGGCAGAGATAACCAGGTACTTTGCCTTACACTGGATAAAAGACCACCAAGAGAAACCTGTAAAATTGCCATGTGGGTGCAGAGATGAAGTGCAGCAGAAGAAATGCACAAGGCTGATATTAAAAAAAAACAAAGCACATTAAAATTGTAAAACTGAGCTTATGAAACTTATAAATTTTCATTTCTTGTTCCTTTTTGAGAATACAAAGTGAAAAAAAAAATCACATTTTTCAATCTTCCAGATAATACACCTTTGAGAGTATGAATCATGATTTTTTTCATTTTTCTTGCTCAGGACTAATGTACTTGTTTAAGAGACTTACAAAAAGTTTTTGTTGCTTTCCCACTCCTCTAGGTTTGAAGATTTTGGGGTTTTGTTAATTTGTTATCTTCACTGCCAGAGGCAGAAAGCAACCAAAGTACTTTTTCTTTTGATCTCTAATTTTTTTTTTTAAGTTGAACATATTGTAAAAGCTTGCAGGGAGAGAGGAAAAAATGGAAAATCCCACCCCAGGATAATCCATCTTCTAACATTCAACATGACTATGCTAGATGTAGATAACTTTCAAAAGCAAAATTGAAACAGCAACAGTCAGTTCAATACCAAACTTCTTTTGGGGCAATTATTTATTAATTTACCTTTTAAAAGGTGGAGCCTACAGCCTCTGGTACCAAACCCAGCTAACTCTGAAGTAACTTCAAAAGAGCCTCTTCATTACAAATGGGAAGATAAGATTGCCTATTTTTATTTCATGTGTGCTGCCAGAAAAAAAGCCATGAGCAAAGACCAGAGCCTGTAATAGCCATCTCTGGAGCAGGCATCCAAGGAATAACATGAGGCTGCAAGCCAAAAACCAGGCCAGCTTTGCCCAAAGGGATGGACTGGCCTGGCAGAGCCACCCTTGACTCAGCCACTGATTGATACAGGAGTTCAGACCAAGCGCAGCAGAATCACATTAATAAATAAGTATTGTCTTCTAATTACCCCATCTCACAAATAATCTCTGCCAGAGCCCCAGGTTTGAGAAGAGAACTTTGCCAGCAGAGATGGCAGTGTTTGGGTAGATAAAACGCTCAACATCCCAGTCTCTGAGCTCTGAGGGCTGCTAAGCTGAGCTCATTAGGACCTGAGACACCTCATCACTGTCACACTTGCCCCAGCAGTGAATAATGCACTAAGATGCTGAGTATGAAGAGCATTTCTCAACTACTGGTGCAGAATCCCTCATTCACTGGTTTTCAGAAGTAACCAGCACAGGGATCAGATGTGCATCGCTTTGCCTGCAGAAAAAATGAGGCAGACATCAGCTGGAAACCTGCTCTGTGGGAAAGGCTGGGCAAGAAAACTGTGCTGCTAAGGACAACAGGAGAAACAGGTAGCAGGAGCTGCTCAGACAATTTGCTGAGTAAAATCTTACACATTTTGCGAAAGAGGAATTCTTGCACCAAAACTGCCTCCTTTCCTTCATCTTAAAAGAAAAAGCAAACTTGTAGACATTGAGGAAAGACAAGGCACTCTCCTCACATTTAAAACTGAATGATTTTTAAAAGTTTTAATGTCACCATCAGTTTTGGAGGAACTGGGATCTAATGCAAGTGATACTGGTGCTTGGGTCTGCTTAACTTCTCTGTGGCCTGTGGTTTTGTTCAATTCCCTCCAGATATCCAGGTCACCTGCTTTTCTTCTCTCATTTCCCTGCCTTATTACAGCTGCAGAGCAGTGCTCCCCTTTTGTGTCATGCATAGCAAAGAGGGCTTTCCCTTAGCAATGTGGCCACGAGAAGCTGTTTCCATTGCATATGAAACTTGCTTCAGGCGTTCCAGACTGGCTGGAGTTTTCCATTAAGCCCCTTCCAAATGACAGAGCTCTAGCTTTGACCCAGCATGACAGAGTGCAGGTTTGTGCATTGGTCTTAACTGTTCTTTGATATGTTTTTCCTGGTTTTTTTTTTTTTATTACAGAAAGCACATGTGGTGGGATATGCTTTCTTAAACTGATTAGATAAATGAGCCCACCATTTCCCTTTAATTCCATTACTTAGAAATCATAGAATCACAGGATCACAAAATCATAGAATGGCTTGGGTTGGACCTTAAAGACCATCCAGTTCTAACCCCTAGCCACGGGGAGGGACACCTTCCACTTCCACTTTCCCTTCCATGGGGCTTTAAGCAGGTGGCTCAAAGCCCCATCCTACCTGGCCTTGAACACTTCCAGGGGCTGGGAATTCACAGTTTCTCTGGGCAACCTGTGCCAGTGTCTCACCACCCTTTGAGCAAAGAACTTCTCCCTATCATCTAATCGAAGTCTCTCCCCTAAAAGCCTTTTTGGCGGCTGAAAAATAATCCAACCAGAGGAATAAACATGATGACAAATGCAGTGAGGCAACATATGGTGTTTTCAACTCTCTGTGCAGAGGGAATTCTCTCACTGGCCCTGAATCCTGGCTTCCCAGGCCCTGAATGTTTTTTGTGTCTTACTAAACCTCAGACTAGGACCTATCACTTTTGAAACTCTTGCCTGCTTCACAACAAATATTTACTATGTAATAAGACATAAAGGCAGGATACAGACAGTGGAAAACCATCAGTTCACACCACAGTAACTGGGAGATTTTTGGAAGAGAACTCACAAGGCAGGGGTGTTCTGTTCTCTTCCTTCTGCTAGTGCAGAAGTAGGGGGGAGAAAATGGAAAAGAAACTGGAAGGGAAGGAAAGAAGGAAGATAAAAGAAATGCTATTTTGATGATGATTATTATAATATTACTAATACCCAAAATGGTAAAGAGATTTAAAAAATTCCATGGAAATCTTTGAGTCATGGAGGTATTAAGGTACTCACAGAAGCTCCCTGACAAAGTACACTTTTTGAGAGCACAGCCAAATGCAGATCTTCTTGCATGTGCTAAAAGCAACAGACTAAACAAAACATGTGCAGGGAAGCTGTGCAGTTCTGTGTCATGACAGTTCTCATACATCCAGCTGCAGATCTCCAGATCTGCTCCTCAGAAATGGTCCTACAGAATCAATTCTCCCCAGACAAGGGTCTGTCATGGCTGTTGTTGAATGTCCAGTGTCACAGCCAACACACATATTTGCTTATACGAATAGGGCTAAATAATTCAATACATATAGAACCATTGACACACTACTAATATTTCCTTTCCTAATAATATTTAAAGTGGCAAACTGGCAGTCTTATTTTTGTATTTTTTGAAGGCACTATTAAGTGTGGGTAGAGGGCAGGGACAGGAGCTGTAGGGCACAGCAAATGCTGCCAGAGCCCCACTTCTCCTGGTACCTCTGGATGGGTTTTCCTTGAGCTCAAATTGTCAGGGCTCCCTGAGCTCTACAGTCAGGTCCTAGCAGCAAGGGAAGTTTCCAGCCATCAGCTAACTTGCAGGAAAGCTGTCCTGTGTACACCTGCAAATCCACAGTAAATGTGAGCTGACTTCCTTGCTTACATCTGATATCCAGCCATTTGGCTGTGTGTCTCCCCACACAAGGATAATCCTTAAAATCTACCTTCCCATCATGGTCCAAGCCAAGATCCAACTCCTCTGAGTTCCTGGCATGAAATAGCAGTTATTAATTTTACAGAAAGCTTTTATTTGTAATTCTGTAAAATTGGCCTGAGCTACAAGGTTTGCTTTTCAACTTTTTCTCTGTTTGCCAGGAGGTTGGATCTGAATACTGGCATCCCTCTACCTTACAAAATTTATGAAGCATAAAAATGTGGCAGGAATGTTACTGCTCTGCAAACATCAAATATTAAAGTATTAATTGCTATTCTCACTCCTCTTCTACTGTGCACAGTTCAGAAGTAAGAAATAAGGTTTTTCTCTAATTTACACTGATTGAAATAGGGCTCATTCAAATCCCAAAGGTTTTTTTTAGTGCCAGAAGTCAGGTCCTTGAAGAGGTTTCAATAACATCAGGTCCCTCGGGACTCATCAGCTCCCACTGAAGGCCAATATCACACACAATTTACCTGGGGAGTTTCAATCCTGAACCCAACTGACCTCAATGACAGACCAAAGGACAATGAGCAGCAATATCCTTTGATCACCTGGATATTGGGCTGCCAAAAGCACTCCTGCTCAATGTGAGAGGAGGCAAAGCTGTTAATGCTCTTCAGGAGGTAGCTGTAAGATGTGTTGGATGTGACTGGACAAAAACCTTAATTGTGCATTTTAGAAGAACGTCCAACTACCAGTGAGCCAGAAGAGACACCCATCTTCCTATAACTTGCTTCTCAGCTCACTGCCATACAGAAGCTTCAGAAAATGCAGACACAACTGTGCTGCTTTACCAACCCACCCCTGAAACAGGATCTCAAAACACACAGACCGAGGCATTTGCTCAAGGCAGCTCTAACTCTGTGTGGGAGCCTGTGCTGAATTGGGAGTTTAAATTTGCTGTGTTCATAGATTGTTCAGCACCTCGACTGTGGCAGGAACAAGGGCAACTCAAGACTGCCTAACATCTAATTGGAGCTCCTCTTGGTTTCCAAGTGTGCTGATGGCTTCCTAGTCTTTCTCTGTGCCTCCAAAAAGAGTGTCTGGATCTGTTTCCTCTGTACCCTTCCCAAGCTGAACAAGCCCAGCTCCCTCTGCCTCTCCCAGCACCCTGAGTGCCCCAGCTCTCACCACCTCTGCTAGACTCTCCTAGAAATGATCCAGGACCTCAGCACAGCATTCAGATGTGGTCTGGACAGTGCACAACGTGTGCACCAGGGCCCTCATCTCTCCTGCAAAGCTTCTTTTTAATCTGTTTGCCCCAGTTTGTCCTGCTGGTGGTTGGGTTCGAGCTGCAGGACTTGACATTTGCTTTAGTTAAACTCCCTAAAGTTCCTGAATAGAGAATCTTGCTTCCACATCTACTTTTTTAATGGACTAAGAGGAAAACATAGAAAAGCTGACATTTTTCTGACAAATCCTTAATCTGTTTTATTTTAGTAACTGGCATTGGAAAAATTGAATCCCCACCTACTCAGTTCTCGCTTAGGCTATATTAT
This sequence comes from Drymodes brunneopygia, assembly GCA_013400955.1. Taxonomy (NCBI): domain Eukaryota; kingdom Metazoa; phylum Chordata; class Aves; order Passeriformes; family Petroicidae; genus Drymodes; species Drymodes brunneopygia. Next base: position 1,859,470 of record VZTZ01027337.1, read on the forward strand.
TATTTTAAGACATTTTAAAATATTCTTGATTCCCAACCATAAACTGTAGGAAAAAAAAAAAGATGTCAGAAAAGAGGTTACAGATTTGAGCTTCCCTTCTGTCAATTCTCCCACACACACACCTGTGCCCTACTGCTGATCTGTGAGTTATTGAAAGAGTATCCCAGGGAGACTAAACATATATCTAAAATAAGCCACAGAGATTTCCATCCATTCAGGCAAACAACAACAACAAAAAAGGGAAAAAAATCCATCAGGGAGAAAAAAAAATGTAAGGAGAAGTGATTCTTCTAGTGAGAAAGTGTGAGAAGCTGCAAAGCAAAAATATCAGTGTGTGTTCTGGCACCTTTTCTTTCACCAGGGTTCAGTTTTTGGGTTTGTTTCCTAATTGCAGTAATGTGTCATGTGTAAGACTTATCTGGCCAGAACTGCCATGGATTTCACCCAGCCATTGTCTCTCCTGGCTGCTGCAGAGTGTGTGCTGTTGTATGAGGAGCTCAGAAGGTGCAGCCTGGACAGCCTGGGGATGAGCAGGAAGGAAAAGAGCTCAGCCTGACTCTAAAGGAAAACGGTCTCACCCAAAACCCATTGACTGCTGCCAAACCTGAGATTTTTACCATTTTGGTTCACTGTTAAGTGGAAGTTTCCAAAATAAAACATGTTTGGATAACCTGTCTATGGCGGATTTAGCATTTGGGCCTATAGGTGCTGCCAAACACCTTTTTGGGCTGTAGGTGCTGAGGGTGACAAAGAACAATCCTTTCCTGCCTGTTTTCCAATGTCTACCTGATAAGGACGGAACAACCACCCAGCTCGATGCCAATATCCACCCTTAGATCCCCACAGAGCTTTTCCCCTGTCTCTGGGTTGGAAGGGACACCTGGAGGCCTGGTGCTCCATACCTGCCTTGCCTTTGGAGCAGGACCATTGCCAACACTGGATCAGGTCTGTCATGGATCTGTCTAACCAGATCTCAAAACCTTCCTAGACTAGACAACCCAGCAGCTCACCAGGTGTGCTCCAGCTTCTTTAAACATCCAACATAATTTTCAAACAAGACTCAAGGATGCTATAAGTGACTGTGTCCTAAACAGGCTGGAAGTGAGAGAACAAATAAATCTTCCAGAGTTTAGGAGGCACATCAATGCATCCAAGTGAATTCCTCCTTAATTTTTCACAGAATAACCAAAAGGATAAATAGTCCAAGAGATGGGAAAGCAAAACTTTGGGGTTTTATTAATGGACACAAGAAATTTTTTGCAGACAGTTATTCTCTATGGGAAGAATTGATACATGATTGCAAATCTGGAAATCTTCCTTGCTCTTCTTTGAAGAACATGTTAAAAAAAAAAAAAAAAAGAAATTCTTTAGTGGTAGCTAGACTATTGAAAAGATATATTGGGGGAGAAACAAGGCAGAAAAGAAGAGAAAAACTTGGACGAATGGCTCAAAAATATCACATATCATTGTTACAAGAAAAGAACATACAGAGTGTTAAATGTCTTTTTGTAGAATCTCTGCTTCTTGGTGACTCAGACCAGGATGTTTTGCTGTTGAAAACGGAGCACACCTGTCCAATTATTTTACTAATTTGAAGGTCTGTCTGACAAAAAAAAACACGCTCTGAGTTTAACATATTTCACTAGAAATAGCATATCCTACGTACCAGAAAGAGGTTCATGCTGTAAAACAGTAATGTCATGACCAAAAGAGAGGCTTCTTAATTGGCTCATAATTTCTCCCAAAAGCAATGGAAAAAATCAGCTGATTGCAGTATGACCATGTCACTGTTTCCAATAGTTACAAGACAAAAAAAATGTTAAGTGGTGAAGATTTCTAGATGAACGGTTTCTTTTTTTCTAAGAAAACAAACCCCACACTTTATTTTATGCAGACAATAGACTTTAAGAGCTACAAAATCCCTAAAAACAACCCTGAAAGTAAAGGTGTTAACCCTCCTAATTCCAGGGCAGACAGAGTCAGGAGGCAGCAGATGCTCTGCAGAGGCAGCAGATTCCAGAGGGGGCTTTCCCAAGTGCTGAGCAAAATGAGCTCCTCCATCCAGGGACATTTAAATCCTAGGATCACCTCTGCCTGGCACTTTCCTTTGGCAGTGCCAGCCCCTTCAGGGAGCAAAGTCTACAGGACACAGAGTTTCTTTGCTGCTTTCCAAGAGCTGGAACACAGCACGTGGTCCGGCAGCGGCTCTGCTACTCCAGTGGGTTTTATTTGGCTGTGGCAGGTGCTACCAAAATGAGCTCAATCTGTTCTGGGAGTGAGGAGATGCTTTCCACTAGAAGATTTGCCATTTCCTCCCACTCCTGAGGCCTCCTGTGTAGAGTGAGCTGTTAGCAACAGGGCATGGGATGAGAAGTTTTCCAGACATCATATACTATCTTCACCCACTCTGAGGTCGGGGTTGACATCACAGCTCCCATCTACTCACACTCAGAGATGTGAGTTTTCCCTGCTTCCTTTTACTAACTCACCTAGAAAAAGTCAAAAATCAGAGTGTTTCAATTATTTGTTTTAAAACCAGTGCAATCCTTTAATCCAGTGCAATCTCCATCTCCTTGTTGGGAGAGTGATAAACATTTGAGAAAGAAGTGAATGCCCTAAAGCTGACAGAACTCAAATACAGCTTTTTTGGGTCTGCATTTGTGGCACCATGGATGTAGTTGCACAGGTCCAAATAAATTAACCTTGTTGTTTTGTCAGTGTCAGTGAAGAGCTTCAGTTTTTCATTCCTTTGTGCCCCAGCCCTCTGCCATAAGAACATCTGTGAATTTATTCCCAGCAGATCACCCTGTCACAGGGACACCTCCACCAGAAAAGCATTAAGAACGAGCTAGAGCAGTCATCATCCCTGTGTTTCAGGTACCCTGAGGGTCAGGAATACAGAAAACTGTCACCGTAAGAAAGATTAAAGCCATCAGAGCATTGATCCAGTGAAGCAATTACATACACACTTTTTTTTGGTCAAAGTAACTAAACAAAGAGCTCGAGCATTTGGCAAAAGCTGAGCAGAAAAATCATAGTTGAAAACCAATAAAACTCTCAGACAAAGTACATCCTAAAACCCTGCACACTGATCAGAATGTTTGATTTTTGATCTTTTTTTTTCCCAAGGACTCAAAGAAATATTTCAGAAAGCTGAACTACGGAGACCAGTCTCTCATTTGGCAGGCAGGGCTAAGTGCAGTATAGGATACTGTGGCAAACCTCTCTGCTCAGAACACTCCTTGGAAGATATTTATTTAACAAATGCAAGAAGCAGTTACAAGAGCCTTTTCCTGAGCTGCTGTAGGACACAGCAGGGATGATTCCAAAACCTTTGCAGCTGACACAGGAACAACTTAACACTAAAGACAGCACTGTCCAAGTCACTGAGCTCTCTCCTACACCACAGTAGTGCTGTCTGGACAGCTGAGCACACACCACAGCTCCTACATTTGGCAGGACACTTTGAAGCCAACCAACCAGCCAAGGATGAACAGAGAAGGAAGATTTGTTTCACCCCAAGCAGAACACTGGTAAATTACCACATGAATCTTACAAATGAGACACAGGGAACACCTGGATGGGAAGGCCTAATTTAAAATCCATTTCCCAGTCCAATCTGTACTTGGACCTTGGCTTTCCAAATCTGAAGTTTTGTTGCCAGATGAACCTCATCACAGTCTGTCTTCTGCCATAATTGAATTTCTGCCTCATCATCCAACAGAGAAATGACTCAGCATCAATTATAGGAGGAAAGTGTTGTTTCTCTCTTCAGGCATTTCCTCCAGCTCCTCTGTCTTGGGAAAAAAACCAAACCAAACTTAACCAAACCAAACCAAACCAAACCAAACCAAAAAAAGAACCTCAAATCTTGAGACCACGCCAGTGTTTTAAAAATCAATTTTGTTTTAAGTCCAGGAGGTTGTCCAGGGTATATCACATCCTTCTAACCAGAGAAAAGGCATCATGGCAGATCCTGTTTGGTGAGTATCCCAGAGAAAATAATGCTATTATTGCTTTATTCTTATTTTCTACCTTATTTTTTTTAGCAAAGCAGAAATATCATGTGGGAAATGCTGTCTTTTAAAATTGATTGCAGTTTCCACTTCTTAAGGAAGGCTGCACCATTCCCAACCAGCTCTGCTAAGAGCAGAATTTATGCTTTTTCCACCTTAGTTTTGTATCAAAGCTTTGCCCATTTCTAGTCAAAAACCTTCTTAATATACAAATGTGTGGGCAGTAAAAGGGCTCTAATATCCAAGAATTGTCATAAAAAAAAGAGAGAGACTTTAAACTCTACCAAATAATTTCTGTCTCTCCAAAGCAATATACAGCCCTCTAAAAACATGGGGTTTGCTATGTTATGCACACAAACCTCCTATGACATCTTAATCTCTTGAAAACCTTTTTTCTTCTCATCTGCCAGGAAAATGCTTCCTCTCCCCTTGGAGGTGGCAGCCACTCAACCCATCAGCACATGTGGTGTCTGGCCATTTAGCACATGGCCAGCCCTGGAGGAGCTCTGGCTGTCCCCGAGGCCACCATGGGGAGAGGGAGAAGTGCATGCCTTTGGAACAGAATCCAGCTTTGCAGTAGATCTGCTGCTGCCCACGTGGAGTGAGATGAGAGCAGATGGCCCAAAAAGCAGGGTTAACACTCACTGGAGAAGACCTGAGGGCTGGAGGGTGAACTCTGTGATCAAAGAGATGAAACCCACTCTGACAGCAGAGTCCTGGGCTGGAAGCCGGGGAAGGAGAGTGGACAGTCAGCAAAGGAGCAGCAGGGAAAAGGGATCCAGATCACCATGTACAAAGGCAGTGCTACCCACAGGCAGCTGGGTCATTGCTGGACTAAATGAGGTCAGTCTCATGAAGAAAGAATTCCTTGACAGCACGAAGGGAACTGAGCCCTCAGGATGGAAAGACAGCACCTAGGGCACAGGAGATCTGGAGCCCCTCGGTCTGGGTTGCAGGCAGTTGGTTACTCCTCCTTTACACCAGGACATGGGAGAAAAGGGAAAACATCACTGCCCACTAACACAGGGCTTGCTGAGGGATGGGGAGCATGAGCAGGCAGCACACTCAGCAGAGCAGTGGCATTGTCCAGATATGGCCTTTTCAGGAAGAATTAAATTAACGCACCACACGGGCTATCTGCAGCTATGAGAATGTGGAACATTTTTGCAGGGGAGAAAAAGATGCATATTTTTCACTAACAGCTCAGCAGATGTTCTCTGTCATTTTCAACATTAGCCAACTATGTTCAAAAATCTGGGTGAGATGTATCCATCCTTCCAGTCACATGCTGCCAGTCCCTAATGTAAAGCACGTACACAAACTGAATTAATCAAAACTGATCCTGTGCTTGTGCTTTCACAGATCCTTCCTCCAACTTGTCCACACTTCCTTCTCTCCCACTCCCTCCCCCTCCCAACAGCAGTAATCACAAAATCATAAGAAAGAAAAATAAACCAGCACAACACAAGACAAAAAACAACAGAGCAACTTAACAGGACCAGATGGCATCCACGAGAAACTGAAATACAAGCACACATCAATTACTGCAATATTCAGCCCTCATAAACTTTCAACAAATATGTTCACATAAACAAGATCCTACATTCTGCATCCTAATTAATTTTCACATTTGTATAAAAACACTTCCAAGAACAAGGAAAAAAATCCTAAAGGAACACTTGCTCAAAGTGTTCTTTTCCTCAAGTAACTGAAAGAAAAGTAACTGAAGGAAAATTCTAGGTTTTACTTTTTCAAAATAATACTTGAATTCCCCTCTCAAATTTTCATCATGATTTTGAAGAAGGGCTGATTTTACTTATAGATGTGGCTTTTTTCTCTGGAAGGGGCTCCTAGACACTTACTTATATAGGCATAAAATTTACTTTTGCTTGGTATTTTATGGGAAGTAAGGAATGAAAAAGGGAACCTGGGTGCAACAACAAGCCAAACCACAAAGGAAACACAGAGTTTTTCAGATAACTGATTCCTTGACTCAGTAACAGTAATGAGGAGGAGGGAAGTGGGAAAACTTTCAGGATGAAATCTGAAATTCTGCAAATCACAGTGACTTTGGGGCAGCTTCTGAATTAGTATCACTTTCTATCCCAGTCACAGCAGTTGGCACACCAGTCCTGAGACACCACACAGTCACCACTGTCAGGGCATCAACCCCATCAACTTTCACATACTAATGCATGACAGTCTTAACTGGGGTGAGTATTTCTGGCAAGAGAGTGAAATCATTTCTTTCTCGGGCCAACACCTCTTTTTTGCTTACAAGGAAAGGTTTCATATCTACTGTATTTTAACTCCAGCACAGTGGTAACATACCCAGGAAATTTCTGCTCTGCAACATGCTCAGCCACACTAACCAAATTAGTCTCCTAGCAAGGATACAGCAGTGCTGGAGGTATTTTGGCAATCCTTGCAGTTAGAGCATCTTCTGTGCAGAAATCATCTCTGCTCGTTGGACTACCCAGCCAGTGTCCTAGGCACAGAGTTAATTGCAGTAATGAATAAACAAATGGGGTGACTTTCTTGGAGGCAAGTCTTTTGGCACAATATCTATTTACAAGGCTGTCTTTTCAGTGCAAGTTCATGGTCATGGCCAGGCACACAGCCCTGGTCCTGAGCAGTCAGCCCACAGGCTGTAGAAGATGCCACACCTTTGCAGCCCGTTGTGCTCACTGTATCAATGTGTCCATATCCACACCTCACTGCCTTGGATTCCACAGCCCAACTGTGGCTGCATCAGCTGGAAGCAAATTTAAGCACAGAGACATGTATCTGCCTGCCTTTGGGAGAGAGATGAGAGGGACATCAACAGAAGATAGTCATCTGCAGAAGTAGTTTCTCTGTAGCACACAGCCAAAAGCGTCTAGTTTGTGACAAAACAAGTGCTGCTTTTAGTAGGTTGTGAATCTCTGGGAAAACAAAGTACTAGGTTTGCTTGGCGAGGTTCTGAGGATGATATTTCTTCTGGATTTCTGGTAGGGCTTTTGGGGACAGAATTCAGAAAGAGTGACAGAGTTCACAGAGCCTTTGTTTCAACTCTCCTTGTCCAAGCAGCATCAACCAGAAAATTCTCTCCTCCCCTCATTTTCTTGTCCTTTCAGTACCAAAACTCCAGCAGCACAACACACAGCTGGCATCAGACCACAGGGAGCTCCCAGGTTCATTGATTTCCAGGCGGAGTTTAATCAAGGCTTAATGTTTATGGATTTGGAACCAGGCGTCCCTAGACTAAATGGGACTTGGGATCAAGGCTTGCAGAAATAGGCTGTAACAAGGACTGGCAATTAGTTGTGAGGTTTTACCTCAGTGCTACTTTTTCCAAGGCCTGGTAATAATTTGGAAAAGAACACTCATCTGGAGCCAGTCAATGCAATTAGAAATACAGGAAAAGCCTGATTGTTTTTCCATGTATGAAACATTAAGAAAATGAAGTAATTTCTCTTCAGTCCAAGTATTGACTGTAATTATAGATAGCAGGCAGCCTTAGCTGCTATAAAATATTGAAGTGCTTTTATGTAGCTACTGCAATAGTTTACTATTTAGGGACAGGAGAAAGGTTGCCTTTTAATGAAGTGCAGTTTCACAGAACAATGGAAAGGAGGCCATTACTACATAATACTGCTGCCCTTTCCATTATTAGTGTGAAAGCACTTGCCAGATGAATAGAAACAGGTTTAAACTTGGTTTATTATTTCTATAATGTTAATTTGCCTGGAGCAGCTCACTCTCTAGGTAATCTCTGCTTGGGAGAGAGATTTCTATCTGACAAAGCAGTGTTCAGCATATTTTAGCTTCTCAGAGTTTCAAGTGGCTCTCCTGGTATGGCCAGGGTCAGAAGTCACGGAAAATAAATCACCTTGCAAGTGTTTCCTCACAGTCACGCCTTGTTCCTCAGCTGTTGGCATCTGGCAGTACCTAAGAATTCAGTTAGGGTCCAAAATAACTCTGCCACCTCCTAGTTTTGCAGGTGACAGCTAGCATTGGAGGGGCTGGTGAATCTGTGACCTGAGCCTGGGCAAGCTACAGGGGCTGGAAACTGGGGTGACCAAGGGCACAAACCCGAGAGGTGCCTGCAGTCCAACTTCCCTGGCTGTGACACAGCATGTCTGTATTTCATAGCTGTGAAATAGGTACAAGGCACGTTGGTAAAGAACAGGGGCTGCTTAGAGGTGAATAATGATGGTCTCATCACGGATTCCTAACAGTGAGAGCAGGTGAAACTGCCCAGCAGGCCTGTCAAATTCTCCTGCATGATACAGCAGGGCATCACCACAGTGCTGCCAACAAAAAAAGCTGCAAACAAGCCCTGTCTCACTTCTAGAAGGTGCCACACGTGGCAAGGCCCTTCAGAGCTACTCAAGAAGACTGAACCCCAGTGCGTGGCATTTTCCTGAACATGCCACCCAGTGCAGCAATTCCCTCAGGGAGATGAATGGGAAGTGTCCCTTCCCTCATTCAGACTTGGGGGGCAACAGGAGACTGTAGAGCACCTCTTCTGCCCCTGGGATGGAAGCAGCACAGAACACCTGGCACTCAAATCCTGCAAGGTGCAGAGACAAGAATAAGTTAGTAAGACACCCCAATTATTCCAGTGGTAGAGTAAATACGGCACTCTCCAGGTTGCCACAGCTGCCATGTAAAGAAATGTGAGGAATTTCTGGGCCAGGTAAATGGGCACAGGACCTCACTGCAGGAACCCCAGGCCCAAGGAGACTGTGTCAAATGGCCTGCAGCAGGGCTAGGAAAGATCCCCTTTGTTCATTCACATTGCACTGTTTCACTACATTGTGCTACACTGAGTTGGCTAAATATTTTATACTTTCTCGTTGTTTTTTACACTTCAGCTCACAGCATGATTTTAAATTTAAAAGGAAAGCACTAGTTAAAATTCCTCAGAAGCAGTACCTGCAATTGTACCTCACTACAATTTTAAATCCAAACTGATGGAAAAAGTAAAGATTAGCCTGTGGAATTTAGCACTTTCATGGCCTATCAGAGAAAGTTGCTTAGGCTAAGGTTAAACCTGAATATAATTAGTTCCCAGCCTTGAAGAAATAAACCTATATACTAGAACAGACTAAAGTAGTATTCAGTTATGAGGTACCTTTGCTGACAGTCCGATTAGCTTGAAGAGATAAGACCTAGCTACAGTTGTGGGTTTTGCTCTAATAAAATTACTACAAAGAACCATGTGTAAAAGCAGAAGGCATCACTAATATCCTTTGATTAGCAAGATTAAAGAACTGTTCTTACATTGCAGGGCCTTGTTATTTCTCTTGCAGCCGCTTGCAATAAGTAAAACAGTAGCCAAAATGGCGTGAGAGACATCTCATTCATGCATACACTTAACAGGCATTGGGGCTATACAGGGCTCTGTCTTCCACTGTTTCAACATTTCCACTTCCCTTATTCAGGGAGCAATTTGGACAGACCAGTCCATCCCACAACCATCTCACAAAAGCATTCTCTTGAAATAACATCCTAACTGTTCAGTCAATAGACATCTCAGCACAACCAATCAGCACATCTCAAGTATTTCTTTCCTTGCTCTCCAGTTAACAAAACCTAAAGACTGTTTCTTTGTCAGAAGAAAATCACTATTTCCTTGGTGCTGAGTCAATTTTTTTAAAATGAAATGGTTCTCAGGTGGTCACAGTCCTGAGGTGCAGTTTCTCCCAGCTGTTTGAAGAGCCAGGTGATCCTTATCAGGTCAAGAGCCTAGAGCATGGCCTGGTCGGCAGCCCAGTTCATTTAAGAGGGTAAGTTTAGGTGAACTGAGCTGTTACTGGGGAAGTTATATGTTATAAATTATATAATATGTTTTATCATTTAGTCATATATATATATAAAATAAAGCTTATATATATATATATATATATATATAAAATAAAGAGAAGTTTCAATACATCTCTGAAATACAATCAATGGTTTCAACAAAATTCCTGGGTTTAGAGAGTGGGATTTACAGTCAGTGGCCTCACAAGAGTAGCACAGGGAAGTCCTGTTACGAAAATGACTGAGGGACAGAAAAGTCTGTCTGAGAAGGGCCAGGTCACCCTTGTGAGAAGTTTTGTGCCCCAACCCCGTGTCTTCTTCACCAGGACTTTAGAAAAGACGTTTTTCTTTTCTGCTGCAGACTCAGAAGGGTTCAAGTATATTTTTTAGAAGTTAGACAAAGCTTTTGCTGTGGTCTTCTTGGAAAGCTTGTCTGATGGACCAACACCTCTGCACATTTTCTTTCCAGAAGAAATACCAGGAGCATCTAGAGGAGTAAACAGAGTTGACTTACAAGTATGTTAGCCCAAAAGTGGAGGGAGCGAATTATTTCTTGAGTATTATCTTCTGGATGGAAAGCAGTTGCCAGAGCAACTAGGTTTACCACAGAAAGTGCTGTTAACTTCCAGAGTAATCATCTTTTCTGTAGAGAAGCAAATCTTTTGTAGCTGTCATGAAAAAAACAAACCTACCCTCTGAAATACCAAAAACATTAATAAAAATTTCCACACTCCATTAGTGGTGTAGCCATGGTAAATAATTAGTTTATTTTGTTTTCCTCTACTGGAAAACTGCCTTTTAAATTTTAATCACTTCTCTAAAGCAGCTGCCAGAGTTCTTCTTTTTCTATAATGCATTTATATACTGTATATTAATTTAACTGCCAGTTTTGATGCATTAAAAATGGCTTTGCATTAAAAATATAAATAAAGCACAATGGAATGCCTGCTGGAAGACAAAATAGAGCAATATTTTCATCAGTATATGAAAAGAGATCTAAGAGTGCTCCCTTTCCTTGCAAGCATTTCTCTTGAGAAACCAAGGCAGATTTAGTCAGAGCTGAGCACGAGGAAAATGCTTCTGTGCTGGACTTCAAATCCATTGTGAAACATAATAAACAGAATTTTCTACCCTAAAAAGTATCTCCTATTGTGCTTTGGTGAACAAAAGGCACAGCTGATGTGCACAGAAGTTGAAACCCTACTTTAAAGATGAGCATCCGTCTGCTCCATAATAGATGTTCTGATTTAGGTGCCTTTATCAAGTACATCCCAAAAGTGACTCGACATTTTTCTGAATAGCTGTACCTTGCCTGGTAAATCCACCCATGAGCGTGTCCTCAGGCTAGTCAAGCACTGGCACAACCAGAACTCAGGTCACTGATGGTTTTTTTATTGTTAAATAAACAAAGAAGCTCCCCCGCGGGGATGGAGACACAGAACTGTTTGAAGAAGATTTCCAAAGCACAGCCATCAGGACCCATTCCTGCCTGAATCCCCCATAACCAGCAAATCAGCAGCTGCTGCTGCTGCCCAGAGACATGGCAGATAGTGGAGATAAAACATTTTGAAGGCTGAGGTTGGACGTGGAACAAGAAGGTCTGCAGAGACATGTGGCTTAATTAAAAATTGCTCCTTTTTCCTAGATTGCTTTTGGCGGTTTCCACATGCAAAGGAAGAGACTGTTAAACTAGGAAAAAATAAAAAAGCCTCACCATATCTACACTGAAAGAATCTGCACAAACTAGAGCTGTCTGAACATCCAGTTTCAAAGGCAAAAATAGGTTAATAGGTTGCCTCCACAAATATGCTGGGGTTGGATGGGGTTTGGGAGTCTTGGAGACCCCTTTCCAGATTTGAGGCCAGCATGTTTGTCCATCCTGGATACACCTTCCTGTGTCTGCCATGCTTTGGCTGCCACTCTTTGCAGGACCACCAGTGCCAAGTGAGAGTGTTTTCTCCTCCAGCATGAGTTCAGTGAGTGGTTCACAGCTCCTGGCCCTGGGGTTACATTGCACAGATGTGCCTTCCTTGTGGACTTCCCAACATAAAGGATTTGCACACTGCAGGACAAGCCTTTCCCAGACTGAACTGAAAACCTCACAAGAAATGACAGACATGCCACAACTGTAAATCCTTCCCCAAGACAATGACAAAGAACAACCCACCCCAATGTTTCAAGGCAGTGCTGTAAGACTAAATACGGTACTTTTAAAGAAAATTCTGGAAAATCTTGCAATGTTGCCAAGGATCTAGCTGAGAAATGGCTCTCCAGTGGAGACCAGCTTCTAATAATGACAGCCCACTTGCATCTAACAGCCATTCCCACTACTCTAAAAGGCCTCTGCTCATTCCAAATGGTGACAGCCTGCATTAGGGTTCAAAGGGAAGCCAGGACCACCAGGGCTCCCAGATAAGAAACTGCCCTTAGGAGAGGCGAAACAGCAGCACATGGAAAATTTCCTTATGGCAGAGGGTGCAAGTGATGCTTGTCTAAATAGAAAAGGACAAGGAAAAGATATAAAGCAAGACTTTAAGGAAGCTTAAAAGTGAGTGGGAAAAGAGTGTGGGTGAGATAGAGAGCAGCTGTATACAATTTTCCATAGAAAACCTTCTGCTCCATGGCACCTCAGAGCGCAGAGCACTCCATTTCTGACAGACAAAAAAGGGTGACAGGTATGAGATTTATAGAAGAAATTGTCACTGTAAAAAGAGTCAATGCTGCTCTGACCATAAGCAAGACAAGACCAAAAAAACAGAAGCAAATTTCACAGTTGAGGCACTCTGTTCAGGGATTCTTGGATGATGTCAGAAGGAGATGCCAGTGTATGTCCTTCTGTCTTTCCTTACTTTCCTGACTCCTCAGGCATAGGCCAGCTGTGCTCTCAGCCCCATGCTTTGCCCAGGGGATAAAAGCAGGTCTTGGGGAAGTTCCAGAAAACCAAAATCTCTGCCTGTCATCACCAGCCAGGTGGAGAGCTGGGGTTTCCACACCTGCCCAAGGTCAGGATAGGAGTTTCTGCCAGCACATCCCACCTTTTGTCACCAGCAGGGAGTCTCATTCACTTTAACACCCCAAGCACAGGAACAAAATCCCATAAATTCTAGATAAGTCTGACAGGTAAGACTCACACAGGCACTACTTCAAGAAACTCAGATTATCTCCACTCCAACCTCCCACTGGAAGCAGGATGATTACACGAATTGGGCCAGAGCAGCCTCAGCTCTGGAGGGAGTCATGATGGAGGGAGCTGCCCCAGATGAGGAGAAACTCTTCTTCCAAATTACCTTTTAAGCAAATAGTCTGTCTCATCTGTGTTTGTCTCCTGGACTGATTTCCTACATTAATACCCTCCCAGAGAATCTCTCTGCTGCTTGGCAGTCTTTGCTTTCCTTGGTTTCCTAATTCAGGGCTTGTCTGTTCCCAGTTTCTCCAGACAGTGTCCCAGTAGTCCCAGTGGATTTGCATCAGGCACTAACCCTGTTCTGTCTGACACCATCTCTCTTCAAACATTTTCACTCTCCAAATGATTCCCTTTCTCCTACAGAACATTATCACAAACACAAGATCAGAGTGGAACACATTCCTGGTTGTAAAAATCCTTCCTTAAAAATCAAATTGCTTGATTGTAATCAAAGGATCAAGATAGATTTAAGAAAAAGGATAGAGTTTTAAATTTATTTTTAGAAAAAGGAAACATGACTCAGGTGAATTTGGATTGTCAGCATAAGCATGAGCTATTAATAGCTTGGCAGGCCCAGAATTTCTGATTTCTGTGTGTCAATCTATTTAAAAGTAGGAAAGGTGATGGAGTACTGGGAATTGTGGGACCTGGCACGATGTAAATAGTATGGAATAAGATGTGGATGCTGTCCTGGAATCAGCAGTAGCAGTCACAGGCCTGTATTTTGGATTTAGGATGAGAATAATGCACCCTGATGTTTTAGTTGTTGCTAAGTAGTGCCCACCCCAATTCAAGGATTTTTCAGTGTTCCCTGTTCTGCCAGTGAGTAGCTGAACCAGAAGCAGTGAGGGAGCACAGCTGGGACATTCCAAAGGGATATTCCACACCAGAGAGTGCCATGCCCAAGATATAAACTGGGGGAGTTGGTCAGGAGCTGCTGATCACTGCTCAGGGATGGTTTGGGCATCAGCCAGTGAGAGCTGAGCAATTGTGTTGAGCATCACTTGCTTCTCCTGGGGTTTGTTCCTCTCTCTCTCCCCCTCCTTTTCATTATGATTATTATTATTGCTACTACTGCTACTGGCAGTGTCTTTTATTTTGTTTCAGTTATTGAAGTGTTCTTATCTCAGCCCACAGGGTTTACCTTTTCTTTCCAATTCTTCTTCCCACCTCGGGCAGGGGTGGGGACTTGTGGTGAGGCAGTGAGTGAGTGAGTGGCTAGAGGGTACTGAGCTGCCATCAGGGGTTAAACAGTGACAGAAACACAGTGGGAATTAAGGCCATATTCTCTCTAAGGACATCTCTGGAGCATCCTGGAGAAAGACTGAGAGTACACTGTTGTATTTTAAGGTTTGCCACGTGCCTTAGTTTGCCCACCTACCCCGCACGCTTTTTGTGGTGTCAAGGAAAAGATCAAAGCCTTTGTCTTGCTCTGAGGCACAAGGAAACCAAACATATTTCACCCATTCAGGTAGTCCAGGTTCACAAAGGCCACTGGCTGTGGTAAATGACATTAACAGCAGTGAGCTCTACATTAGGCCCCTGTGAGCTTTTAACAACTACTCCTCCAGTAGAGACAGGACCAAAAGCACTGGTCAGTAAAAGGATGGGGAGAAGAGAAAAGAAGGCATGACAGAAACAGGAGAACAGGTTAGAATAGAACAGGACAGAACAGAATAAAATATTTCAGTAGAAGGGACCTATAATGCTGTCCTGGTTTTGCTTGGGATAGAATTAATTTCTTCTCAGTAGCTGGTACAGGGCTGTGTTTTGGATTCAGCATGAGAATAAAGTTGTTAACACACCGATGTTTTGGGGTTTGCTAAATCATGTTTTCCTAAGTCAAGGACTTTTTTTTTGGCATCTCATGTTCTGCCAGTTAGGAGGTGCACAAAAGAAAAACTGGGAGGGAGCATAAACAGGAAAGGTGACCCAAACTGGCCCAGAGGGATGTTCCACACCAGAGAACATCGTGCCCAGTACATGAACGGGAGGAGCCACCCAGAAGGGGCCAGTTTCAGTTCAAGGATGGAGTCTCTCATTTGTAAGCAGATGGGGAGCAATTGTACTGAGCATTACATGTTTGTTGTTTATCATCATCATCATCATTATTATCATCTATTAAGTTATTTCAATTAGTCTTCAATTATTAAACTGTTCTTATCTCAACCCACAAATTTTACTTTTGATTCTTGTCACCCAGTAGACAGATGACCTTATTTTAGAAGGACAAATATAGGCTATCAAATATACATTTCACAGTCCATGTTTTCCTTTCAATGCAGGAACAACAGCAATTGACAACAAAACAAAACAAAACAAAACAAAACAAAACAACCAAACAAAAAGACCAGCCCAACCCCCAACAGCAACACACTCACCCTTCTTAAAGGTATTCTTTCTTTTGGTACCAAAGGCAAACACAACCTGGGTCTGAAATAAAAATATTTCTTCTTTCCCCTGAGCAAACAAACAGAGCTAGAAATTCTCCTTGCAAAACTCTTACATTTTTGTTTTTGTGTTGGTTTAGTTTGGTTTGGTTTTGGTGTTTTTTTGTTGTTGTTGTTTTGTTGGGGTTTTTTTGAGTTTTTTTTTACATATTCATTTCTGGGTTAAAAAAAACTGTGAAAAATCAATAGCTAAAATAAAACTCCAGTAATATGGTCTCCTTCACTACTTTCAACTCTCCTCTTAAATGCAATTTCTCTTGAGAGAGCTGTAGTACCACACAGCAGAATAAAGATTATCTCTATCAAGGTGGTGAGTTGCAGCATTTTTCAAAAGAGAATACTGAGCTTTCATAGTAAAGATGAATAACAGCAGCAGGAGGTGGCAAAATACTGCATCGCACTGTCCTAGTTAATACCAGAACTGACACATCAACAGGGTGATAAAAGTGTGTTTTCACATCATTCTGCAGTGCCCAGGATTTTAGGTAGCTTAATATTCTTTTGCACAGACTGTGCCAAGAGTTCAGCTGATCTCTCCAGCCATGAACTGTGTAATTACCCTAATTTACAATTGTTGGTAATTTATTTGGCGAGGTTTCTCTAAAAGCTTTTGCATTCCGTAGCCTATGATAAGATGGGTTATTTGCAATTCTAAAATGTCCATGAGGAGGAGAGAAGAGTTGTATCCAGCTGAGGAAGTGTGAAAGATCTCATCTCAACCAAGAACTGAGTGGCAAAGACTTAGGAGCCAAATTTCACCAGGCAAGAGGGAACACAGAGCCCTGTCGTGCTGAGCACTAATCAGTCCAGAGAAGCAGTTCCAAACCCAGAGAATTTAAAGCCTGGGCCTGTGAGATTGTAGGGGTGTCCTGCACGTTTCTCTCTATTTGGGGAACCTAAGAACCAGCAACATGTTGCAGATCAGGCTGTACTAAAGCTGATTTCTATCCTATAGATGGCCATCAGCCACCATCTGACAGCTGATGGGCTGTCAGCTCCCTGAGCCATACACCCCAGTCCTCTGAAATGTATTTATCACTTGCTTGCATGGTGTGTTTGGGTTGTAACTGCACCCTACTCCTCTCCCCTTTGGGTTCACAAGCACATCTGTGTAATTTTTAGGGTTAAACCAGCCTGCAGACAGCATTTTGATTCATGCATTGTGCATGATTCAGACAGCCCAAATAGCCCCAGAGAAACTGCTGAACCTCATCTCAAGTCTCTCAGCACTCACTAAATGCTCCATTAATGCCTGGCATGGAGCAAAACATACAGACTCCTGCAAGCTGCTGGTTTCTTCTTCAGCAGGAGCAAGCAAAAGAGCCACAGACCAAAGTCTGTGTACAGGAAGAGGTGTACAGGACAGGTCTAGAGAGAGAAAGAGGTGTACAGGACAGGTCTGGATGGGTCTTCACCAACAGACTCAGAAGTGCAAGAGGGAGAGTAAAAGAGAAGCAGTTAAAGGACACGGAAAGGAAGAAACAGAAGCATTCTCCACACTGGCTACCAAAGGAGCAACGAGAGCAGAATGACAAGCAGCAGGGCAGCAGGCAAGAAAACCAAGAGTTCTAAGGGCATCTTAGAAGATGATCTTGGATAATCTTATCACACAAAGAGCAAAGAATTGAGGTACATGGGAGACAACACCTGCAGGGAGAGCAGTATGTGCTCAGACAATGCCAATCCCTGCAGCAGCAGATTGCCAGAAGCTTTGGAATTTATCTGTCCTTCATGACAGATACTTTATAAAACATAATTCTTTTCTTTTTTTTCTTTTTTTCTCTGCATGGCAAGAGGTGTCACCCATGCCAGCAATGTCTATATGAACTAATAGGGATATATTAGCTTTTTTCCCAAGCATTCCAGCTCCAACAGATGGACTAGGGAGCAGGATAATCCAAGAGAATTAGTAAGCAATGGATAACTACTGCTACACTCTGTGCATGATAAGGAATTATTGCTGCATTGCCACTGTGTGAAACCAGAAAGCCTCCTGCACCCCTGACAGCACAATTTTAGCCTTATTTTGAGAACAACACCTCCCTCCTAAGCACTGCATGTAATTCTCTCTATCAGAGGTGCAGACTGGTTGAAGGAGTCAGCTCGAGTTCACTTCTTTGATGCACCAATGTAAATTTAGTTATCCAAAGAAATAGCTTGGAGCTGAAGAAGGGTCACTAGGAAATCATCCAGAGTGAGAAGCTCACACACAAAAAAATGTGTTCCTTACCTAATCCAGCATGCCCTCCTTTCCCAGCACACCCCAAGAAAGAAAGAAAGAGAAGGAAGGCAACAATTACAGCTTACAAATTATATTCCAGTGCTCTGGTAGAAAACCACTGTCATTCACAGCTAATTTGTTTAAAAATCAGTCTAAGCATTATGGACCTTAGGCAAAAATAGACTTTAGAGCAAGCATAGAGTGATGATTACGTGGAGACAAATGCATTTAGAAACCCCAGCCAGTAGTTATATACCATACCCATGTTCTGGCACCAACAGGCCCCAAGTGATTGATGTCTTAGAGAGATGTTTAATACTCTCCTCCCCTCAATTTTCTAGAAATGTCATTTTATTTAATCCCCCAAAGCAAAAGCACCCATGCTGGGTGTGCTTTGGGGTTTGAGATTCAAATGGAATATGTGGGTAGCAGACCCCAAACAAGAAGTTACACTCATCCCTGCAAGCCCCCAGGACTCAGACTGGTTCAAATCAGCGGAGAGAATTCAAGTATTTTTGACAGCTTTCCAGTAAGTTCCAGCATGTCCCATATCATGTATATTGCTCAGCAACACCGGTCATAATTGCAATTCTAATGGGCCTCACTGCCTGTGTTTCTCATTGCAGGAAGATGTACTCTACTGGTTTGCTTTCCCTGTCACCTGCTGCAAAGTTTTGTGCCTCCAGGATGCACAGCAGCACTGCAATGTGCACACTCACACCATAACAATCCCTTGGGCAGAAAACAGAACAGCTGAGTGGTGAATCTTGCAGTTGAATACTTTCAGTGGTCAATGTGGCTGCAGCTCTTTGTTTGTTCCTTTTGTTTCCCAAGGAAGCAGATTGAAGATTTTGGTACTCTCTAGATTCAATTTTAAAAGATGGTTACTCACAGTAGATGCCAACAGGCCTGTTTTAATATTGTTCATAAAAGCAGAGATGAATCTTTCATGAATATATTGGAAGGAAAATACTGGAAGGGAAGAGACTAATGCTAATTTATACTAAAGTTTTTTTACTTGCAAACAAAACTTGAAGAAAAAGTCTCATTTATGCACAGGATTTCATTCCAGCACAGACCAGGAGATCATCAAGTTTGCCCTTTTCTGTAACCAACCACAGGTCATCACCCAACTCAGGCTGTGCTAAAATAAATAACTTGCCAGAAGGAAGCTATACACTTGTAACAATTTAAAGACAGCAAGAGCTGAAGGATGCTTTCCTACAACAGTCACTCAGTACAGATGTGTGTTCAGCACCCAACCTGAATTTGCATAGCTTTGATGTTAGTCTTGCCTACTAATTTGAAGTGTCATGATTTCTCTGCATTTCCTCCCTAAAATACATATCCAACACAATAACCAAATTTTAACAGGGTTTGGTCAGAATTGCTTACTCAGCTTTTGATATTTCTTCATGAAACACCCAAGACATCACCAAATCTGAACCCAAATGGTTATGTGCTCCATATACTCTGAGATGAGAGGCTAAGACTGAAGTTCCTAGAAGCTGTCCAGGAGATTTTAGACACGGGTCTTGTTAAAGCAGGAGGGAGATGTCTTTTCTCTCCCTAAACTCCTAACTTGGAGGATTGACAGATCCTCACAATCAATATTAATAGACACAGAGTAGCTTGGGGTATCTCTCAACTAGTCTTCCTTCAAAGATAGTTTTGAAACAGATTTGTTTTAAAAAAACATCCAAAGGTCCATCTGTGGCTTAAATTTTTAATCCAAAACCTGATCATACTTTAGGCATGAGTCATCCTTCTGCCCTACTGTGGCCAAAGGCTGGCAAAATCCTGCTGCATCCCACAACAACAAAGCAACAGAAGTGACCGGGGTTTGAGCAGCTCATGCATATTTTTGCATGTCCAGCCACAAGCCTCCAACTTGCTGTGTGGTTTTTCATTCTACATGGTCACCCAGACACATCTCCATAAGCCCCTCAGTGTATTCCCAACAGGATATCTCCTGCTGGGAAAGACCCCCCAGAAGAGGGGGACGTGTGTCTTCTCTGGAGCTCGTCGTGGCCCTGTGTCCATTTAAACCATGTGGATCCAAGCTCTGTCTCACTGCTGATAAACAGCACCTGGCAGATTCTCACAGACATCCCTTTTCAGCATCCTCACACATCTGAAAGTACACCTGCACCTTTGCCCTAGCAGGGCTTCACCAATTTTGAGAGGTGCCAAACCACCTCTTCAGGTCCTTCTCCCAGGGAATGCTCCCCCAGCACAAGTTCATTTCAGCAGAATTCAGATGTGTTGTGGAACAACAAGGACAGCCACAACAAAAGGGAGAGCACAAGGTCACTCTCCTACAGGTCCCAGTTTCTGTTGTTTGTATCTTCTCTGGTGGCACTGGACATAGAAGAAGGACTTGGATAATGAGCCAACAGGAAAAGAACAAATTTTTATAGGGTATTCTCCTCCCTTTTCTGGTTCCTTAACAAGCCAGTTTGCCAACTAGTGAATTTTCCTTCTTGAAAATTGCATTCTTGAACTTTTTCCTTTCCACTTTTCCCCACTGCAATACTCACAAATTCCCTGTATGTTTCAAAAGACATTTGCTGCTAATCTCTCCTTTCAGCTTGCCTTGATGCTTATTTGGATCAACTGCAAGCTGAGGCACCAAACTTGTGAGTCAATCAGGACTAAGTTCCTTTGGCCAACAATTTTCCCAGTATTTGTAGGAAATTCAGTAACTCTGGGAATGCTGCTGCTCTTTCATTACATCCATCTAGTTTCTCAGCCAGGGTCAGGAATGATATGGGAGTGGAAGAAAAATCAGAGAGAGATAATGATCATACCAGCCTTATTCCAATAGGAAACCACAGTACTGCTAAAGCTGGGGAGCTCTGCTAATTAACATTAGCCCATTAAACCTCGTAGCCCCTCTGGACCACTGCTGGAAAACACAAGGCTTGCTTCTAGCAGTGTCCTGGCATGGGTACCCTGGGTGCCTGATTCAGCAGTCCTGCTGCAGAGTGCCAGCTCCAGCAGCTCAGTGCATTTATTCAGGCTGGGAGAGCAGTGAAGGACTCGCTCACACCTCTCCTCAGCATCAATCTCGTCACCCTGCCAAGCGCTCTCGAAGTGACAGCTGTGCTGGCATGACACGAAAACAAGAACTGCTGTATCACACTTAGCTTCCAGAAGCAGGTCTGAAACACGGGAAAAAAACCAAAGATGGAGCAGTAGAGAGGTTACCAAACAGCCTGTCAAGCTGGTCTGGCTTGGGTTGCCTGTTGAGAGGATAAATGCTCCACAACAGACACACACACATGGCTAATGGGGTGATCCTGCCCTGCTGCTCTGCTCTGCTCTGGGGAGATCCCACCTGGAATGCTGCATCCAGCTCTGGAGGCCCCAGCGTAAAAAAAGGCACAAACCTGCTCTTGTGGGTCCAGAGGAAGCTGCAGAAACCTACATGTACATTTTACTGTGGTGAATAATAACAATAAAATTAAAATAAAAACCTAGCCATTCCTTCATCAGAAGCTTCAGCCCGTCTTTCAGAGTATTCCTGTTTTTTGTTAAATTGTACTTTCATATTTTGTAAGAAGTTTATTTACCCATTTTAACCGTCATAATGTGACAGGGTACTTGGGCCCAGGCTGAGAACCTCATTTTTCATCTTCAACTATGTCATGCAATTGCAGCTCATTTGAGAAAGGGGCCAAGTCTCTCTAAGTCTTATGCACAAATTCAACAGCATCCATTTCTGCTTCTCCTTCATTATTTATTTCTGTTACAGAATTAGATCGGAAACCCCAGTATTTCCACTTTCATAACCCTTCCAGTTTGCAAAACATTTCCCATCCTATCCAAAAAATTGGGAGACTGTTAGAGCATTGGCTTAATTTCATAATTCAGCAAGGGACAAGATCTGATCTACTTCCAGCACTTGATCTTGCAATAAGTGTCATGTTTTTATTAATCAAGGATATATTTTTCAAAAAAATAATTCTTAGTATTCCTTCTCAGCACAGTGTCCAGTGGCTGGAATGAGTATTAAATATTCTGCTACATGCTAGGCTCACACAGCACATTGTGAAGTGCCCAAATTCTCCTTAAGAAATTATCTAGATCCTGGAAGGCTGCCCAGAAGGATAGTTTTATATGAAGAATATGCAGCTGCCTAACATTAGCACCTCTGGGGTTTTTTTAAACTCTGCTCGTACTAAATCACTCCAGAAACAGAACGTGCAACTGCCCTACTTGCCAACACACTGACTTAAGAAAGGAGCAGCCAGAACTGGAAACCAAATTCCAACATGGATTATGTACCACATTCTGATCAGAAGTGCCACACCACAACACCAAACCCTTCCCAGGCTAAACACCTGCACAGAGCTGTGACAGGGACAAGCGTTCCTCAGGAAAGAGACCTTGGCTGCTCCCAACATTCACAACATGATTTTGAAGCCTCTAACTCGAGACATTGACCTAGCCCATGTTGTCCTCTGCTCCCTGCTCTGCTACCACCAAAAATATTCATATTTGTTTACTACAACCTGAAGGAATGCCCCCGTGGAAGGGACCCTCACTGGAGCAGTTTGTGAAGAACTGTTGCCCATGGGAAGGACTCATGCTGGAGAAGTTGGTGGAGGACTGTCTCCCATGGGAAGGACCCCATGCTGGAGCAGGGGAAGGATGCCTCTCCCTGAGGAGGAAGCAGTGGCAGAAACATTTGATGAACTGACTGTTCATGTTCATTCCCCATCTTCTTGTGCTGCTGGCAGGGAGGAGGCAGAGAATCAGAAATTAAGTTATGCCTGGGAAGGAGGGAGGGTTGAGGGGATGGTATTTTTAGGATTTGTTTTACTTCTCATTATCTGACTCTGATTTTGATTGGTAATAAATTAAACTAATTTCCCCAAGTTGAGACTGTGACAGTAACTGGTGAATGGTCTCTCCCTGCCCTTATCTCAACTCAGGAGTCTTTCATTGTATTTTCTCTCCCTTGTTCAGCTGAGGAAGAGATGGATAGAGTGGCTTTGGTGGGCACACAGCATCCAGCTCATATCAAACCACATTCAGATAAGAGTCATACAAAGATCCCTGCTCCACAGTCAAAATTCCCCCAAAATTACCTGACTTCATGACAGCTCTGTGGTTGTTTTTCACAGACCTGATGAGCTGGCAGTGAAGGTATAGATAGGAGGGGGGTTTAGTTCCAGGTCTTTGACAGGATAAATCCTCTGAGATGCCTGCTTCCTCAGCCCTAAAATGACATGATCTTCTCACCACCAGTCACAGTCAAAGAAGTCCTAATGATTAAAAATGCTAGCTTTCCTCCCCCCGCTCCCCCCATTAAGGGCTAGGCGCTGTTACTGCTCACACTGATTTATCAATAATTAGAATAAAGTGCATAAAGGCACCCACCATATCACAGAGCTACATAATTTGTCAGCAGGGCAATGAACAAATTAAATCAGGCTGAAACATCCTTCAATTAACATCAAAACATTTGCAGCTTTCCGTGCTCAAACACGACTTGTGCTTTTAAAAGTCTCTTAGGACGCTTAAAACTGCTGTCCCCCTTTTCCTGCAGAGCTAATTCTGCCAATGTGAGCTTTCTGAAGAGGAAGCTAACAGGACCAGCTTCATTAGTCCAGCTGAGAAGCCAGAGAGCTCCCCATGCAGCAATCCCCTGCCTTGCCTGCAGCCTGTGCTCATTCCAGAGGGGCAGGGGCTGAACTGCAGAGCTTTTGCCTTGATCCACGTATTTTGTGTTGCACCTTGGCCATTCCTGAACCTGTTTACTGAGTGGCTCTGTGTACCTCTGCCAGAAAACGTCTGGGGACCAGACGAATTTCAGTGATGTGAGGGGAAAAAAAACTCCACAAAAACAAACCAACAACAACAAAGCAACAATAACAAAACAAGGAGTGTGGGGTGTGTCAGGTTTTGGCTTTTCTGCCTGTAGAAGCAGCTGGTCAGCCACTGTCATTGGTGAATCAGTTCTGGGTAACTTGCAGTTTCCTACATCCCCCAAAGCCCAGCCACTGGCCTGTCCTTCCCACAGCACTACACTGCTCTGCTTCCTAGAGGTTCAGGGGGAAGGGCCATCCCAATTCCTGCTGGCAGAAAGCCCTGCAGCTCTCTGGGAGACCCAGGCACTACCAAGGGGCAGGACTTTCCCTCTCCATCTTTCTCTGTGCTGCTGATACATCAGGACCAGTTGTTTACCCAATCTCCTTCTACCCCAAAATGAAAAAAAGTGTTGAGACTGAAGAATTCTATCAGTGGACTGCAAGAGGGGAACAGAAATTTCTACAACTTTTCAAGGACATGTCCCAAAGCAAGGAACGCGTCTGAATTTACTTTTATTTCTGCCCATCTGGTGGCAGGCAGAGAAGAGACATTTTAGCCAGGCCTGGCTGGGTGATGTACAAGTTTGGTTACTTGGTAATTGAAAACATTGTGGATCTGATTTTCCTCACCAGCACAAGGTAACAAACCTGGCAAGAACATGGGAGCACAATGTTGACAGCACTGTCTCTACGGTGTCATTAGGCTCGTGAAAGATCTTTCAGCTTGTTTCTAGTCAACTGCATGTAGATTTAACAGATGCCTCGGTTCTGCCTACCTGGAAATTATACACACCAGAGGGTGCAAAATCAGGCAAAGCCTACAGTATTTCAGTGTTAGGCTTCATGCACTGTATTTCAAGCTGTGGCAAAATTGCCTTCCCTCAGCATCCTCATTCTGGTCTGAACTAATAATATGTTGGTCATGCAAACCCATGAAGCAGGAAGCATCAAAGCAAGTCCCTGATGAGAGCCTTTTTGGAAAACCAGGGATAATTAAGTCACTAATTCTACCTTGAGTGGCATATTCCACACCACCCCAAACAGGACACTTCCAATTTAAACATTTCTGACTCGTTACCCTTTAAAATATTTACAGAAACACAAGACACACTGACTAATTCTGATCACTTTCCTTAACTGGCCTGCAATATTTTAGATGCAATCAACACCTTATCCTTACAGAACCCTTGGAGACTTTCTGAAGATCTGTCTGTAACACTTTTACTTAGAGAAATCTACACATTAGCATTCAATGCACATTGCTATATTTAGTTTTCAGGAAATATGACATTCATTCCACAGGAAGATTGGTAAAAAATATAACAGTGACCTATTTCTTTATAATAAATGTGTTGCCAAGGTATTTCCATTGGTTTTCCTCTATACAATATATTTCTAAAGCACTGTAGGAGTAAATTTAGGATACAAACCAAGAAGAAAAAAAGTTTCTCTAGCAAACCTGAGTTTGGTCAGTCAGTCATTATGAAATAAAATAAGGAAAATAAAATACCCCCCACAGCCTGTCCTCCCATGCTGTCCACAAAAATCAGATTCATTGCCTGGTGTGCAATAAGCCAATAATTACATTCTTGAAAGAGATGTAGATTATTTATTTCAAAGTTGTGCAAGTCTGGGTGCTCTGTGATACTTCACAAATCAAGCCTGCCAGCTATCAAAACCTTTTACTATTTTAGCAAAAAGAGGGGTTAGACTACAAGTTACATAGTTCTCTTGTTAATTAGTATTCTATGTTGTAGTGGTTAATGACTCTCTTGCTTCTCATGCTAATTAGTCCCCATGCTCAGGCTTTCTCTTTTTCTGAGTTGGGTTTCTCAGGTCAGTGGTCTGTGAGTTGGTGGTTGCAATCTGCCCCGGCAAGAATTGCCTTCTACCCAGTCGGAGCTGATTCAGCACAGTTGCTTTATTGGTTTCTTCCTTATCTTGGGAGTTCTGCCAAATGTCCTTGTGGCCCATAAATTCTGCATTCTTTGTGCTCACCATCAGTGGCACATCCCTCTCCCCAAGCCTAGTTAACCTCCCCCTGGGTCTGAGATCACTGAAGCATGTCCAGCCCTACACTTTAACAAGGCAATTCTACCCACAAGTAATTTGTTTTTCTAACACATGAATATCTCTCAGAGCTTGTTAACTGCTATCTGTTTCACTGATTAAATTTCCTTGTTGATTAGGCTTGAAAGCATGCGAAGATCAAGCATCAAAGAACATCCTTTCTTAAGAAAACTCAGTGACTCTACTAAAAAGGTTTACCTACAGCCAGTGTTCAAATCTGATTATATGAAAAAAGTGAAGCTGTTGCAGCTACCCACATGTCATTTTTTATTAAATCCCCTCCACTGTTTCAAACATTGAAATTCAGCCTTAATTTTACTTGGTGATTAATTGTCTGTACTACAAGATAACAGATACAGCCTCATTAGTCCTGTTTACTGTGCCCATCCATGACATGACAGAAGGGAGCTAAGAAATAATTTAATTTCACGTAAATGAGCAAAAATAACTACATCTGAAAGTTCAGCACAAAAGTCTGACCCGTGAGGCAAGCTTGTTTGGAATTCACCGTAACAGAAGGTGACCTTTTGATAAATTGCATAAGGTTCAGTTTTCTTAATAGACAATATTATTCCAACAGCTTTGCTGCTCCCCAGCTGGGTTGCACAAGCAGCTTTCCTCTTCATCTCTATCTGGGGCACGGGGTTTTCCATCCAATCCCAAGGATCCATGGACATCTGAGGGATTGCAAGCAGTAGCTAATAAAGCACATACAAAGTGTATATATGATTCCAAATATTCCTGAGTGGTCTGGCCCTCTTCTGAGAGACATTTAGCATTCCAGTAATTCGGATTATTTAAAAAATCACCTGTCTAAAGGGCTAATTATTAGGAACAATGAGTGTAGCTTACACTGGAAATGTACAACACCCCATTTTATTGACTGTAAAGCAAAAGAACAGAAGCAAACATGAATCATGTTGCTGGACTGACAAGGTCTGGTTGGAAATCATACATATAGCTTGCTTTGCTGATTTCCATTTTAAATAAATAGTCCCACATTCAGATGCCCAGTTAAAGTTCAGCATTTAACAGTTTACCAGCCCAAGTAAGAAATAGCAGCCACCTTTTCCCACAGAATTTTTATGCTGACAGCATCCTTCCATTCTCCTCAAAGTCAGGGTGGGAATAGCTATCTCTTGATATTACCTGGATTGTCAAAACTGCATCAATACAAGAAAAAGTATGGTGGGCCACAGGTGCTTAGGCTGTCCAAAGGGGATGGTTTCCAGTAAAACACTACAACTGGGACCAACTGGTCCCAGTCCCAGTGGAGCCAGAGCAGCCTAGCATGAGCAAGTGCCTTACTAAGCAACTGATTCCAGACCTTATTTCAGCTATTCACCTATTCTCACTTGCCTGGAGGCTGCACCCTCACCTTCAACTCATGAGACTCTCATATATAACTCCTTGCTTTAAAGAACCTCATTAAGTCCTGGGTGTCCTTTTAACTGCACTCCTGTAAATCAGCAGGCTCTCTACTGCAGTCGATAAACCACATGAGCAGGGGTTAGTTCTTAGCATCTGGCTCAAATCCACCTCTGTTTGGGCTAATTGATACCTCTAAGTGAATAACTGTGTAGAAATGACCTTTGGTGGGAAGAGACTTAAATCTCAGAAAAGTGTTCTTGATTTTACTAACCCAGGCTGCTGCCTTCCCAGAAAAGCCAATCTTGTTCCCGGCATAACTATGAGCTGAGGTATCTTTCAACAGCACTATTTTCTGGTTCTCTCTTTTCTACCAAAGCCTATGGACAGCCAAAAAAAAGCTAGATGAAGTTTAACAAATATTTTCTTTGAACAAATCTTAGTTAGCATCAGGCCTGGAGAGTCAGCAGCATCCTAGAGATGGCCTTCAAAGGAAATAGTTTTGCAGTGCCTAGCTTTGAGCAGGAGCAATTAAAGCTTGTTAGCATGCACAGCAGAGCTGAGCCCCTCAAATGCCATGTTGCTGGCTTGCTGCAGACATCCACCAGCACCACAGCATTGCAAGAACATGTGACAGTCTGCAGTATGTGGATTGTCAGGGCAGGTGGTTAGAAAGTTTCTTTAAGCCTTAGAACCTGTGACTGAGAAAGGCTTCTTCCAAAAAGCAGGCTGTCATAAATCAAGGGGCAGCTTTCTGACTCAGCAAAGACAGCATCACCTTAAGTGACACTGATAAACGAGGCTGCGAGGTTTGCTTTGCTACACTACTTTCTGTTTAGCTTCCTCTGAAATTTAAATGCATAAAATAATGTTAATATAAAGAGGAAGCCAGGTGTGAAATGAAACAATTCAGAGGCAGTGCTTCATCACAGAGTTGTTGGTATAAAGTAGAGAATAACGGAATATTCCAAGTTGGAAGGGATCACAAAGACCCACAGAGATCATTGAGTCCTGCTCTGGAGTGAGTGGCCTGTATGGGGATCAGACCTGTGGCCTTGGTGTTGTTAGTGCCATGCTCTGACCAGCTGAGTCTGAAAAGTCATATGAAAGGGAATATGTAGGTATGATTTATTTATAGGTCAGTTTGTTCTGAGCCACACCACATCCCCTGCAGAGAACAATTCTGCTGCATTAATTGTCAGCTTTCATGAAACACTTGGGAAATCTTCTGTGCTGAGCCCAGACCATGATCTCAGCGGGACTGAGTGATGGCCGCTGGTGCTCACCTTTGCTACCCCTCAGTCAGAGCCACCAGGAAATAACCAGTGTCCAGGGAGGGGTCAGTGGGATTCCATTCTGGCTCCTGACAGCTTCGTGGGGTCACTCTGCAGGATCACAGAGGAAAATAAGTCACTGTGTTCAGCTCTGGGGTACAGTGGAAGAGAAGGAAGAGATGGAAAACATTACTTTCATGGGAAATACAAAGAAAGCATTCATTAGCATCACTGCTAATAAGTGCTGTAATTTTTTGAAAGTTTGAGATATGCAGGTGAATAACCATGTCTCATTTTAAAACCACTACATCTTAATGGAAGTACCAACTATCTGAAAGCTCTTATACAAAATTACTGATTTTAAGGATATGAACTAAGTTGTAGGTTGTGTTGTAATGGTGCCTTGGCTTTTGAGTTTGTGAGATACAAATTTGGGGAAGCACACACAAAAAAGGAAAACAGAAATCTGTATTGAAAAGAGGGAAGTGAACTTGACTCAGAAAACTTAAATGTCATTTACTTACAGCAGAAGTAAAGGTTACACAAAGATTTAAAGAAGAAAAAAAAGTTTTCGAAACATACATGGACTTCTGGTAATATCCCCAACATCTTCTAGTAGCAACAAGCTGGGATCTCTGCCCAAATCCTATCTTTACTCCTTCTTCTTTCCATCCTCCCAACTCTTCTCTGGTAGCAGTAATGCCTGGCCATGACATCTCATCTTTGTGAAGGCAAAATCCAACCCCACTTGCCTCACTGTGTTAGATCTGAATCACAGAATCACAGAATCAGACTCACAGAATCCCAGAATCCCAGGAAGGGTCAGGTTGGAAGAGATCACCGTGGGTCATCTGGTCCAACCTCCCTGCTCAAGCAGGGTCATCACAGAGTACATGACACAGGATGGTGTCCAAATGGTGCTTGAATAGCTCAGTGAGGGAGACTCCAAACCTCCCTTGGGCAATCTGTCCCAGTGCTCGGGCACTGCACAGGGAAGTTCTTCCTCATGTTCAGGTGGAACTTCCCATGCCTCAGTTCCTGCCCGTTGCCTCTTGTCCCCTTGCCTGGCACAGCAGAGCCTGGTCCATCCTCTGACCCCTCCCTGCAGACACTGACAG
Source organism: Drymodes brunneopygia (assembly GCA_013400955.1). Taxonomy (NCBI): domain Eukaryota; kingdom Metazoa; phylum Chordata; class Aves; order Passeriformes; family Petroicidae; genus Drymodes; species Drymodes brunneopygia. The sequence goes on from VZTZ01027337.1 coordinate 1,888,780, forward strand.
ACATTGATGAGGTTCCCTCTCAGGGTCTCTTCTCCAGGCTGAACAGGCCCGGCTCCCTCAGCCTTTCCTCAGAAATGAGGTGCTCCAGGCCCTTCATCATCTTTGTCACCCTCTGCTGGACCCTCTCCAGGAGTTCCTTGTCTCTCTTGTCCTGAGGAGCCCAGAACTGGACCCAGCACTCCAGACTGGCCTCACCAGGGCTGAGTAGAGGGGCAGGATCACCTCCCTTGAACCTCCTGGCAATGCAGCTCCTAATGCAGCCCAGGATCCCACTGGACTTCTTGTCCCCCAGGGCACTGCTTTACTTTACCATGGTCTCTTGCATCAGAGATCCCTGATCTTGTCAGGGAAGACTGATGCAAAGAAGGTGTTTAGTAACTCTGCCTGCTCTGTGTTCTATTTGCCTCTTACTTGCTAAATCAACAGCTTGACTGCAGAGGAAAGTTACAGGCCCGTTGCTGGAATTACATCAATTTGTAAGTTCAGTGGTGTCTATTTGGAGGGAGCAAGCAACTATTTAAAGACTGCTGGCATTCTCAGAAACAATTTCTGGAGAGAATTTCTATTTACATTAGTGTTACTACTCTGCATGATTACTTCCCACAAGAAATATGGACTGTTTAACAATAAACCAGTCACCATTTTTCCACCAAAGGAGTGCTGTGCAGTCATTTGAGGCTGATTCCTTTGGACCCGTTTATTATCTGGGTTCCTTGCCTTGTACCAGAGTTTCATTTTTCTTCCAGTTGAGCTCTGTGTTCCTTCTTGGCACTTTTAAAGATCCTTATAAAGTATTTTTGTACTGCACAAATTAAATCAGTTTTTAGAACAAAGACATGGAAAAATCGACTGTGTCTGGTTTTGTCCAACAAAGGTCCATGACAGTCTCCAGCTATCTGTCTCTTCTACAATTCAGAGATACTTGAGATGAGGGTGCGATGGTGGTGTTTTTGTTGGCTGATCCACTTCTTCCCTTTCCAAACTCTTCCCTGTTTTGTGCCTGATCTCTGGGTTCTCAGGCCAGACTGGGCAAATGAGGAAACCTGTAGAAAAAACCCAAGGAACAGTGGAACAGTGTTGAAAGAAAGTATGACACTGTGACTGGTGTTGTGGCTGTGCCAGGAGAGCCCTGGGACACAGAACCCAGCCTGGCAGCACAGATCAGAGGGACAGTGATGCTTGGGAGGCCACTGGCAGCATGCAGCCACCCTGCCTTGCATATGCAGGCCAAGCAGGTTAAGGAGTCCTCTTGTAAAGTTATACATCAGGGTTTTCCTCTGTCTCCCCTTCATGCAAACACACTCCAAACTCCAGACTAGGAAAATCAAACCCTCCAGAAAACAAGCAGAAAGTTGGGGAAACAGAAAAGCGAGCCCATCAGAGCAGTTCAGCAGGCTCCTTGTGATTATAAAGCTCTGACAACGCAGGCAAGAGGCATCTTGCTTTCATTCTGTGGCCTATCTTTAATTCACTGTTACACAACACAATAGCCCAGCCCCAATGGAGAAAATTGCTGCACATACAGTGAACTCCCACGAACAATAAAATGCAGCTCAGTCCTGCTTATTCATCATATCCCCATGACCGCGAGATATTTTAAAAGACAATGAAAACACCTGAGACCTTCAAGTCTGAAAAGCTCTATGCACATAGGAATCACTTCCTTTTCAAGAAGGGCTTTGTTCAAAATTAACAAAGTGCCTATTAGGCATACTAAAAAGTGAGAGCAACAGATAAGTAGCAAAGAGCATTTCTTAGCATCAAAAATTAGGTCACATCTAGAGTCTTTTTCTTTGCAAACATGAGGTGCTTCTGTTCTCCTCCCTTCCTTCTCCAGATCTTCCCCTAAATAAACTTCTTGAGAAGGCAAAGACCTCTTTTTCCTGCTCTAAATGAGGAAAATACTGTTCCCAGCCCACTCTGTATCTCTGCAGTTTGTTTAAATCCTCCACTGATTGTATTTGACAAGAAAGACAACACGCAACAGAAGAGGTGATATACATCATATTGCACGAGCCTGGAAAGAACTACACCCATCATTGCTGCCAGGGAATTTCATGGCAATCCACTCTTGTCCATCCTCACCTTCAGCTCTGCCAGCAGGAATCTCCATGGTTGAAGAGGGATACCCTTGAAGGTGGTGACATGAGTAAGGTTCTGGCAGAGAGGGTTATATTCATGTATGTTTTGTCCTTTCTATAAATATAAAGACATGAAAATTGTTTTTATTTTGAGCAAAGGCTGGTTTGTGTTACATGGCATGTGGGAGCACCTGAAACACTGGGACTGCTCCTGGGGACTGCTGCAGTGAAGCAGCAATTGATAGTTTCTATCTAGGGACTGGTAGGAATGGAAAAGCCTGTCATTTAGGAGGGTATGTTAATTTATCTTCACTGGATTTCTTCAGGGACCAATAATATTGATTTAGGACTTTGTCCTGACGACAGCTGAAAGGTGTGAGCTGGGAGAATTTTCTGTGCCTTGCCAACTGCTTCTCCTAATTACTACCTGCAATAGCAGCCTGGAGTTCTTCCTCCTTTTTCACCTTGAGTCTTAAGACAGGATGGTGCCAGAGACTGAGCCATCCCTCTTGGTATCCTGCACCAGGACCTCACTATCGTTCTTGACATGTTCTGAAAGTTAAATTTGAGCTGCTTTCAGTATAGAACAGAATACAAACTTAACACCTGGGTTTTGCATAGCCTAGAGTACAATGTGGATGTTAATTGGTGGGTTTTGGGGGGAAACCAAGAAAAAAGAAACACACACCCAAACAAAAAAAAAAAAAAAAAAAAAAACCAAAAAACAAAAACANAGCCAAAAAAGAAAGAAAGAAAAAATAGCCACCACCAAAATAAAAAAGCCCTGAACTTTTTATTTCTCCTTAGGGCACAGAGAACTTGTCCAATGGGTAGCAATAGCCAGGGACACCACCTTTCAACACATCAGGTTATGTCTGTGTCATACACAACTCCACAAATTCCTTCTCTCCTTACAGTTAAAGGGGTTGATAGCTGTTCCCCTGCTCCCTCTGAAACCTGTGGGCGTTTTTAGCTCCCACCTGTGGTGAGACAGCACTGCCTTGTCTCCTCTGTACAGCCAGATATTAATTGGTCCAAGTAGGGTGTCCCACTGGGAAGTCACCTCTGATAGAGCTTGAAATACAAAACAGCCTCCCTTTTGTGGACAAAGATGTCTTTCTTTTGTTCTTTTGAGTTGTTTTGTATATGAGAGCACAGTGTTATCCTCTTATGTTCTATTTTAATGGTTTCATTTGTCCTGTGAAATTCTTGCAGCAGGAGAACTGGACACCACACACCAATTTTCTCTTATAATATGAATCATCAGAGTTCTTAAGTTTCATCCTTTGGCTTTGTAGGCAGAACTAAAGGACATGGAATAGACACAACCACATTTTCCTGAGGCTTTGCAGTGTTCCACCTTGCAAAGCACCCCTGAACCACAGGAGGCTGATCATAGGAGGCATTGCCTGAGCACAAGCAGCTACTGCTTATTTTGGGGATGGGATGGGATGGGATGGGATGGGATGGGATGGGATGGGATGGGATGGGGCTTGAGGTTATGAACCTTCTCCTTAGGAATTTTTAAAATTTGCGGTGTCTTCTTCCTTCTGAAACAAGAAAAGCATGAAAAGAAGGCATCAGATCCTCTGCTGGGAACATGCTTGATGTTTTCTGCTGCTCTTCCTGAAACTTTCTTTCTTCTTTGAAAATAGCAGCTGTGCAACCGTATTGCATAAGAAGAATGTCTTGCAGACATTGAAATAAGCGTAACTGGTGCAGAGCTACTTGGCTGATTCTGCAGAAAACCAGAAGCAGTGGCTTGCAGACAATAAATGCTCCCCTTTCATCTCTACTCAGAGATCTAAAGCCGATCTCTTTAATGCCACAATTGCTGACTGCTTTCTTCCCAAAGAAACCACCTCAGGGAGGAGAGAAAGAAATTTCCTTACTCAGTGTGCTGCCCACAGAGGCACAGACAGACACTTCTGATCACACTTTTTAAATCTCCCTAGCTGGTTGTGGGCAGCTCCTCTGATTTTAACAGCAACAACAACAGCAACAACAACAACAACAACAACAACAACAACGACAACAACAACAACAACAACAACAAAGCTTTTGCCTTACTCCATATAATATTTTTAAAGACAGAGATGAAGGAAAATTGGCTTTATCTTACTCTGTACAGTTTTGGATGGTGGGATCAGTAGGACCCTATCTCTCAGACCTTCCTCATCAAACCTTCCTTATCCAAGACTCACTGATGATTATTTAACCACTTGAGTTAGCTGTTGGAAGCTGTCTTTGAAACCTCTAGAAACCTCACAGAGCTGTACTGAGATACTGCTAAGGTGACTGGATTGTGATTGTACTGACTAAAGGGGGTGTTATGGAGAACTTTCATGACCAAAAAGACAACAGGGCTTTGTCTTGCAGGGCTAATGAGGCATCACACAAACCACCAGCTGAGGAGCTGACAAAGACAAGCTTCGGTTTTCCTTTGCTGTTGTGCAGAAGGTTGCAGAGTTTTATTGCAAGGCTTCCTTCTTCTTCCTATCAACTTTGAAAAATCATGGAGAACACAAAAGGTGCTCAGTGAGTGAAGAAAAGCCAGTGTTACTCTCATCTTCAAAAAGGGCAAGAAGGAGGACCTAGGAAGTCACTGTCCAGTCAGTCTCACCTCCATCCTTGGAAAGGTGATGGAACAGATCAATCTGGGAGTCATAACCAAGCAAGCAAAAGAAAAGAAGGTCATTTGGAGTAGTCAGCATGGATTCACCAAGGGGAAATCATGCCTGACCAATCTAGTAGCCTTCTGTGATGGCATGACTGGCTGGGTGGATGGAGAGAGGGCAGTGGGTGTTGTGTACCTTGACTTCAGCAAGTCAGGAGGAAGCTGGATCTGTTTAATCTAGAGAAGACTGAGAAGGGAGCTCTTTAATGCATATAAATATCTGAAAGGTGAGTGCCAGGAGGATGATGACAGGCTCTTTTCAGGTGCCCAGCAACGGGCAATACAGCAATGTCCAAAACTAAAACACAAGAAATTCCACCTCAACATGAGGACAGCTTCTTAAAAGTGAAGCTGGCAGAGTACTGGAACAGGCTGCCCAGGGTGGGGAGTCTCCCTCTTTGGAGACATTCCAAACCCACCTGGATGCATTCCTGTGTCACCTGCTCCTGCCTTGGCAGCAGGGTTGACTGGATGATCTCCAGAAGTTCCTTCCAACCCTAACTATTCTGTGATTCTGATTCTATTCTACCCGTCTCTTCACTTTATGGAAAAGAACCTGCAAAGGTTAATGACACAGAACACCTGCTGTGCTCCTGCTGCTGTCCCTGCCCCAGTTGGAATGCAGCAAACAGGTGCCTAGGAAGAGCACATACCCTGGAACTGCTGTTTTTGGAGTCTCTGCTTTGGCTCCATAGGGAATTAGGACTGCCCTACCAAGCAGAATTTCTTCTGTGAAAAAGCAGAGCTTGAGAAAAGCTCTTTGCACCAAAGCTTGAGAAGCAGTATGTTTGGGTTTATCTGGACCAAAGCAAATAAAGAGATTAGAAAACAATCCTAGCTTTTTCTCTCTCTTCCCATTGTACTCCTTCATCATCCCAGCATCTTGAGCACCTTTGAACTCCTGAAGCCCTTCAGATTGCTCCACTGCTCTGGCATTTCACTGCCACTCTTAGAAGTGATCGTGGTAGTGGGTCTTAGGTATAAAAGGCATTTAAGGGTCCATTTGAAGCTGTGGACCTCAAGATTTCACTGTAGAGCAGCTGAGGCAGGATGGCCCATGCCAATCTAAACTCTAAATCAGTGTGAGTGTTAAAGCAACCCTAGGAGGGACAATGTCCGAGGTATCAGGGGCACGTCCCAGGCAGGGCCAGGCTCTTTGCTGGCATGAACAATACTGCAGCCTTCAATCCTGCACTCCATTACTGTGCACAAAATCCAGCCTCAGCTGCCTTCTGCACTCTGCTAGGAAAGCAGCTCAGAGTCACTGCAAAACTGAAACTGTGCAACTACAAAGCTAGGAAATTAATATCTGGAATATCCCTTTAGGCTACTGGCTGCCCTTGCTTAGCACTGCAGTAAATGCAGGGAAAAAAGAGAGGGTGAAACTCACTTCACTTACTTGAAAAAGTTCTGAGTAATTTATTTAGCTGAATGTTGCGTTTTGGTGAATAATGTGCCTGTCTTGGTGAGAGAGCACAATCGCATATTGTGAGGGGAAGCCGTGGAACAGGATTCAATCAGTGCATGGGATGCCAGCAGGGAAATTAACTACAAAGAATGGATTTTTTTCAGCGACCCCAGTAAATCTGCCTGCACCTTTCAGTCCTTAACCAGCACTGGGTACCCAGCCTAAGAGCATGGTGTGCCAGTAAACAGGCAACAACAGCAGCCTGGGGGTAAGTATTGCACGGCTCAGGAGGCTGCTGGGCATGCAGGTCCTGCCAGCCGTGTCCTCACGCTGGGACCAGCTCCCCATCCCCACTGCAGCCAGTCCTCCCTGGCAGCAGGGAAGTTTGTGAGATGTCCCTGCTCAAGGGGAGAGCTCAGACTGGGCCCATCCCGATGGGACTATTTACAGAGTGAAGTAATTGACTGCTAATCAACAGCACAGACAAGAGGTGTGTCTTCACTTTGCACCTTTGCTCCCCTCTATGCAAGCCAGGAGCTTTCCATGTCACAGGTTCACTGCAGGGCATGAGACCTGTTGTTCCTTGGTCAGCCTGAACCAAAGCACATCCTGGGATAAAGCAAGTGCTCCTCTCACATCACCTCAGCCATCCAAAGCAGCTGTGCATTCCCCATCTAGGCATAACAGGGACACAAAGGTTTTCTCATGCTCGTGCCCAGCAATGAGCATTTTTCAAGAGCAGCCTGTAGCAGCCTGAGCTCTCCTCTGACTCACAGGTGGTAAAAGCTCTATCAAAGGCATGGCTGGAGAACACTGAAGCCCCACAGAATGAGCGGGGGAGGCATTTGGGGGCCTTTTCTCCTCAGAGTCATATCTTGATTTACAGCCAGACCTGCAAGACAATCCAGTTGATCACTACCTGACAAGTGTCAGTGGTTCTTGTCTGTGACCATTATCCCTTTAACATAAAACAGCGGGGAGATTAAATAACCTGAAAATGCAGCCAGGCTTTGCTAGGTCTTGGAACAGCCCTTATGATGTCCTGGCCAGCTTTGCTTTATTCCATTTCCTCCACTGGCAGACAGCGTGGTTCATTGTGCATGCAAGCGTGTTCAAAAGGGTGACATAAATGAAATGCACTCATCTTGATGGAAAATATAAGAGCCCAGATGTGTCAGGGACTGCAGTTGTTTTACAAGGTCCAAAGCAGAGGGAGGAGGTGCCAGTCAAAACCTTCGGTTTCTTCCGTCTCTGTCTCTCTCATTTTCCCTCTTTTTTAGAGGTTTCTTGGGAAATGAGGTAAGGGAAACACTGAAATTCCCCCTTGGATAAGCTCAAAGTCTGCAAAACCCCAGAGATCCTCCTGCTGACAGTTTCTCCCCCGCTAGCTGCTTCTCTTCTGAAGCCTGCCCTGCAGAACTGTGCTCTGGCTCTGCTCTGCTTGCCTGGCACAAACCCCAAAGGCCCTGGGTGCCTCAGCACTGGCACGGGGTCATCCAACAGCATTCCCAGACCCAGACCCCGACTTTTTGAGGAATGATGTGGCACGTGTCAGCATATGCTCAGCTGATCTGCTCCCTGTACACAACCTCACAAACCTACACTGGATTCCCACGGCTTGCCAAACACCTGCAGGGATGGATGAAGGTCACCTGCCAATCAGTCCAGACTGGAGATGAGAAATGAAGGGAGAAGTTTAGCTGCCACAATGATCCAAATGGGAAATGTTTCAGCTAATCTATACTTCCAAGGCATCATACTTCTAAGGGCTTATTTCTTTTTAGCAATCATCTGATCACTCCAGGGCCTCACTGCAGAACAGGTTTGGTAACAGGCATCTGTGGCTCTGAAAATGGTGTGACCTAAATATAGCAAGCAGAGAGAAAGAGGAGCAGGAAGCTGCTAAAGAGAACTGGACAACATTTTGTTCACATTAGCAACTACAAACGAAGTCCCATAACTCCCAGCCAGGCTCATCAGTCCATGCTGGCTGTTCACACTGTGCATCAGCAATATTTTAATTCAGGCATTTTTCAATTTTTAAATTTTAAATGCAGGGCTTTCTCTAAAGTAACGTCATTTGTGTGTCATTTTTCCGAGGAACACATATCCATCAGGTGTGTTGCTTATATCTGGGAAGAGCAGACTTATGTGTCAGGTGGACACATAAACCAGGGAAATGCAATGCTACCAGAATGTAAAGTATAAGAGTATAAGCAGTTTGAGTTCTTGTAAACTCTGTTGGATACATTTTCCCTGTGATCACATGGATAAAATTTTCAGCTTGGAAGCTGTGACAAAGACAAGGGCCTGTAGATGAGAATGATTGCTAATGGAGCACATTTTTCTACATCTCCAGCCTGCACTTGAGGATCCAGTTACCTCTTTTGTCTTTCCTCATCCTAACTGCTGCTCCAGTAATAAATCAACATCTTCTTGTATCTATTTTTGCCTCTAGGATCTTGGTTGTACCACTTGTTGTGAGCAGGAAGGAATCTACACATTTTGTGAGCCCAAATCTAGGAATAATATAGGAATAGCATGAAAAATGCCTGCTGGAATTAAAGCCAGGTGCAGATGGACCAGTTTGTCATTGAACAAAACCAGCATCAAGAGTGAGCTCTCTTGCTTTGGTTCTGGCTGACTCAGGAATTTCCTGAGTGAAAAAACCCTCAAACATTATAATTTAGCTCTTGGAACTCATTCATGAAATATTCAGGAATTAAAAGGAGAGGTGTCATGGTTTAGGAATGGTGTCCCCCAATTTATGTTCCCATTTGTGGTGGGTTGACATTGCCTGGACCAAATGCCCATCAGGCTGCTTTACAACTCCCCTTCCCAGCTGGACAGGGGAGGGAAAATAAGATGGAGAATGACTTACAGGTTGAGATAAGGCAGTTTACTAAAACAAAAGCAAAAGTTTGTGCTCACACAAGGAAGGATGAGAAAAAAAAGGGTGTATTCTCTACTTCACATCAGTGAGTGATGTTCAGACACTTCCCAGGAAGCTTCCCAGGCTTCAGCCCCTGTAGTGGTTGCTCTGGAAGGCAAACATTGTAAATAACATTGTAAATGTCCCTCCCTTCCTCCTTTCCTTGGCTTTTATATCTGAGCTGATGCCATATGGTACAGAATATCCCTTTGGTTCATTTGGGCCAGCTGACCTGGCTGTGTCCCTTCCCAGGATCTTGCTGACCCCCCACCTGCTGATGAGGGGAATGTTGGAGAGGCAGCACTGGGTACTGTGCCAGCATTGCCCAGCAATAGCCAAAATGCTGGGGTGCTGTCAGCTCCTTTCTAGCCACCAGTGCAAAGCACAGCACTGGGGGTTGCTGTGGGGAAATGAGCTCAAGCACAGCCAGACCCAAAACACCACTGAAACACCCCAAACCGTGCACCGCTCACTCACTCCCTCTCTCACTCCCTCTCTCCCTGCCGTGGGCTGGAGAGGAGAAGTGGATGCACAAAAGGTAAAGGTCAGAGGCTGAGATAAGAACAATCTGCTGAAAACAGCAGTGAAGTAAGAAACAAATGCTAACAGCAACAATATTAATAACAGTGTACAAGAGAGGCAAATGGTCCTTGAGTGCTCACTGCAGAACATGATATTACCATGACCTGTCACTGCCCACTACCCCGCCAGAATGAACCCCTTCCCCCTCCAGCTGGGCATGATGTGAGCTGGTACAGAATAACCTCTGGGTCCTAGCCATGCCCCTCCTGGCTACTGCAAAAATTAACCCTGTCCTGGCTGGAACCAGGACAAGATGTTACATGATGTTATCATGGTGGCACTTCCCAGAGCAGCTACCGTATTGCAGGGTTTGTCACATGAATTAGCACCAGACAGTTAAAATTAGGTAGGCATCAAATCCCTCTTCCACCCTCTTCAGAGACTAAAGCAAATGTGTTTCCATATGAAAAGACACACAGAGGAGTATTTATATGAACATATATGTATTGTATATGTAGTTTGCTCCATACGTCTTCTTTTAAAGCCTCCTGAAGTATTTGGAAACCTTACTTTAAAAAAGTATCCATTTGCAACTCTCCATTCAAAAGAAAAAAAGGTAAATTTTACAAGTGTTTGTAATAAATAAACAAACAATTCAAATTTGCTCCATGAACATATTATTTAGCTGACTAAATAGGGAGTGTCTCTTTCACCAGTTGTCTCTTGATACAGTTTTCAATGATTTGTCCAAATTGGCAAAAGTCATAACATCCTTCCATCACTTTTAAAATGCTCAGGGCACAGTTCACAGTATTCAGTGGGACACCAAGTCTGGCCTTTATACTTTTAACTCCAAGTCAGCATAGCAATGAAGCAAATTCTCAGTTTACTCAGTGAACTCCAGCTAAGCAGGTGTTTTGGTACTGGACTCTTAAATTCCCTAGACATGGCCTTCAGCAGAGTTTCGTGTGATCCTACCCCACATTACATCAAAATTTTGATAAATAAAAGTTTTCTTCAGTTTCTGTTTTTCCTTACTGTCCCTCCAGCCTGCTTGTCAGCAGTATTTTTGCACTGTGCTTGTAGCAGTGCTTCAAAACAGCTGTAAAGTACAGCACTAATTCTACATGTCAATCAAACCTGTGACATTTTTGGTGTGGTAAGCTGGAGGGGATAGCAGTGTTAGTTCTGGTCTACTCCCTCTTCTCCTAACTCCTCCATTTCTTCTGACATTTTGGTTTCAGTCACTTCTTTCCAATGCTTTTTTCTATGGAAAAAAATAAATTTTAGTGAAACATCCCCAACCTAAGCCTGTCTGTATAGAATGGCTCATGGAAACTTCTGTGGGAACTTCAGCATGGTTATTTCCTGTGGCCATTCCCCTTTCTTGGGGCAAACAACCTCTCACAGGCATCCATCAGACAGGAGGACACATCACTTCATCCTGGAACCTTGTCTGCAAAGTGAACCTATGAAGGTGTCCAGATTGGAAGATCAATGAGTCGCAGAGATTGTGTTTCCAAATATTTCCGTTTTCAAAGCGGTTGGGTTTTGCAAAAATCACCCCAAAAGGTATCTTGTAAAAGCACCTTTTCCCTCCTATTTGGTCCTGCAAAGCCCAGACAATGAGGTGTTTCACTCTGCATGAATTGAGTGTCCAAAGAAATGCCCTCCAAACCTGTTCAAGATGTGACTTTCTGTGTTGCCCCCAGTGGCAAAACTGAGAGAGAAAAGTGATTTAGGGACTCATTTCAAGAGTATGTTTTACAGAATGTAGTAACTGCAAGAAGTAAAACATACCCTAAATCATTCTTTTATCCTTAACTGGCATCAGATGAAACTACAGGAGATGAGTATTACTGAGTATTCTAGTCACATAATCAACCAGAGCAGTGAGAACAGCAGTTAGATCATCTATACTGTAATAAGAAACAATAAAAAAACCAAAAACTAGAGGAAAAAACTGGGAAGCAGAGTTGGTTTTTTTAAATGAGTTTCTACAAGGAACATTTAGCTTATAAAGAGAGATAAATTATAGGTATGCGCTGAGTGTGTGTTTATGGCTTAGCCCCGAGGAGACAGAAGCAAGAAAAATGATCTCTGCTTTTTTCCATCTTTTCATCTAAGCTGCAGTAGAATGAGCAGTTGGGGCTGGTCCATAATTCACTGGGAAGTGGCTGTACAGAAAACCTTCTCAACATCTGCAAAGCTGCCAGAGGAAGGAAAACACCAGGATCCCTGCGGCAGTCACTGCCTGAGTGAGAGGCAGCAGGATGGGGATGACCCACAGCCAGTTAGGAAGGCCTAAAGCGTTTGCACAATGACGTCCTTGGTTTTGTCCCAGCCTGACAGAAATTCCAGAGGAGCTCCATCCCTGCTTTGGCTGTTTGGCTGGTGTGGTTGGCCTGCGCAGTCCAGGGTAGCAGGCATTTTCCTTTTGCCCAGCTGCAGGGCTGGTGGCTGTACCTGCACACAAAGGGGTTGTGTGGTGTAGCCATGCCGTTTGCATGACACTGTTCCCACCTGAAACTCAGCCCCAGGATAACCAAAGGGCTTGGTTTTTAATCAGGTCTGGACCTGGCTAAGGAAGAGGAGTCACTGTTGGTGAGAACAGGCACCTAATTACACTGTCAGGGGTACAGAGGTAACATATGCTGTTGACTAAAGAAATAGAAATAGATATGGGGAAGACACAGCCTAGTTACATGCCACAAATGGCATGGTTCCCAAAGACTTTTCCCTTCTGAAGATGCCTGCCCTGCTCAGCAGCACACCTGGGATGAGGCCTGTGTCTCCCCTGATGTCTCTCTGGGGCTGTCCCTCCCGTGAGGCCTTCTGGTGCCATGGTGAAGATTGATCATTCCCTGTCTGTGCTGTTTCACAGAATTCCCAGATACAGGGATGTCACTCAGTCAGACACGAAACAATCAGGCAACTCAGGAGCTCAACCACCAAGGCCGGGCAGAGAGCAAAAAGAGACCCAGCCTCTCTTTATTCTTATATTTATACCTTTTTACAGACAGTTATGGATTGGACAAAGAGGTTACCACCTCTGAAATTCTATAGGTGAGAAACACAGTCCATCACATTCTCCACCCCAGAAAGAAGAATGAAAAACAACATCCAAAGTACAAAACAGTCCTTGGCCGGTTATAGAAACATGGATTGTTTACACAAAATCTATGAGAACCTTTGCTACCAACTATAAACACAACACTCTAGAAAAATCAGGGTGACACGTGGAATCTGTGGGACCACTGTTGAATGGGTAAGATTGGTCAAGAGACTCGAGTGCCTGACAGGCAGCATGATCCCACATGCCCTGTGCCCCAGGACAGCATGCCAAACCCAAGCATGGTAAGGCTCCAAAATGCATAAGCAGCATCAGAAGCAGCCCAGATATTCCTGGAGCAGCACACTTGCTGTACTTCAGGATGTACTAAGGAGAAAATGAAGGTTTTCCAGTCTGATGCTGCAAACAGAATTTACTCCAAGCCAAGGGGATGGTGCATGTGGCTGCAGGAACTTGGAAATATGTGAGCAGACACTGATTTTAGGAGCATTGAGTAAGGCTGTAAGGTTGTAAGGTTTTTAAAGTGTTGAAGCTGAGGGTCAGGTATGGACACAAAGAGGGGTAATTTAACTTACTGCTGGTTACATAATCACACAAATACAGCAGTTCTACAGCTACATGTATAAATTGAGCCACTGCCCCCAGCCAAGATTCATGGTTATATATATATAAATATCTATCTTTACACAGATAGATTGGATCTTGCTCACTGGCATCTTTGTAGATACAAAAGTTTGCATACAGAAAGATGGAAAGTAAGTAGGGGGAACTGGGGTGAAATCATTGTGAGGCAGCAAGAAGTCAATTTTTGTGCTGCAGATGGAAAATCTGATGTATAAATGTATCCTAATGTACATGTTAGGCTTATTTCCAGAGTGGTATAGCAAATTCCAAATTCTGACTCCCAAATGTATTAAGATCTGAGAAGTTTTAAAGCAGAAAGACAGAGACAAGTTGTTTGTTCTACAATATAGCAACATTAACATGGAGTTCTGTCAACTTAAAAAACACAACCAATGTATTTTAACCCAAACCATGAAGGAGAGAGATGGGGGAGGATAGTAAAAATATTCCAGATATTCCAGATATTTCTCATTTCTATCCCACATCTCTTTCCTGCAGTACAGAATATGAGTGTAATGAGAGCTACGTACCTAACCCTTTTCAGCTGTTCTTAAATCTTCAATGTGTTCAAATACCTTAACCAGCAATATTTTCCCAGGCCCACTGATCTGACTGAGACTTAAAACCTGAGTGAAGACTACAAGATAGAATACAAATCTAGTTACATTGTTGTGACACTAATATAATTCCTTTGGGGGAGGGGATTAGGCTCATTTAATATCCTGATTTTATAGGTTCGTGCAAAACACAGCACCAGTTTAGCTGGAGACATCTGGACTCTCACTGTTAAATGAATAAAGGCCTTTTTTTCAATGCACTGGATGCTCAAAGAAAATAAGTTCACTATTCAGTGAATAAAACATGGAATAAATTTAAAATGCTCATGGGGGAAAGAAAAACACTGCATAAAATAAATAAAAAAGATGTGAAGTTCTTGATAAAAAAAATAATAGAATATAACATGTGAAAGGCTAAGCAGCCATGAGTAATGACAAAAGATGATATTAAACATTGCAGAACCCTGATTAGTTTTGTAATAGTGTATAAATCTGTGAATGTGCAACTTCAAAAGGAAGATTTAAATGTCCTTCTCTAAGCAGCTTACCAGAGCTCCATTTTTAAAATCTTCATTATTGTTTCTTGCTAATTTTTTTTGCCAGATTCTCCTGCTACCTCCTGTGCACTCTGATTATGAAGTGTTAAAAGGATTAGGAGGCCATGGATTTCAAGAGAAGTTTTCTACACTCTTGTCCCAGGAAACAAAAGCTTTGTTGCTAAATCAAAACTGTCTAATATAGGTTATCCTTTCAAAAAGTTGGGGAGAAGATGCAGGCAAGCAGCTCTGTCTGCTGCTGCTGACTTTACTCCAGGGTGGATAAAGAAGAAATCAGAGGTATGGCAGATTCACCGCTTCAGCAAAATGCTGCCCTCATTTCAGGATTACTGTGACATCATGATGCCCACCAACACTAGTCATTTGTTTGACAAGGAATATCAGAAAAGCAAAATAATTTCATTCTGGACAAGCAAAATTTAAATCCCAGATGCCTTTATTGTTTTACAGCCTGATGACCCTTGCACAGCTTCCAGTTCCACTATGCCCAGGTTTTATATCCGAACTCACAGCAAGGAATGCTGTTTCCCACAGCACAATGACTCCCTTGGCGCACATGTGGGTTGAAGGACTGCTGCACATCTGCTGTAGACCTTGGAAATTTTCTGCTGGTTACTGAACCTGCAAAATCAGGCTTTGGTAAATGTGGTATTTGGTTTATGCCATAGACCATCTCCACCATCACATCCGATCCAGGACTGCCTGTCCATTTGTGTCCTGCCAAAATGAGCAGGCCTGGAATGCATGAAACATAAGAATCAGCAGAGAACAGTGGACAGGATTAATCTGGAAAAGCAGGAACAAAAGGGACATCCAATATAGTTTTGGTGGCAAGAACCAANTGGACATCCAATATAGTTTGGGTGGACAACTATAGTTTTGGTGGCAAGAACCAAGATAGCAAAGATAGAACCAAGATAGCAAAGCCAAGCTCTGCTTGGCAGGTTCAGATGATGGAACGAAGGCAACAGCCACAGATGCAGCTTGAGATGTTCATGTTGGGCACTGGAAAAACTTCATCCCAGGATGGTGGTGCATACATAGACATTGGTAAGCTGTGGTATTGCCCTCCCTGGAGTGTTTCAAAACTCACACAAGCAAAACCACAGCTGCCCTGTCCTAGCACTTGGTGAGAATCCCGCTCCAAGCCTGTCCCCTCTGACCAGACTCTCTGTGAGTCTGTGAACAGCTGTGTCTTTTTCCATGGTGGAGCAGATATCCATCTGCAGCCCATAGAGTGTGCCATGCTGGAGAAGGCTGTGACCCCATGGGAAGCCCCAGCTGGAGCAGGTTCCTGGTAGGACCTGTGACCCCATGGGGAGCCCGCACTGCAGATCCTGAAGGACTGTACCCTGTGGAAATGACCCATGTTGGAGTAGTCCATGAAGAGCTGCAGTCCATGGGAAGGACCCACATAACTGAAGGCTGTGAAGGACTGTACCCCATGTGTTACACACTGGAGCAGGGGATGTCATGCTGGAGCAGGGGAAAAGCAGGAGAAGCTGAGGAGGCAGCAGAGACAAATTATTACAAACAGGCCATAACTCCCCATCCCCATCCCACTCCAGTGTCTAGGGGGAGGAGGTGAGAAGTTGAGAGTGAAACTGAGCCCAGGAAGAAGTAAGGAGTGGGGAGAAGATGCATTTATATTTGTTCTTATTTCTCATTATCTTACTCAGCTTAATTGGCAATAAATTAAATCAGTTTTGTCCAAGCTGAGTCTGTCTTGCCTTTTAAGATCCTTGGTAAGTGATGTCTCTCTGTCTTTATCTTGACCCATGTCATCCCTGTGCTATATTGTCCCCCTGTCCTGCTGAAGAGGGGAGTGATAGAATGGCCTGGTGGCAGCTTTGCTTTTCAGTTCTGAAGAAGGGCTTGTGCACCCCAAACTGGGTCTGTTTCCTCTGAGAACACTTGCTAGTCTGATAGAACATATTTGCTTTCCCTATAAAAAATTTATTTACTCTTGTGTTGGTTTTGCTGGGCCTGATTTTTGGTTTTGCACAGTGGGAGGGGGCACAGAGGTGTCTGGAAGGGTGTTGATAACAGGCCAGTGTTTTGGCTACTGCCAAGCAGCGCTGTCCCTCCGACACTCCCTCCCCCATCAAGGGGCTGGGAGTGGGCAAGATGACCCTAATTAACCAAATGGTTATTCCATGCTATATGACATCAGCTCAGATGTAAAAGCTAAGGGAGAGTGGAGGAAGGGGGGGTGCATTTGTGATTCTTCAGTGTTTGCTTTCCAGAGAAATCACTATGCGTACTTCCTCGGAAGTGTCCGAACACTGCTCGCTGATGGGAAGCAGAGCTTGACTTTTCCCCACCCTTATGCATGTGCAAACTCTTGCATGCTTCTTTCTTTCACTGTAATAAACCTGCCTTATCTCACCCACTGGTTGTTCTCCACCTTATTCTCTCCCCTGTCCTACTGGGAAAAGGAGGGATGGAGCAGCTCAGTGGATACCTGGCACCTTGCCAAGGTCAACCCACTACAACTCCTCAAAAACCACTTCCAAAGGCTCTAAAGGCTTATTCATCCTTGAATATCTTCAAGGTGTTAACCTCATAGGCACATTGCTCATAGACAAAAAAATAGCATAGGGTTGCAATGACCTTCCAGGCTGATCAAAGAACAGGCAGAATTAGTTTTTTCCCTTCCATCTAAAGGCTGTATGATTGAATCTGACAACTTCATGCTGAATTGAAGCATGTCACTTCAGAAAAGGTCAGATCCAAGATTTCAAGTGATGCAGATCTTCCCCTTTTCCTAAGAAGGTCACTGCAATATCTAGTTATCCACCTCAAAATAAAAAAAAAATTCCCATTTGTTGCACTCTCCCCTGTGAGTTGAGCAGACTCATATTGCCAGATGCTTCCCACATCTGTAAATTTCTGCAGAACCACTTATAAAAGTGAAAGAAAACCCAAATTTTCATTAGGCAAACTGAAGTCTGTCAACTGTTGTTTTTTTGAACTTCATGAATCCATGTAGCTGGGACTTTCCACACCAGGGCAACACCTCTCTTGTCTGTTGAGATTAATACACTGGTAACAGAAGAGGTGTGAAGGGAATTTGAAAGCTGCTTTTTCTGAGTGACTCTGGGGACAAATCCTCGCAGTCTTTAGAACAGCCTGAAGCTGCAGAAAGCAGAGTTGCTTTTATCATGGCTGTGCTGGGTGGCACAATCAGAGAGTTTGCCATTTAATAAGAATTAACTCAGTTATTAATTAGCATATAAATCCCTTAAAACTTTTATTTCATCAGTAATTCATCCAGTTTTCATAGACACTGATTCTCTGTTTCACTGAGGGATTGCAGACTCTTTTCCTCTCTCTCCCCAACTCTTCATTCATTTATTTCTTCCCTCCTTTTTTTCTTTCTTTCTCCTGTCCCTCTCCTTGAAGTTTATTTCTCGTGGTTGGCTCCGTTGCCCTCCATAAACAGTCAGGAGGTATCACTGAAAAAAAGATGACAATTGAGCTTGATTTCTGAGATTTGTTTGGAGGCACCTCATCACACTCATGCACATTTAGGCAGAGACAGAGAGAAGAACAGCACAAGAACTTGAGTAGAACACATAAAATTGGAAGAGGATGCTTAAAATATTGATTGGGATGGAACAAAGGGGATTGAGAGGGAAAGGCAGAGAACTACAAGACCCATAAATAATCTTTGACAAAATAGATTTAATCTGCCAAGCATAGGAAGACTTACACAGCCAAATGAAGCATTTTAATGGATGAATGGGATTGAAGGAATAAATACTGGCAACAAAGAGGTCTGGGCCAAATAAGACTAACAGAGCAACAGTTTGCAAAGGGTCTGGAAAAAGAGGGCAATGGTATCATCTGCTTTGGAAAACCCTTCGGCAGTGCCACAGGGTGGGAATGGGCCCTCATTCCAAAGCGGAATGGAGCATATGTTATAGGTGAGTTGGTAGCAAACAGTACTTTGGGAAGATACACTTTGTGAGATTACTGGAAAATGGAGGGAAATTATAGCTTGATTAGGGGACCAGGGTTATGTCAAACGTTTGCATCAGATGAGTTTTCAGTAGGTTCCAATTCAAAGCCCAGAGAGCCTTAGCCATAGATTGGGGCTCTGGGAAGGATCCCTTTGCTCTAGGAGAGAAACACCTTGATCATGTTGATGTCCTCTTCCTCTAGAAGTCATTGGGGTAGACTAATAGGTTGTCCTCATGACTCTCAGGCTGGGACAGTGTCCTGACCCTGCTGAACTTGCACAGATATGGCCAAAAAGAGAAATAATCTGCTTATTCCAAGGGGAAGAATTTTGGCATGGCATAAATTCTGGGCTGAGAATAGACTTGCCATCACAATTAACATATCTGGGTGTGTGCAGAGAGGCCAGAGCTTAGGAAGCCCACGGCAGCCTGTGAGACAAGGAATGGTAGCAAGGATGTCAATAATGCCCAGTGGGAAATCTGGGCTTGGCTCACATCCTGCACCAGCCCCCCAGGAGCAACACTTGCAAACCCAAGGGTGATGGGACACCAGATTAAAAGAGATACCAAGATGCCAAATAAAACTCCCTGATGGTGGGGCAGGGATGTTTAAGCTTGCCTGCCAGCTTGGGCTTCACAGCCACTGCTAGTATCTGTGCAACACTACACACCACAGGTAGGCAAATGTTATCCCTGCTTGGCCAGGCTTCATCCCCCGCAGGCACAGAAAAAAAAAAAATCATGGTTTTCTGCACTTGTCTGAGCAGCTCCTTGTCCCCAGGGAGATGCCTGCCCTATTTCCAGCTCTGGGACTTCTCAGTTGATAGCCAAAAGGTGCTGTCCTGGCTTGCCAAGCCCTGTCATCTGTACCAAACAGAGCGTGGCATTTCACCCAGCCTGCTTAATGCAGAGGGGGGTGATCCCTCCGCACAGAGCAGACGGGCTGTGGCCCAGCCAAGTCAAACTGGACTGTGTCTTTGCAAAGGATGTCTGCTCTGGCTCCCAGGAGGTGGCTCTTCCAGGGGCCATGCCGAGCTAGTGCAGAGCCCCAGCTGTGAGGATTCACTCACAGCACAGCTTTTCCCTGCCTCCTGCTCAGCTAACCAGGGCAGCAGCAAAGCATGAAGCGTGCTCAGGGTGGCTTTGGGAGCACGACACACTATGAAGAAAGGGCACCCAGGATGGAAAAATCCCAGCTGCCTATAGCTGAGAGGATCCAGCCCTATTTTTTCCTGACTTTGGCCCGCTGCAGGCAGGAAATTTCTTGTTTAAATTCTGACCTGACAAAATCACTTTGAGAGTTGTTTATCAAAAGGGATTTTTTTTCAGGAGGAATTTCTTTTGCAGTGACAGGAAGATGCCATTGCATGTCCAGCCAAGTTTATTTGGAAAGGCTCATTTGCTATGAATCAAAGCATCTTTTTCTCTTACCATAGGCAGAAAAGTCTGTTCCAGAAGCAAACTGAAGCTTTTTCTCTCTTTTGCACTACAGCTACTCTTCTGACATCCATGCCTAAGCTCATTAGCCAGACATTATGAATTTCAGGGCAGAAAGAAAAGCCAGAAGTCTGAGTTGCAGCACAGTTAAGTTCACATTTTTAGGGATGACCAACAAATCAAAGATCAAAATTCAGCTCATAAATTCAGGAGAGATAAATGTGTTAATTTGCCTTCCTGTCCTGCAAAGCATCATCTTGTCATTTTTAGAGGAAGGATAAGATTTAGTGGATCTAGATATGTGTGTGTGTGCACTGTTATCAACTGCTGTCCTCCAAGAGGACTGAGCAAGGACCAGTACAAGGCTCCAGACAGGGTTTGCATGAAGGGCTGTGCTGGAAGCAGCCCTTTATGCTCCATGAAGCAGGCTGAGGCTGCTTTTCCCCATGGATGGTCACACAGTGAAGGCAGATTTCCCCATGGGATTTTTGCAGCTGTCCACAGCTGGGCTGCACAGCACAGGGCTTGTACACAAAATCCTGTCAGAACTTCCAGCACCATCATGCTGAAAGCTGCTCATGCCCAAGGTAAGGTGTACACTGGGGAAACTGAGGCCAGTCTCCTGGGCTGTCAGCAAAGATTGTTTTTCCAGAAATTCTTTGGAAAGAGGTTGTGTTGCAGAGCCCCAGGGGGCAGACGAGTTGTGCTTCCCTGTCCAACCTTGCCCCAGTGACCATGCAAGGCTGGTGTGACAACAGACCCAGAAAACTGTTGTGTGCAACACCCATTGATAAGTTTATGGTACCCACAGGTAGTCTGCAATTTTTTATAAGAAGGACATGCCCTTCTTATTTTTTCTTATTTTTTTTAAATAAGAAAAGTGAGTTTTAGAGAAAAACTTGCTCATCAACAGCATGCATGTGCACTTATAAACATATGTTTAAGACAGACAGGGATGTGTACCTAATGTCAACACACAGGGCTGCCTCTGCTTGACTGCAAGTTCTGGCACCACCTTCACAACTTTGGGAATGTGGCTGCTGCCTGAGATTATTGGGAGTTGATTGCTTGCTTGATACAGAACACAGCTACAATTAATAGAAGCTGGACATATTTCTGTGGAGGAAGAAATGGTCTGGGAGTTTTATGTGTCCCAGAAGGGGCAGGTGAGGATGTGGTGGAGCCTCTGGCACTGCATGGCTCACTTTGGATGGTGCTGAGCCGAGGGTACTGACAGTCGCTTTGTACTGCTGAATTATTCAGGTGTCCTTCACAGATGGCTGCAAGCAAGGGAGGTCTGGGAGAAAGTTTAGAAGAAAATGCACAGTGTTCAAGGAGAAAGTTGAGAATAAGCCAGAGTTTCAAGGACTTCAGGCCAGTAAAGGGTAGCAGACTCTCCTGATGGGTACATGGGCTGTACAGAGAAGGAAGCTTTGCCTGGTTGATGAAAATCGTTGCAAGTGAAAGTTTATAAAACTGATAAAATTAATCGAACCAAATAAGGTGGAAGAGACCAAGTTAAACCTTGGTAAGATCAGAGGAAAGCCATATGTTGTAATATAGCATTTGTGTGGCACCTGTGATAGTGTTATGGGGCTGTTCAGACATCTCTGAGGAGGTGACATTTATTTAGCAGTACAGCAGAGCTTCTGCACGGGTTGCAGATTAGACATGTCTTTTCCTTCAGCCACGGGACACTTTTTTCTTTCAGCTGCATCAAAGAAGTAATAGTAATGTACCAAAGTGACACTCAACCTGCTGCTTGGACAAAGGCTTAGAATTGATGTCCCCAGGAACTTTTCAGGGGTGTTTCCCAAGAGAACACAAGCTTTTGAGGCCCAACACCTCTCAGAGCTGCTAGGCCAGTACTTGTGTATAAACAGTGAAGAGAAAATACGGCACTGGGGTGTCCAAAAAAGACACCTTTCCCACAGGCAGCTCATCATCTTCCTCCTCAAGAGGTACCCAACCCAGGCAGCTGTATGTACCACAGAGTGGCTCACAGTTAACACAAGCCCACCAATGCCACCAAAGGTCCTCAGGGACACAGTCCAGTGAGCCAGCTGGCTGCCCTGGACAGCATGGAAGGCTACCTCAGCAGAGTGTTCTTGTATCCTTTCAAATCCAGAGGCCCCCTCAAGGACAGGTGGTGGGTATTTCATGGTGAGTCATATGTGAGAGACAGCCTACAAGTGAAGAACACAATAGTTCAGGATTATCCTACCTGTTCATCAGGATGTCTGCTCTCTGCCAGAAGACACCTGGAAATCTGTTTGGCTGTTTTTTCACTGTTGTTTTTCTTTACTATCCTCCTTAGAGCTTTTGCTTCTCCTTTTTTTTTCCAGCTCTGCTGCTCTCAGGAGTAGGAAAGTTTAAGAAAATCTGGCTTTCGGACCATTTCTGGTCATCAGGACAGTGAGCTGATTTGGAGAAGGTAAAGCATTTTACTACATTTTCTCTGAGGCCTTCAGGAAAGCAACAGCTCTGTGTTGCCAATGGCAGAATTATTACCTGACAATGGAGGTGCCAGCAAAGTCTGTCAGGAAGCCAAAAGCTTCAACAGTCTGAGCTGGTCTGGGATGTGCAGGGCATATTCTTCCTTGAGAAAGAACCACTAAAACATGTTCACACCAAATTTCAGTTTTGATGAACAACAGATTTGCAGGCAGCAAGGACAGCATCCAGAAGTTCTCAAGCAGCACTAATTGTAATAAGCTTTCTTTTCTTTAGTCACCTGGTATTTTTCAGACAGAGCTTTAAGGAAACTTATCCTGTGACAGTGTTCCTGCTGTGACTATAAATGTCCTCATTATCCAAATGACAAGAAGGGTAAGAAATTGTGCTGTACCTCAGTATGCCACAGGATGTGTTTAAGCTTAATTTTTTTTAAATTTTTTTTTTTTTTTAGTTCTCAAATTGAAGTTCAGAGTCCCTACAAACTCTAACCGCAGTTATCACTGGCTGTGAGTCAAAGCACATTTCACTCAGTTTTCCACAAAACTTGAGGAAGCCAACATCCTCCTGGATTATCTTGTGTCTTGAATATACAGACTGAGAAGAAACATCTAAAAAGTGTCCACTTTGTTAACCTGCCAGTTCAAGAAATAGGGCTGACTTCAAGAAACAGCTCTAGCAAGTTCAGCAGGGACTACATAACTTTCAGAGATTCCCAAACCAAGGTCAGATCTTGGTACTGTCCAAGAAAACACAGCATGCTGGATTCAATTACCTAAGAGATGTGAGGCTGCTGCAGCTCCACAGCCTCAGCTTCAAACAGCAGTAAGGCTAAAAGCATTTTCTCAGTAGGCACATGCCCACAGACCATGTTTCTTTATCACGGAATCACAGAATCCTCCATGCTGGAAGGATCACAGAGTCTAGCTCTTCAGTGAATGGCACCCTTGGTCCCACAGCCCCTGTGCCCTTGCTCTGAGGGACACAGAGGTGCTGTCACACCCAAAGCTGACCCCAGAGACACCCACACACCCTCGCACATGCTCACATTCTCCCAGTCTGTGTCCCCTGCTCCTGGCCTGTTCTGGCTGGATCTCAGCTCACAGTCACCCACACTCACTCCAGCCACAGCCTGACACAGGGCCAGCTCCAGCTGCTGCACTCACACCCTCACACGTGCAAGTGCCCACAGGAAACAGAATCTCCTGCCTAGGGAAGGGTTAGAAAGCCATTTAACAGGGGTAGGGGCCAGGCTGTGCTGTCAGGCCAGGACGCAGAGCACACCCAGAGGAGTGCACTGACCAGCAACTGTTTACCTGACTGCCCCTTTTATTCCCTTACCCTTCTACTCTCCTGTTCTTGCTCCTCCCCAAATCACCTAACCACCACCCTGCTCCTGCCTCTTCTTCCCTTTGGTTTGCCACTAAGCATCCCATAAGCCCCATGCAATTCCAAAAGCCCTCTTCCTTTGCATCCCATAATGTGGCTCCCCTCTTACTGTGATCTGGTGAGCTGCTGGGTTCCACCTCTGGACACTGGGACTGCTGGCAAAGACACTTCAGTCCCAGGAGGTTTCCTGGCATCCTGCAATGCATTTGGGACCAACCACCTGTTTGCAGCAGTGCTGCAGTGCATCTCTGGTGCTTTTTAGGCATTTCCCTTGTGCTGAAATGGGAAAAGGTGTCCACTGCCTCGCTGCCTTTCTCCCCACAGCACCTCATCCATCTCCAGGTTGCACAGCAGGCCCCCCAGCAGCACTGCCAGCAGGAGCCCATTTCTTCTGGCTGATGAATTTGGTGCAGCTGACCCTCTTTAGGATAATGCTTCCTAGTGGAAGATGGATATGTTTGTCCTGCCTGGAGCCAGGTGTGGTAAAAACCAGATTCAAGCACCCATTCAGCACTGCCACCACCCTGCACCCTAAACTGAGTGTGCCCCTGGGTCTCTCTGCACTTCTTCCCTCTGCAAAACCACCTAGGCAACTCACCTGCTTATAAACCAGCCATATCCTAGTCCGGGATGTCTGCTGGTTTTACTCCAGGGACTTGTGGTGCTCTTGCCTTGCCTGCAGGAAGGAGAGGCAGCAGTGGGGTTTCTGTGGCAGACACGCTGGTATTTCTCTGGCTGCAGGATGATAAAGGTGCTTTTCAGATACTGTGTGCTTCAGTGCCCTTTTGGGACACAACACTGAGGAGCAATGGTGCAGCCACGAGGGCAGAGCAAAGCTGATTAGATGGCCTAAAAACCAGGAATGTGCAGGCTTTGTTTTCAGAGCGTGGCTGTTCCATCCCTGCTATTCCTTATTCTTAGTTTTGATGTTAAGATTTGATGTCCAGTGACTTTTTTCTCAACAAAAGATCTCCAGAAAATACTAATCTTGCTCTTTACCCTCTTACTAAATTCTGTTGGAGATAAAACTTAGCTCCTCTGTGGCACAGAATTGTTTCTCTGGCACAGAATTTTTTTGTGTTTGTTTTTAAAAAGAACTGAGCAAGGATTTTGTTGGATTAACTGGCTTTATCACAATAAAAGCCTTGAGTAGCTCTAATTGTATACTTGGCTTTGTTTACAACAATTATATCAGCTTCTCTTTTCTCTGTAATTTATCTTCCAGTGTTGTTATCCAGCACACGTTTATGTGATTTTTTTTTTCTAAATGGGCTGAATGTTCCCCAAATGCCTGAAGTTGTTGCTGTGCTAATCCTTTGACTCATTTTTCTGTGTCCTATGCTGCTGTCCTTCTCACATCCCTCAGTAAAAAATGGAGAAGCAGAGCTTTACCTGTTTTTAGAGCTCTGAGTGGCAGGTTGGAAGCAGCACAAAGAATGCAGAGGATGGATTTCCCAGATTTTGTACCAGAAATAGCCCATTCTTTTTTCTGTTGAAATGAAAACTTTCCTCAAACTCTGACAGAGGGTTTCCAGGAGTGGAAACCGCTGGATACAACTTTGTGTTTTTGTTAAAAGACCCACATTGTGGCATTGCTTTAAGCCTAGAAATATGTGTAGAATTATGAAGACAACACTGGTCTCTTTATTTTGGCATTTCCCTTATCTGGTATATTCATGTGGATGAATTAAGCTTAAATATCTGGGTGTTATATGAGTGTACAGTGAAATGTATGACAGTGTCTATATATAGAGGACATCTGTAGGTACAGATGCATAAATATATTATTTTTTCTTTTTTTCTTTTTTTTTTTTTTGGAACAGGGAGGAATGAGAACGAAGACATTTGACTTTCCTGTTCAAATAATAAAAACTCTTAGGGCCATATTTTAGGCCTGGTGGTCTGGATAGTGTCAGTTTTATGAGCAGAATTAAATTTGATGTGTGTATTTCTGTCCCAAAGATCAAGACCCTAAGAACAGTGCAGGTCTGAGCTCTGAGTCAGCTCCTTGTACAATAAATGTCTTAGCAGTACAAATAGCTGAGAAAGACTGAGACAGGAGTAGGGGAAAAAAAAAATCTCCTTAGCAGAGAACAATTAATGGCCCTTCCATGGAAAAAGAGAAGCTGTTTTATGAATGCAGGCTCTTGCCACAACCCTGTCCAGTCTTTTCTTTTACTGTACCATCCCTGTTTAATCTTGCTCAGATCTCTAAGACACTACATGAACACAGTACTTTAGTACCTCCCTGCAATTTCACAGAATGTTCCTCACCAATTTTCAGTTCTGTATGAAATGCAAGAGGTCTCTGGAAGAAAGTATTTCTCCTTGTCTTTATTCCATGTCCTGTTATCCCCATTTCAGGGTGCCTATCTGTCTCTCAGAGCCTAAACATTCAAGAATTAGCCTGAAGAATCTCCTCTCCTAGATGCAACTACCACCTAGGTCTCAGAGTAAAATGTGATGCAGGCCAGCTCCTGGCCTGGTGGAGCTGCAAATGGGAGGAGTGGGATGTAAATCACTGCAGATGGTTGGGAACACACAAAAGTGACAATCCTTAAGGAGTCAGACATCCTCCACGGAAATAGGGTTAACAGCTAATGTTCCTCTAGGGCATTGAATCATCTTCCAAAGCTGGTTTTCCTTATGGCACATGTCTTCTCTTTCCCCTCCAGCAGAACATATTCTTACCTGATGAATTCCAGGACCCTCTTCCACAAAGCCTTGGAGAACATGAGCTGCCACAAAACTTTAAACTGGAGATATGTAAGAGCTGGGGAAAGCTCAGGGAAAGCTCCCAGTAACTCCTGCTTTTTGAGATGGCAACCTTGTGTGTTTAAATACTCTCAGACCTCCTACCTAATTAGTTGATTTTCTCATACAGACACATAGATATGATTTTGGGTGATGCACAGGCACATCACAGTATATTAGAGGGAAAGACAGACTCAAGGGTCCATTTGTAGATCTGGATGAAAATCCAAGTCTGGAAAATGGATGAAGGGCTGCACTGCTTTTCTCTCCTCAGCCAGGAAGAATGACATCCCTGTCTGTGAATCAAAGTATTCAGTACATGAAAAAGTCCCAGAGTTGTAGCAGAGCAAGTAAAGATCACTGTGAAGGTTGCTTACACCTAGAGACAGTCCCAGGAAATGTCAATTCCAGCTTGAACTCTTATAGTAGTAAAAAACAAAAGTACAAATAATCACTCGTTTTCTGGAGAAAATGATAGGCAATAAAAATGCTCCCAAAGCTCATGGCACACTGTAAAAACTGACAGATAAGGAAATACATGCATTAATCTGTCAAGCAACTCACGTCACAGCAGGGAGAAACATCTAGCACAGGAGCAACCTCCTCCAGTACTTTGGGAAAAGAGGCAAACATGAGCAGTAGAAACTTCAATTATCCTGCAGTTTCATGAAATCTGTTCAACTTGATCAACCATGCTAAACACAGGAAAGGACTGAATGAGCAGAGCTGGACAGAGTGAGTGCAGCTTAATTCAAGAAGTGTCTGAGCCTTAAAATATTTATGTGGGTTTACCTCTTTGCCTACAAAGCTCCTGTGAATGTTATCCAGCAGTATTTCCTGCTTTTAATTTTTCTGGCAAGGCTGGAATTGTAATAGAAGTTTCCATGTCCGAAGGAAAATGAAAAGTAGTGAAGTATGCAAACAGGGGGAAAGAACAGTAATTCACAAGCTTATTTTAAAGTTCATAAGTTCATTTTTACCTTTTTTTTTGCTAACAATTTTAACTATTTCCAATTTATCTGATCCCAAGACTCATTTGGCAGCAGAAATACTATTATCTCAGACAGGGGAAAAAAGCAACAAATTTATGGTTTTTAAAGGAAAAACTGTTCAACCACCATGTTCTGTCAGCCTGGCTACAGTTCCATTGTTACCTGGGGAGCAGGGCTGGGGGGTGTCTGTGTCTTTTTTCCTCCAAAGTCAGGTTGAAAGGGGATCAGAAGGGAAACTTTGGGAGCAGCCAGGGTTCTCCTATGCAAACACTCAGAGCTCGGAGCTCATATTTCAAGGGAGAATCCCCAATGACAAATTGCAGAACAGCAGAGCAATTTAATAGTTGGTTCCTCTAATTAGCAAGCACGTATTTCCCCGTAGGGCAGAGGGCTCAGGGGCTCTGCTGGTTTACACAGACCTGCTGGCTGCTCTTATTTGGGTACCCCTTGTCAGGTAAGCCCCAGTCTGGCTGGTCTTAGTTTCAACCCAGTACCTCAAAACTCCTGCGCTCAAAGGATTCACTTTCAGTGTGGGGTTGCAAAGCACTTATTTGGCTGCCCAGGGCTGAACCCTCTGAGGGGGGAGAAAGGGAACCAAAGAGAAGATTGTGAAGGACATAAGCTCACCCATCAGCTGCAAAAGAAGCCACTTCAGCCTCTGCAGTGCTTATGAGGCAGAGGGTTTTCATCCTTTATTGCTGGAAAGTCCCTTTACTCCTTGCCATCTGTGCCTAACCTGCATGGTCTCTAACTTTCTCTTCCAGAAAACTGGATGACTCTGCAATTTCACTTCGTTGCCAGTTTCTGTTGTGTTATTTATCTCTCACAGGTGATGCATTCACATGGCCCAGGCAAACAGAGCAGCACAAACCTCTTCTTTCTGCATGGTGCCTGTGCCTGGGTGCAAATGGCCACGCATTGTAGTCAACAGAGGAGTGACGCAAGACCAATACTGCAACAGAGGTGATCAGAATAAGAGAAACTAAACTGAGTTTGTCCTTCTTCCAGTCAAAGTGACTGCTTGAAGGATGCTGTTTTACTTTTGTGTTTCACCTTTCCCATGACCACGACAGCCACTTGCCCCCTGCAGAACAAAGGCTGACTCCGTGGAAGGCACTGCAGTGAGGAGCCCCCTTTTTATGTAAGCCCTGGAAAAATCACTCACCTCTTCAGTCAGCAGATGAGAACCAGGCATCCAGCCCCTAGAAATCTGCAACATGCAATTGTGTCCACAGTATCCTGAAAGCCAAGGAGAGGAGAGGAATGGCAGGGACGAGCAAGCACCAAGACCACGGAGTGATCCAACGCGGCTGCTACGCGGATGGCTGCTCTGCTGTTATCAGTGACTCGTGGACAGCACGTGCTTCCTATGGCACCTAAATGCTCTTGACAGCCCACCTTGTCAAGATGTGATGCTGTTTAACGTTGCCCTGACAGCTTCCTGGCTTTGCCTTCTCTCTCTTTTCGTTTTAGAGCGTGTTCTCTCTAACAACGGTGGCTGAGATATGTGTTCTCATTATGAATGAAAAACTGCTCTCCAAAAAACTAATCAAGCAATACATTCTTGCCCGAAGCAGCATTTTAATGGAAGAAAAGCTTTATGTGCTCGTTACTAAATACCATCTCTGTACAGTTGCATACTGTTTCCATTAATAGACTTCCCTAACACCCAGCCATGCTGATAAATGTCATTTTTTCACCATAGTGAGAACACAGGGACAATTTGGAGATGAGTTGTTCTGTTTTACCTGCCTATAAAATACATTGAAAAACAAAAGAAGGAAATCCCTTCTATTCCTTATCACTGTATTCTTGTCCTTCCACCACCGAACAGTGGATTTTCCAGACTCATATCCTCACATTCACAAACCTGCTTCCTAATTAACACTCAGACAAATGTAAAGTGATATGGTGATGCTATCCTCAAAGAAGCTCATCATCTAGGGGAACTGAGGATTGTTCCCAGCTGCGAACAGAAATATATCTCTTCTTCCTAACACCAGCCAAAGCTGCTTGCTGGCAGGGTAGTTTTATTTATAGCCATTCTGTTCCTTGGAATGTGCTGGAAGACAGTAAAAGTGTAAGAGTGAAATACTTCATTCCCTCTAGTGAAGCCCTGATTTTGTTGCACTCCTTCTAGTAAGGAGTGGGAGAATTCATTCACTGTGTCACAGCCACCGAGCTACGCTTCTTTCTAACTCTGGGCACGGCTCCTTCTCTCTTCCACGTAAGGAGAGAAGTGGTCCTTGGCCCTGGCAGCGAGGCACTGAACAGGAGTGTGAGCTATGGCCCACAGCATCCCATCCTCCCCCCCAGCCCTTGGCTCTCTCCCAGCCACAGACACAGACCAGAGCTAACCCAGGAGGCACTGACAGGGCTAAATTTAGAGAAGCAGCATGCAGTGAGATACAATGGTGTTCTTGGTGCCTGAGACCTGGCTTGGCAGCTGCAAATGACAGCGCTGCATCTGCCTGTTCTCATACATGAAGTCGTAGCCCTCCCATCCCCTGGGCAGGGGCATCCTCTTTCCCCTTCAGCCAGCCCAGTCTCCCCTTGTTCCTGCATGGGAGACTGGCATAGATTGGCACAGAGGGGTCCCTGCCCCCTTCTCCCCTCTTTCCTTGGCAGAGACACTTCAGCTCTGCAAACACAAGAGAATCAGCAGCTCCCAAGAAGTGAATGCACTTTTTCTTCCAAAAGCCAGTGGCCCCAAATGAAATATTTCAGCTGTCGGTGCCATGTGGGATGGCAAATTCCAATAATGCTTCCTAGGACATCCACGTTGCAGGCACACAGCTACACTACAACTTAGCCAACTTGTAAATTAGAAATTATGGTTTTACTCTTGCTGATGACACCCTCCCACCTTGTGATGAATGTGTCTTTGCATTATAAACACATAAGCTACAAATGAATAGCTCAAAAATAAGTTCTTAATAAGGAGTTGAAAAATTGGGTTCACTTTTTAAATACACTCTGTATATTAAAGAAAATAGACTGTGACTAAGGTGAACAGCTAAGGAAGCCTACATAAGCAAACTAACAAAGCTCAGGAACTGAATGAATGAGAGGGTACTGTATGGTCATGGCACTTACATATCTGATGTAAGTGCCAAAACTGGCCAAATCAGACAGGTCTTGACCTATTGAGCTCTGAGCTACTGTGTGTTTGCCGTGGGATTAAGAAACAATTGTAAAACTGGAAATACAGAGTGGGGAAAGGATCTTCAGTTCGTCTTCTCAGTTTCTTAATTCTGGCAGTCTGGTGCTGCTTAGCCCTGGCAGATGGTGTAAAGCAGGATGCATCACAATGAGGAACTCACTCACTGGGGATCAATTGTGCAAAGGCACACCTGACTTAAAAAATATCCTAACCTGTCACATGCTTAGAACCATTTTAAACTTCACTCTAGGGCACAAAAAGAGGTATTTGATTGTGTTGTACTGAAACTCATCACCCCTCCCACAGCCTGTCTACAGCTAATCACTGCACACTCTGATTTTTCGTGGCATGATACAGGAAACCTGCTTGAGGTTGTGTCTGAAAGGAAGTGTTTCAACACTTGTGGAAACTATTTTCTCAGACAAGACCACTTGCTAAATTCAACTCACAAATATTTTCCAACTCCCTGAAGTGCCTTTCCTTTTGACCAGTTTGCCACTATTCAAAGTTGCTCTGCTCAGATATCCCAAACTGTCCCATGGGCACCAGGAAGAAGGAATGGGCTGAAGTTCAAACCTGTCTCTGCAAAGACTCTCTCTCCCTTGGGAGGAAAACTGGCAAACTGTGTTGGACCTGCCAGAAAGCCACCTGAAAAAAAACACAGCTAGAAAGACAAGTGGGGTTAGGGCTGGCTCTGGGGAACAGCTTGATCTTTTCCAACAATTTTTGCCAATATTGCCGGCAGGAGGAATGAGCAGCAAATATAGGAGGACATTTCAGTAGAGAGAGGGATAATGATGGCAGCCTGAAAGTCTGTGGGTTATTCTTTTTACATTTCCTAAACAAAATATGACTGACTTCTATCCAAATATATTTTGGTTTTAATAGTACAGAGGAGTTTTTCTCTCCAAAATGCTGGAAGGAAAGGACATTAAAGCATAAACAATTATCTTGACTTCACATGTTAAAATAGAAATCTATACAAAACTGCAGCCAGATAGGAAGGTAAATCTGCTATGAGATTGTTCACAACAAAATTTGCCCATTACAAGAGACAATCCTCAAGCAGAACAAAATTGACAAAGAATTCAACAGAAATGGGGGTTGACCAGGTGAATTCAAAGGCAAGTCTTCACTTCACCACCCATCAGCCAGGCCAGGAACATGCTGGGAAGAAAAACTTCCAGCACAACTGACGCCAATATAATTTCTCTCTCCCATAACTCTTCTGAGCCACAGCAGCCTGGGCAGATTGTGGGCTGACACCAGTATGTCCATCCATAACTCTTCCCTGTGCCAAGGATTTCTAATGCTCCTCCCTGTGTTTTGCAGCCCTGCTTTTCCAGGACTGGGTGACAGTCACCAGGATCTACAAGTCAGGGCAGAGAGGCAGAACTCATGAGCCCCTGGGATATGCAAACACACAGTGTGACCAGCAGGAAAAGCACATACAGAGCATTTTGAACCTGTCATCCAGGGCCAGCTCTAAAATCACAGCTGTCTTCTTGAAGATAAGACCTAAAGGATGTCATGAGTCCATGCTCTTGATTCCCCTGTGCACAAAGAGCAGAGAGCCCCAGTTCTTTCTGCATGTTCTGGTCATGTTCTTTCTCACGTCTTTGTGCAAAAAAACCAAAAGAATTTGATAAAAAGCAGGACTCACAGTGAGAAGTGCTCTTGAGACCTCACCACACTCTGTCAGCAGGTCTGGCACAACCCCTGGCTTCTTCCAGGAGTATCTCATTTTCTAATTTCCAAGAAAAAGCCCTAATCCTGCATTCCTAGCTGAGACTGCTCATGAGACAAGACACTCCAGATTTTGGATTCTTTTGTCTCACACATGAACTACAAACAGACAGGACAATGAGGAAGCAATGACTGCTGCAAAATCTCTTTCCCTGGTGTTCAGCACCTCTGAGGCTTCACGTGATGGTCACTTGATAGAAGATGAAGAATTACCAAGCAGACGACAAACTACAAACTCTATCTGTAACATGATTTTTTCATTGCAGCCATATACGTCTATCTCAAACATAAATAGGAGATACAAATGCAAGGAAATGTCAGGGACAACATGGTGAAACAATCTGAAAAAAAACCCACAGAGTTGTTGCTGCTGAATTTGGTGTAAAAAAACCAAAACAAACACTTTTCAAAGGAGCTGAAGTATCTGCTGCAAATTAGATGTGGGAGACAAGGCAAAAAGAACCAGAAATAAATTAATACAGACAATAACCAACTCCTTCCAAGGGCCAAGAAACAAAACCCAATAAATCTCTGACCAAGATTTAGAGAAGGACTATTTAAAAACCGAAATGTTTGTAAACCGAACTAAAATATACACAAATCAAGACATCATACTGAAAATGTATTCATTTCATATTTCAGTGCAGTTAATTTCCTGTCTTTTAAAGGAAAGAGTCTGTCTGAGAAAATGAGTGGTTCTGGGAGCAGAGACATGAAAGGAGTCTTTACATGCATTCCCTGATGTCTCATAAAGGATGAATCTGTTCTCCAGTCTCTGGTAAGAATATTGGTAGGATTTTACCTTTCCACTTAGCCATCTATTTCTATCAGGTATGTAGAGCCCTGTTATTTCTTCATCTGCTGCTCCAGAATCAAATTTCACTGAGGTGGGCCAAGTATCAAAGTTTTGGGCCTTTCCTACCTAGGAAAAAAAAAGCAAGATTTCCCTAAAAAGCCTTTGGGAGGGTTGAAGCTATCAACCTTTCAAAATTATCATTAAAATGTAAAATGGTATTGTAATAACTTTCCCCTTCTTCTCAGTGACTTACTGCCAGTGTTTCAACCGAGACACTTGTAAGAGCATGTGTTTGACTGCACAAATAGCCAATGGCCACACCATGAAGAAATCCCAATGCTTGGTCGTTTGTCCATTTTTTAAAAATGAAATGGATAGCAAGTATGTACTCTCAAATTTAGTATATTAATAGTGCTGGATAAGACATTGTGCAGTAGAAAGTGTGTTGCTGCCAAAAACAACAAGAGGAAAGCCAAGACATCAATTAAACCATTGGTTACTCCTGGTAGGATTATTCTGATTTAAAGCAATCCTGTCAGAATGCATCCGCTATCGTAACCAAGCGAAGCAAATGAAGAAACACAGCTCGAAGTCAGGCTCCCCATTCAGTCTGATGCTTCAAGAGTCCTTAGGGCACTTGGAAATAGCTGGATTCCAAAGAGAAAACTGAAGTCCAGATAAGCAAGTGTGGAGTTTATCTACTGCAGAAAAAAATGACCGCTTTTGCGGATTTCCTTCAACTATGAAAGCAGATTTGACTTTGCATTGTTATTGGCAAATGACCTTTAAAAATAAAACACAAGTGACTTTTCCAAGTCATTTGCAGTCTCTATAAAGTGGAAAGATTTGAGATGAATGACTGCTAACAGGAGATTGGTTTGGGCACTAAGTAAACATAAGTGGATGGAAAAAAACCCAGCAAAATGAAAAGAAAAATGGATTATCAGGGAGCCTGACAGGAATAAGGCAGTGCCAAGAAAACAAATGAAATGTAATAATGAAATCAAATTTTGTCTGTGATATTTCAGTCTATACCAAAACAAGGTTTATTGTGCTTGGCAGTGGACTTGCCAGAGAGAGGAAGTGTAGCAGTTTCTTTTCCCTCTGGTCTGGCCTTCATCGCAGCATGAGGAAGAAGAAGTATTTCCTAGAAGTGTCTTATCTTCCAACCAAAGACAAATACTGGAGGTCTTCAAACTTGCTCCTGATCAAAGTTCATTCCAAGTGCTCCCCCGTTCCCTTAGCAGCATGGTGACAGCCTTGCAGGAGGCTGGGCTTGGCCATGGAGGGGGGAGGACAGTGGCTTAGCTGGCACGTGCACCCTGGTAGACCCAAAAAGCTCCATCCAGCAGCAGCAAACCAGGAGACCCCTCTCTCTGAGTACCACATGGGTCAGTGCCAGCACAAGAAAGATCCTGTCATTTCCAAAGTCCAGGCACTGCCATGAGAGGGGCAAAGCCATCAGGCAGAAGCCAAGCTGTACCCGGCCAGTTTCAGCTGGTTTGAGTCCATTTTTCACCTGGAGACACAAAAGGGCCAGGCAAGTTTGACCACAACAGCCTGCAGTGAAGTACCCAGGAAAGGCTGGCCTTACAAGGAGCTGTGCCATAGATTTTCCTGGATGAGAGACAGAGCTGCAGCAGAGACAGCTGAGAGCAGCCACAGGGCACAGGCTGGAGATAAGGGGCATATTTTAAGTGCTGCACTGAAAATACATGACCTTGCAGTTGCCAGGAAGGAAAGGCCTGATCCCACCTCCCTCAAAGTCAATGGAAGGATCTCAGACCTTGCTGGATCATCAAAATGAAGAAAGCAAAAAGGTTTAGCTCTATCCTTTCCTCTGCCACTTCAAGTGCAAGGATGCTGTGACAAGACACCCACTCTCAGAGGTTTTTAATCCTCCTATTTATTCTATCTATGATTGCTTATATAATTATGTATAATATATATAGTTGTCTAATCCTTAAAGGGCATGTCAAGTCTATCTGAAACAGGCAGAGCAGCCACCCTGTCTTTCAGGGATCACTTTCTTTTCCTGCAAAGAACAGTCTATTGCCTTAGCAAAACAAATGCAGAAATCTGCATATCTCTACATTTGTTCAAAGGAATGTTTTCATATTTTTTCTTCTTTTCAAAATTCAGACTTGAAATACTCTCAGTGAGCATTGAGGCGTTTGTCTTGTGTAAGTCAAGCTGCCATATTTTAAATTTATTTGTTGTATATTTATAAGGCAAACTGTTACAGATCTTTCAGTTAATACTATGTTTATCAGCACAGAAGGGAATCCCCCAGCTCTGTGAAAATTTTGCTTTAGAGCAAATCTGAGCGACAGCACTGAAACAGGTCTTTCTTTCCTCTGTTGAGGTGAGATGGACACCCTGAACTAAGAGCTTCCCAGTTCTGCTAAAAGTCCCAGAACAGTGATTTTTCTGGCTGCCAAGAGATTTTTCATCACTCTCAGTGCTCTGGACCATGCAGTACAAAGCTCATGAGCTTCTTGATTCTTACCAAGGCTGGGATTGTGACAATGGCTGGCACTGGTTGACAATTACAGCTGCTTACAGCACAAAAGAGATTTAGCTTTGCCATTTCAAACAATCCAGCTGAGACATCATTTGTTCTCCAGCAATGCTGAAGAGAGAGAATGCACTCCTCATCACATACACAAGGAGGGCTCTCACACCACCCTTTCACGCTCACCAGAATTGTGTGGTTTTGACCTAATGTGTTACAATTAGACACTAATAACACTTCAGGGACTGACACAGTTGGTTAGACTCATTTAACCTCTGTTATAGCCCTGCTCTTCCCTTTCATCCCAAAGGCACTCTGTAAGACAACCAAGTGTAGTTATTTGTGCAACTGGTTTACAAAATAAAACTGGAAAAGGACATGTTTCAAACATGATTCTGCTCAGAGAAGGGAGGATGACTTGTCTATGTAATAAAACAAGACAAATAATTTTGTGCAAGCTGGACCCCACAAGTAAAGGCTAAGAAGCTGAAGACACTTCAGGAACTTTAGAAAAGCTTGAAATAAAACCAAAGTTGAGCAGATATTTTCAATGGTTTCAGGACAAAGAGTGGATTCTGGCATTATTCAGGAAAATGGAATCTAACTAGAAACTTTTTCCCCATCTTGGCACAAACCTACCTGGTTTTCATCTGATTTTGTGAAGACAGGCAGGAAAAGTTGTAATTTGAAAATCGTCTTTGTTTATTCTTATCCAGGAATTTCAATACATCCCTAGCTATTAGATTACACTCTGCAGTGGAAAACAAAACACAAAATGTGTTCTGAGGCCCATGGTAATCAGCACCAGAAATGGAACTGCTCATTGTTTGGCTTTACTGGTTTCTTTCTTGCTACATCATGTACCCTAACTCAGCATTTAATGTTTTGCTTAACTCCAAGTTATGGTATTGATCAACGTATCCTACTGGCACGAAGCTCTCTGAAGACCTTGGGCATGACCACAAGCAAATTTCATGCATATTTTGCAGCCATTGCAAAATGAATTTAAAATCAAATTCAATAAAGACCCTGAGGTGAGGGTGTGAACCACATGAAGCATCTGAACATCCAGTGGCTTGCATTCATATCAGAGTAGGGTTGGCTGCAGAGTGTCATTCTAAATCACTTATGATTGTATTCTGAGCAGAAGTTGCACAGGAAAATATTCTCATAATGCTTGCAAACTTACATTTTGCTATAGAAAACAAAAGCCACTGCCATTTCAGGAGGCTGTGTCTGCCTGAAGTCAAGGACAGCTTTTCCAGTGAAACTATCAGAAGGAAAAGGAGAATCCTCTAAGTCCTCAAAACATAGGCTGTACAAACAAATGCCAGCCAAACCCAGAGAGATCAGAGCCATGAGCATCTTGGAGTGCTGTCCAGTCAGACTTGAGGCAGTGGGGTGAGAG
Source organism: Drymodes brunneopygia (assembly GCA_013400955.1). Taxonomy (NCBI): domain Eukaryota; kingdom Metazoa; phylum Chordata; class Aves; order Passeriformes; family Petroicidae; genus Drymodes; species Drymodes brunneopygia. The sequence goes on from VZTZ01027337.1 coordinate 1,925,830, forward strand.
TAAGAACTATGCTCATGGGGTGCTATAAGTCTGCTTTGGGAAAGATGACACTCAGAAGGAATTTTTGACTTCCACTCAGTCAGAAAAGCAGCCCAAGTATCCTGGAAGGCACTTGATTCAGGGAAGATGTGCATGCAAGCTTTGAAAAATTTTGCAACATTTGGCTACACCTAATTTTGATGGTAGAGGACACTTCAGATGATGTAAGAGAGGGCAGGAGGCAGAAGAGAACTTGTCCATGATGTCCAGAAGTCCAGAGGATAAATGGTGTATAAACTTGGTGCTGCATACCAGGAAGTGCCCCGTGAACAGACATCAATGAGGTTATGAGTGCCTCGGAAAGAGGAAAAGTCTTTGGACAAAACAATTCCATCAATTACACCACAGTGCAAGGCAAGGGATTTGCCATCCAACGTTTTAAAAGAAGCAGGCATGTTTTATGCAGTTAGTTTTAAATATCACTGCAACTGCGACACACTAAATTACAGCAGTACTGGTGTAAGTCTTCATCTAGATTTTGGATAACTAAGAAAAAGAATATTCTCTAATCCTGCAGAGAGCATGTTTTTTGCTGATCTGATAAAGAAAGGCAACTTTTGTAACACCTGCTGCAGGTCACTCACAAGTGAAATTTGCATTTTAGAGAAACTGAGAGGAAGGTTAAAAAGTTACAACATTCTTGCAAAGTGTGCATTTAAGATCTTTTCTGCAGCAAAGCAGCAAGTGAAAACATTTGTTCAGTTTCTCATTCCTGATCAAAAGATTATGGAATTTAAGCTATATTACATCAAATCTCCTGTAGAGAGAGGAGGAGATAAAGATACAAGTAATTGCTTCTGATTGCACATGCCTGTTTTCCCATTTGGCTTGATTCCTTACATCCATGATGTTTAGGAGATTACATTGTTCATGTATCTTTCAGTCCTCCACTAATAAATATTAACTCACTAATCAATCTCACTGAGCAGCAGATGTTTCCAGGATTTTATATCTCTACTGTTTTTTGTGAAAATTGGCATCTGGCTAGAGGAATGCAGTCCAGAAAGTGTTCTTGCTCTCTGCTACAACTGTGCTTGGCAGCAGCTGGCAACCTGTCAGCTGGCTGGCTAACGAGCATGGATGTCATTTGTCACTACCTACAGGCATCATCAGTGACAGAACAGAAACTGTCCACAAAGGAAACAGGACAGGAACCAGATTTATGTAGGAAATGAGTTTTAATTAGTTCTTCTGCTTATTGAACACCTTGTTTAATAGGACATTGACATTCTTGTGGTGTGTCCTGTCTCCTGAGGCAGCACTAGTCTGAAAAGAAGAAACAAGCAAAATTATAAGAGACAGGGAGTGTAAATGTGAATTTGAGATCTCCAGCTTTACTGACCAGTTCCTGACGAGTGGATGATGGCCCATTGATGAGGACATAAGGAAAGAGCTAACACCTATTTGTTTTTCAAAGCACTGGTTTTCCTTGAAAGAATGAAAGTATATCATTTAAATGAGGACTGTACAGAGGACAGGTTTTATTTGCTTGGAGTGTTTTTCCCTCGAGTGATATGTTTAGGATCTGACTTTTTAATAGCTCATTTATTGTAATGAGAGCCCTGATGAGCAGACATTTTCATGGGCAGGAATTTTGATGCTTGCCTGGAATGGAACAGATTGGAGGAGTCTCATAGCAGCATAATTTCCCTTACAGAGCAGGCATTTCACAGTTCATTTGTCCATAGTTGCAGTGGCAAAACTGGGAAAAAAATACAGTCATAAGTAATCAACCTATAAATGTGCCAACCATGGGTCAAAATGGGGGATAGAGCAAATTCATGGAAGGGATTCAAGAATATGTGAAATAACCAGCAGTGAAATTTTTTTTCTGCGCAAACAGATACCTATTAAAAACATTTTCGATTCAGTGAAACGCTTTCTAACAAAAGCTGTGGTGTAAATGATGAGAAAAGCCAGCTGTGTTTTAGTTATGATCCACTCCACCATCTGATTTAGAAGGATGCTGTGTGCTTTATGTCCCTTCTCTCTTTAAAGCACTCTCAATCAGAGGTTTCCTCCCATGTGATCCCGGGCTGTATCTCAGGAAGAAAAGGGATAAAGTTACTCCTCAGCCTGTGAATCAGATGTGCCTTGACCCTGGAGCCTGGTTGAAACTCTTGCATTCAGATCAAGAAATAGTTTCCCCTTTAAAAGGCTGGCTGAATCCAAGCTGACTTTTGGGGTAACAGGGAACCCTTTACCAGTATGTGCCACTCTATCACAATACAGGACAGGAATTCTTTTAGTGAGGATCTCTTTGTAAAGTTCAAGGGGCCATCAGTGCAGGTAAGCACCAGTCACAACACCACCACTTATTTAGTCTACACAGCATCAAACAAAAAAAAATTGTTTGTTTGGCTTTTCTTTTTCTCCTCTGGAAACCCAAACGGTGTAGGTCCAGTGTGGGAGGGATGTACACATCACCTGCTTCTTTTCATGGATGAACCAGAAGATATTATATCTTTGAGCAACTGAAAATAACCCCCCTTGTTTCATTTGCCCATCATTCTGTGATCTGGGTTTTTTCCCCTTATGTGCCAGAACATTCATTTTGCCTATGGTAAGTAACACCACTTTGGTCTCTCTCAGGAAGAAAGGTGTATCTACTGTCACACAAAGAAGCTTTTGACCTTTGCCCATGCAGGTCCAGCAAGCAAATAAAGGTTTAATAATCCACAGTGCCCCACAATCCTTGCTGAGGAACAAACAAACAAACACTACGGCCCTGACAACCAGGTAGGGTTGATGCCCAGAATCATTACAAGGCCACAGATCAAGGAGCAGAATTTAATTCCTGAGGGGCTGAGGGAAGGCTCCAGTTAGAAGCATTATCCCATGCAGTCCTGGCTGTGTGCCATGCAAAATCAGGCACTGCTAGAAGCCAGAGCAGTCTCTGACAGGCACAGCACAGCAAGGATGCCCAAAGCAGTGCAACCAAGCAACCTCTCCACAGCAGAGTCACCTAAGCACCTCACCAGCCCTTGGGTGCACAACTGCTTGGAACCTTTGAAATGGAAATGCAAATGCCAGCCATCTGTCAGCAACTCCTTCAGTGAGGCAGAGCAGAGATGTTCATTAAATCAGAAAGGCCTTAAGAAAATAAACCCACCAACAGCCTAATACTGCGCTAGATCAAAATAGAGAGTGATCTCAAAACACACAGGGGAGATTAATGAGCCACATGCCAACTGGGGAGGAGGCAGGGAACCAGAAAGGAGGCAGAGGAGATGGATGCCAGGTGGATGCCAGAGGCACAGGGTGAGCAGAGCTCTTTGGAGTGCAGGTGGTTCAGGTGTGCAGCCCAGAGATCCACAGGGAAGATGTGAAGGGACTCAGACTCTCTCCGGCTTCGCCACAGGACAAACGAACCAGAGAACTGCAGTAGGAACCTGCCAGCCACAGACAAGGAGATCCTGGTGCACAGGGATGATGCATGAACCACCCCAGTGTTTACACACATCCCTGCTCCATGTAGCTGTGGGGCAGCAGCAGGGACAGCTGCAAACAGCATGCTCTTGCTCCAGGTGTTGAGAAGGCAGCTGCCCGTGCTCTTACACCTTACCAGGCATGAAAGGTGCTCTGCTCTGGCCAGGGCACAGGGAAGAGACCTCCAAAGTCCTTCATCCCAGCTCCTTCTTGGAGCAGCAGTATCCCCAAACACTGGGGGAGAGAGGCCATGGCTTTGCCTGCAGCATCCTGGCAACTGGCAAAGGTGGAGCATCCTTAGGTCTCTCTTCACCTCTTCCACCAGAGCAGGGGACAATGAGACTGCCCTGGGGTCTTTCTAAGGCTAAACCCTCAGTGTCCTGAAACTTGCTCTGCTGCATATTTTGGAGGAGATGACAGGGGGGTTTTTGTGAGTTCTGATCTACAGTCGAAGTCGGGAACGTAGTTACACACATTTAGTTATGGATTTACATCTCTATGCTTGAAAATCTTCCCAGGCCTGCTAAGCACTGTGGCTGAGCTGGCACCCACATGCAATATTCAAGTTTGCAAACTGTGAGGGGAAACTGGAACTGAAACCAAACCAAGTTATATTTGGGAGAGTTTTGGTTAAGTGTAGTAATGGTCTGGAAGGACATTTGGGACACCAGCCTTCATAAGGGGCAGTGTAGAAACTCATCTCACCCTGTTTCAGCTTTAGTTCATACTGTGACTGCCTTTTGGTTAATGAAGTCTGAGTCCACTCACTGCCAAGGGGTTTTGGATTCACCTCTTGTATGAATGAGCACAGCTACAGTGCCCTCCAGCATGAAAACCATCTATGTATGACATATTCATAATATCTGTATTAAAAATCCAAAGTATTAGTAACATATATAAATTCTGCCGATGTAACAAAGTGCCAACAAATTCTTCTGGTCCAAGATGTCACTAAATGGGAGAACTAGCAGGAGGAAGAGAGGGAGCTTTGAGGAGGGCAAAAAGCACAATGGCAAAGGTCAGTCCTACCATGCTGAACAGTGCTGTGTTCAGGTTTCCTCTCTGCTCACAGATTTTCCAAAGGTCAAAAAATACCTGATCATGACCAAAAGCAAACAGAAGGAGATGGAAATCCAGTGTCTGCAAATAATAATAAGATAAGGCAACAGGACATAATGAACATAATAAATCAAGGCAACAGGAAAAATGCTTTGAGCTTTATATTAAAGAACACTTCTCTTTGCATTGAAGGACAGGCTTTAAGCTGGCTTAAGCAGACAATACCCTAACTTTGATTCACACCAGCCCTGGGTTTAGGGAACCAGCCCAGTTAGCGTTGTTAGCACTTCATTGAAGGCTCAAACAAAACTGCCTTAGGCAGAAGAGATGCCCATGGCACACAGTCCGCCAGAGGAGTCACTGAAACCCACAATTTACTCCCAAAAATCCAAGGCTGGGAGCACCCAAAATGACTGTCAGAGGGACAGCCTAACCTTGGCCCTGCCTTCTCACCTGGGGAGCAGGGAAAGTGAAACAAGCTAGGAGGTGACATTTCACTTTTGTTATTTCCATGTGCCTGCACCTAACACAGTAAGACCCGAGTTCGTGCTTGAGATCTCCAAGCATGACTGCAATGTAAATAATGAATTAGCATAACAATCCAGATTGCAGACAGTGCTTTAGGCTCCAGTCAGCTAATATAGCAAATGTGAATTTTTCATAAGAACATAACAATCCTACCAGTGCATAATATCCTTTCTTCACTTTTTTTTGGTGAAAAGGTACGAATATCTACAAATCATTTTCAATCATCATCACTTTCTGAAGGATTTTTTATTACCTCTAGTCATGACTCATAAGAGTGGGAAACAAATTACTCCTGCTCCAAGTATAAACAGTGATGGTTCAAAATGCCTTCAGTTTCTGTCTCCTGAACTGTCTGTGTCTCAATCAATTGGAGGATATCAGAATATATTTACTCTGAAGAGTAACAGATGTTTTCATCTTAAGTTAAATTTAAACTCAACATCAGTCTCCCAGAGAGAAATGAGAAAACACAGGATCTCCTTCAGACTTTTAGATATGCTGAACTAAACCCTACATAAAACAGCTGAGAGCTGAGATTTGGCTATACCTTGCCAGTTTAGCTAAATCCATATCACTGTTGTTGAGAAAGCTTTCCTGTCTGACCATTCAGGACCACTCTGGCAGTCACCCTCTCACCACCTCAGACTTTCACTGCTGTGACCAAAGCTGATTTAGGATTTGCTCTGTATTTAAGGAAGATGCCCCTGAGTCTGAGAATGGTCCAATTTAAGTTTTGAAAGCATGGCAGCTGGGAATTTTGTAGCAAGGGCTATAAGAGCAAAACCATTTGAGCCCTGAAACTGCACAGGAAAAGTTTACTTTCATGCTTCTTGTCTAGTAGTTTTCTACTTCACAGCATTTTTTGAAAGCACCCTACAGTATCCCCTACTGGCAGAGTAACAGGGGCATAAACTGCCAAAGTTCACCTGGACAAGACTTTTTGCTCTAGGACAAATTTTGCATTCCTGGCACAGCACAAACAGAAGCAGCAGCAGGGTGGAGGGTGGGGAAGATGTGGAAGCACAGAGCAAAGCTCCCTGTACTGCATCTCCTGAGCCAGCTGACGAAGCAGTAAATTTAGTGAGGAAAGTCAGACTTTGGAGATCTGTGCTCCAGGCTTTGCTCAGCATTTGGGCCCCAGGTGTAGAATTGCTTCCTCACTTTTCTTCCAGTTCACCTCTGTTCAGCCTGCAATGTCCTCAGGCTGGGGCAGTCTCTCCTGAAGGCCCCTACAAACCAACCCAGTGCTCCTCAAAGTGAGGAAAAGCCTGTTCCTCTTCCCATGTGGGTAAGCCTCCCACTTGGACAAGCCTTGGCTCAGCAAGTGTCCTGACTAACCCAGGAGGCTTTGTCCAAAGTAACAGAATTGAGAAGTTGTGTTGGGACACTTCAGGCACTGAATTTATCCCAAAACCACATTGTGTTTACCTCAACCCTCACAGTGATGGGAGGGACTTTGGAAGAAACAGGTGAGCTCAGGATAACAATACCTGACTCTGAGACTGGTGAGCCTGCCAAAGCTTTGGGCTTTTAAACCATGGAGGAGCCTTGGAGACACAAGGTGTGCCGGGGGCTGATTGGATTCTTCAGTCCTGATGGGGAAAACACATTTTGGGCATAAGCTGGGGGAGCTGCTAGACAGAGCTTTAAACTAGAATCCATGAGGGAAGGGAAGGGAATGCCAGCAGGATAGCAGCAGGCAAACCAAGAGCTGGCACAGCAGTACCTGAGGGGGGAAATGTCAGCAGGCACATTTGCACTGCTCACAGGAGCACGGTGGTCTCAGGGATGTACCTGAAATTCTGCTACACCAACACATGCAGTGTGAGGAAAAAATGGGATGAACTGAAGGCATTGGTCAGTTCCCAGAGCAGTATCCCTGCTATTAGTGAGACTGGGTGGAATGAGTCCCACAGTTGGAGTGCTGGGGTGGAGGGCTAAGGGCTGTTCAGCAGGGATAGGCAGGGCAGGCAAGATGGAAGGATCACTATATAAGGGAGAGGTTTGATTGCACAGCCCTTAAAATTAGTGATGATGTGATAAAGAGGATTAGGAGGGGTGGAAAACAAAGGAAATGTCATGGGTGTCTATCACCAATACCCCAGCCAGGAGAGGTTAACTCACTGATGAGTTATTCCATAGGCAATTGGGAGAAATTTCTGGATCAGAAGCTTTCAGCTTGCCAGGCATCAGCTGGGAATACCAAGCTGCTGCGATGAACAGGTTTTGGAAATTCTTGAAGTTTGTAGGGGATAATATCTTGTCACAAGTACTCTGTGAGCCAGCTAGGAAAGATGACCCCTAGACTTGCTATGTGTGAATAGAGAAGGACTCGTGGAGGATGTGATGGTAGGTGGCTCTCTTGGCCACAATGATCATAAAATGATTAAGTTGAAAATTCTCACTGAAATGAGAAAAAAAGGCCATCAGAGTTGCTACCCTGGACTTCAGGAGATCAAACTTCAGGGTATAAATAAAGAGATGAACTGTAATACTTGCTCCTGGATGACTTTTATGGATAAGAATACCTGGTCTGACCTCACACGAGCCACAGCCTATCCTATGGACCACGATAAATCTCCATGTGTCTAGCAAGACCTCCTGGCTTCTAGTCAGAGCTGTTTACCTGTGGCACACCTCACTATTTATCCTCTCTGCCACCTTCCAGGCAGTGAGCAAGGATAATGTCACACATCTCAGGTAACCAGCACCCAGGACTCAAGTTGCTGGCTGAACACCCACTCATAAATGTCTTGTCCAGATCATTTAGCAAATAAATTAATTCAGCAAACAAACAAGGCAGATTCACACCTGCAGAAGGAACCTGTCTGCCCTGGAATGGGACTAATTGGCCAGTAACATTCTTTCTGAAGCCCACCACTCCAAAACCCACAGAAAAATGCACAGTTGGCTTCATGTTCAAGGCAGGTTGAACATTTTATTCCTAGTGTTGTCTCAATATCACGTGTGCTTCCAAAGCTTTGTAAAAAAAAAAGCTGAAGAATATGTCTGGGAGTTGCTGTGTCTCAGTTCAGCTGGTTTTTGCAAGTGTTTTCTGTGCTAACACCATTAAGAGCAGCTACTGAGACCACACAGTGGTCCTGAATTCACAGCATCCATTGCAGAGCGGGAAATTCAACCTTGCACTGTTTGGGTGACACATCCACACTTCTTCCTTGCAGGAAACAAAACCTAAGCCCACCACCACTTCAAAGCAAGCATGTAGAGCTTTGGGTAGCTGGCAATGCTGAATCACCAGGGCTTTGCAAGGACTACTTCAATTTTTATTTCAGAAATGCTGTGAGCAAGAGGCCAATTTGTGACCTATTCTTCCTTTCATTTCACAAATAACTCCAGCTGCTATTCTGTGCATCAATCTTGTCTGCCTTTTCCACTCTGAAACCTCTTGCAGTGCCTGCCTTCAGTTCCTGGTGCTCTGCAGCTGGGAGCACTCTCACAGACACACAATTTAGGCTGGGGATGGTCTCCATCACTGAAGTAAATCTTGTTTTCAGCATTTCCTCCTGACAACGCCAGGCTGTTGTTAGGAAAGGGATGGCCAAAATTTGGACACAAAACTTCAGAGCAGGGTGATGGAGTGGCTCTTCTACTGTGAGCTCACACCTAGTTTGGCTCCACACTTCGGTGTTTCCAGTGGGAAATAACCAGCTTTGCATTCCAGGTGGAGGGAGCCAGCGAGACCAGGGAGCACAGCTCCCGTTGCAAAGTCCTGACTGCAGTAGGGGATTTGCTCTCATCAGTCACAGCCCGGGCTTCTGTCACTGCAAACTCCTCAAAACATCTACAGGACAGAGCAGAGAGGCACTGGGTGCACACACCATCTTCAGTGGCTTGGAAAACTTCTGTGGCCCTACGCATGGAACGAGGATTTGCAAGGAATTTGGGGATTGACGCGCTCCTGAAAATCTTGTCAGTTCCACTGTGGGATTGGTTACATAATTCAGATAAATGCCAAGCTACCTTCTCTGCATTTTCAGGATTAAATGTTCAGTCACAACAATTTTTTCTGTATTTTTCCTTCAAGCCAATTGTTTCAAGTAAAGAAATCACTCGCTATCAAAGCAAAAAAACCTTATTTTACCGATGAAAGTATCATTTCAATTTTCTATTTGCCAGTTTTCCTTCTTTTATGGCTTTAAAATCTTCCACTTTTTTGGGGAAAACATTTCACACAGCACTAGAAGGAACACTGGTGATTTCCTAACTGCACTTGACCATGCTAGGGTAAGATGAAAATTTTTGTCACAGAAATTGCACTGCTTGTGAGGTGGGCTGGAGATATTCTGTTTTAGATCAAGTATCTGGGAGGACAATGAATAAATAACTGGCAAAGCTTTATTGCAGCCACTGTGCTGCTACAGAAAGTATTGCAGCTCCTTTTGCAATACCAGAGTGCAAAGATATCTGTGAATGGCGCATTCTGGATTTCTTTCAGCATGAAAAGCCAACATTTCTGGTTTGCATAGTCTCCCTGGAGACTCTGTGATGGAAGGGCCCTTCCCAGATGGCATTCCCAAGGGCTCTGGATGTGCTGTGCCTGGCTCTCAGCCACAGGACAAGGGAAGAGCTCGTTGCCATGCAGCTGGGTGAACTCGCCCTTACCTAAAAGAAGTTCTCATGGCAACATGCATTCTGTTTGATGGCAGATGATGAATGCAGCTGTTCTCCTGTAAGGAAATTGGGTTACAGAGCAAATGGCTGAGCTAATGGAACCTCTTCATGGATGGGGTCTGTGTGACATGCTGTGCCCTGGTCAGAGACCAGCTTAGTGCCACACAGGCGAGGGTTCCCAGTGCCTGAAGGGACAGGGCATCATCTCCACCATCCTCTCCTTTACAGTTCAAAATTTAAATTATACCTCAGTTATACTTCCCAGCACCTGAGTGCTTTCTGACTGGGGCAGAATGAAGCAGCACCTCCTGGTGCATAGCAACATCCACATTCCTTGTGGGGACATCAGGATGCTGCAGTCCTGGCTGGCTGCAGGCTCAGCTCTGAGACCTCACCAAGAAACTAACTCTTCTCCTGGAGAGGTTGTCTTCTACCTCCATGCTTTTCATGCTCTGGCAAAGCAAACTCCAAATTAATAGATAAAAATAATGTATTTAAAAAAAAAAAGGTATGACTAATGTTTTCAGGATTTTTTTAAAAGTATCTCTGGAAACCAAGAGAAAGTTGCCTTGGCAACATTGTTTTCTGTTCCTCCTTTGCTCACTGTTTTCTTGTGTGCCTGTTTCTCTAGCTTAGATTTCTGACAGTACACACAACAAATACAGCTCTGGGAAGGAACTCAGCATTCAGCCAAAAAAAGGCCTTTCTTCCTTTTCGTACCACCAGCATGGAACAGTCCCATCTATGATTAACAGCAGTCAATTACAAAAGCTAGTTTATAAATTTTCAATGCTGAAAAGACTTTCTTTTCATTAAAAAAAATGTTCTGAATAGTTTCTGTAGGACAGACAACCCAGATTAGGTAGGAGGGGTAAGCACTGCTCTGAGCCTTTTTTCAACTGAGTATGAGCCCAAAAGGAGCTATTACCTCTATGTAAATGCCAATTTTCATTAAGCAAACAGAAAGTACTGTAGCAGTTATGAGGTAACTGGGATATAATTCAAGCTGACAGCTTTGAAATCTCTTCCCTTTGGTCAGATCTCATTGAATTTGGCAAATGGATTCAAGAGCTGTGAACTTGCAGGTGAACAGGAAGAAAAAAAGTCATTATGTTCTCTTGCTTTCCCCCACCAAAAACTGTACTAAAAAATAAAATAGTGTTTAGAAAGACCAATCATTCCTGTTCAAGTTTCTTGAATTTTCTGTATGTGTCATGAAAAAAATGCTTTAATAATATACAAATGTAAAAAATATAACTTAAATATGACTAGAGTACTCCTTGAAATCCATTCTCTGCATAGTGTTGTCTTCTCCATCACACCTCATGGAATGCATTGACTTCCAGCTAATTCAAAAATTAATGTTTATGGCCATAGCACTGTATTTTTACCACATTTACACAGGTGTTTAAGTTAAAAGGTCCACTTTGTCTTCTTCTCAACAACTCTCTCATCCGTTAAGTTTGCAATCCACTCACCCAGCTAGGGGAGGTGCAGAGGAGCTCCAGGAGGACAAATCTCAGTGTCACAAATGTCGTATCCCTTCCGAGACTTTGGCCAAGCCACCTGAGTTTCACAATACAGAGACAAGCTATTTGCACAAAGCTTAGAGCTGCTCCAAGGCTCTGTGCTAATATGTGACCTGGCAGCTGAAATGTCTTTCAGGTTCATGTCTTTCCAAGACAGGAGATGGATTGCTTTTAACAACTTCAGTGCTTCATCCTTCTCCCCTTGATGTAGCCCATGCTACAGAGTCCAAAAACATTTATTGCTCTCTGTAGTTACTTACCAAGAGGCAACTGACAGCGTGTTGACATAATTTTGCCAGAATTAAAACCTTTAGATTTTCTGAGAAAACACTTAAAACTTTAGTTATTGCTGAGAGATTAACCAGACTGCCAAATATCCCAGGGTTTCATATATCTAAAACTCTATTTTATACAAAGTTTAAGGTGTTGAGTTTCTTTGCCTTGAAATTTTCCAATACCTTCGTATGACCTTGCCTCGGGGAAAGAAAAAGAAACAGAAAGTTAATTCAAAACAGCCTCAGTCAGCACAGATATGTTCATTTCCCTGCTTGCTTTAACACTGACAGGTCTGGCAAAGTTCTCCATCAGAGCAAATAGAGCCATCACAGGATCTTGTTTGTGACTTACTGCAGGAGCTGTTAGGAGCAGATCATCTGGGTGTTTCTGTCCAAAGAGAGAGAGCTGGTGCTCCTCCTGGGATGGACAGCAGCGAGTTGCAGCCTGAGCTGGGGACAGACTGATGGGTGCAGGTCTGGGGCCCAGCTCCCACCTGAGACCAGCAATTGTCTCTCGCATTACTTGGGTCACTCGATGGGAAATTCCCCTCAGAGATAAGCACAGCCCCTCAGGTTAAACTCTGGCAACACTCAGGCCAATGGAAGAGCAATTTGCCTTCCAGAAAGGCAGGATTTTGCAATATCACATGGCGTATCTAGGACAGGTCAAACTAGCAAGACAGGATCTTAGTCAGAGCAGTAACAAGAAAGACCACAGGGATGCACATGCAGGTGTAAAAGAGCAGATGTAAAACACGAGGACAAAAGTGGTGCTGGACAGGAAAAACACACAGAGCCTGATGCCTGGTTTCACATTCACCTTGCTGTGCCTCACCCTCTGACAGCCCCTGGGGGGCACTGGCTTTGACAGCTTTAACAGAGGACCTGCAGCCACAAATCAGCCTCATTTTCCAGACAGTGCAGATGATGACCATCCTGAGAAATGCCTGTGGATCAATAGGCCCTCCCAGCACTCATTGCTCCTCCTGGGGTGCAGATGTTCCATTTCCAACTGGGCTGGTGAGTTACCAGATGATTTGTGCAAGTTGTTACACTCAAGATTTCTACCTCAGCCCCCCCACTGCTCAGATTAATTGGCACTTTTGGAGTTGTTTGCCACGAGAGTTTTGTCTTCCCTGCTTCACCATCAGCACTGCCTTCCTTACACCTTCAAACTGCAGCTCAAGAATCTTCCACAATAGATGGTAAAAACACGTCTTGAGCAATGGTGGTGGTTCAGCTTTCAGTTAACATTCCTCACTGCCCCAAAGCTGGCAGGGAGTCTGCAGAAAGTCTTTGGTCTTTGGAATGAGTCCATGTGTTTTGTTTGTAAAGTATCTGTGGGTACTTCTGTTTGGCTTTGCTAAGCTCAAGGAGTTAGATGTGGATGACTCAGAAGATACCCAGCCCTCTGGGGAACCCTGTGGGTCACAAATGAAACAGGCATAGTGGGACATCAGAAGTGCCTGCCTTGGCACAGTCAAGTATTAAGTGATTTGTGCTGAAAAACTGGGGTTTCAGTTAAGTGGTGTTTTGCAAAAAAAGTCTGGTTTTCAGCTAAACGCATCAAGTCTTCAACCAAAGCCAAAGTCTAATATCTGAAAGCTAAATGAGAGCCAAAAGTTGGTAATAAAACATTGAGACTTGTTTTGGACAGATTGTGCTATGACTTCATTTTAAACCAAGACCTCCTGAATCCCAAGAGGAAGGCAATTTGAATGGCTTATCCACTGAGAGTATAACAAATTGGGATGTTTTATAACTCCCTCAGCAGGTTTTTCTGCTTGAACAGGGCTTCCAGTTCCAGCTGTACCCACTTAGAAACCTTCTGTGAGAAAGCATTGATGGCGTTTTTCACATATTCAAAGGCATCCACATAATCTCCCATGCACTGCTTTGCACCTCCTTCCTCTGAAGGTACAGACAACAAGTCATAGTGAAGACTCACCTTTTCCTCATGAGAAAATCAGCTTTATCACCAGCCTTGTAGAGATCCCTTTTTGCACTTTTACCTCAGGTTCTTTGGCAACTGAGATGCCAACACATCCCAAAGTTTCAAAAAGTGCTCACTGTCATCATCTGCAAGACTGGCAAACCTGTGTGTTCACAAGCAGAACCAGAGTCTGAGGAGAGCTGAGGATCCATCACACTATCATGGATGTTTCCAGAATTAACATCCTGGTTGTTGGAGCCTTTTCCATAAATGTTTCTCATCCTGTTCACCTTCAGGACTCATTAATTCTATTCCTTTAGGAGTGAAATTACAGCAGTACCCAAAAGCACTGAAAAATGCATGTGTATGAAGCACCTTCTCTTTTTCCTATTTCTCCACTGACCCCATAAGCAAAATATTAAACAGAGGCTGTGAAAATGAGATTGGGCTGCTCACTCAAGGAACCAAAAACCATAGCCATCTGAAGGCCACCCTGTACAAATTAGAAGTTGTCATTATGTGTCTCAGCTCAGATCCACTTTCCCTGAAATGTGAACACCCATTCCAATTAATTTCCCAGCTTCTGCAGCAGATGAAAACCCTAAATCAAGGCAAGTGACTCTTAGCTCTTTGTATTGGATGTCTTTGCAGCTTGATGGACCATAGCAAAAACTGGAGTGACTGCAAAATATATCTAGAACAAAAAATAAGCTTTCATGTGATGCGATTTATTATTCGATTTAGGCTGAAAAATTATTTGATAGTTATGCAGTCATTTAGTCATAGCCCTTAGGAACTGAGATAATTTTGAGCCTCTCAAAAGTCACAATTACCTTTTGTAAGTGTAATTTTTCATGCTCCAATATCTGTGCTGATCACTGTGCTATAAAGAGGGCATTTTTGTTGTCCCACTGCTCCTCCTGGAAAAAAACCCTAGGACACTCCAGAGTGACAGAATCCCAGGAAGGGTCAGGTTGGAAGAGATCACCGTGGGTCATCTGGTCCAACCTCCCTGCTCAAGCAGGGTCATCACAGAGTACATGACACAGGATGGTGTCCAAATGGTGCTTGAATAGCTCAGTGAGGGAGACTCCAAACCTCCCTTGGGCAATCTGTCCCAGTGCTCGGGCACTGCACAGGGAAGTTCTTCCCCATGTTCAGGTGGAACAATCATTAAGGCAAAAGTTCCCGTTGGACAGCACTACAGCTGCTGTAGATTAACTTCCAAGACCACATTTTCAACCTTTCTGGCAAAGCAGTTCAAATTTTGTGCTTTCAAATGCTTACACCTTGTTCTGTGAGAACAAGGCCAAAAGGGAGCAAAGGCCTGAATCGATCAAAGAAGGCATTACTTTGCAATGTTTGAAGCATACCCACTTAAACAAAAATCCAGGATCCAGCAGTAAACTTTCTGTATGTTTTACACCAATATTAATCACTAACATTTTTTATCCACTGTCACAGAACTGACTCCAAATTTCACCAAGGAACATCTTGTCTCGATCCTTGGACCCTAAGACTGTACATGCAGAGTGTTCGGTTACATAACTGGGGACTTGGAGCTAAACCTTATTGCCAGTTTTTGGGGCCAACCTTTCTCAAAACATGTCTGAAATTAAATAGCTGCAGAAAAAGAATAAAACCTCCTGGAGGAGGCAACACTCACAACCCTATCTGTCGTGGTGGCCAAGCAGAACAGAAAAACATTGCAAGCTGCAATTTAGTAGTGAGGGAAGAGGCAGAGGAGACTACTACACCCTGAATACCATGAGGAAATCAGAGATGGCAAACTCAAGATAAACCTACTTAATTCAAAATGACACTATGGGGAAAAAAAATTCGTTCAAAGACTAGAGAGGTCTGTTGGGAATTGGGAACAAGTTTGCAAAATTATTTTAAACAATGCGATTTTGTGCTTCTTAAAGGCTTCTCTAAAAGAAGTCGACGCTTTGTTTAATTGGAAATAGGAAACCTACAAAGCTCACCCTAAATATATTTAAAAGCTTTGTAAATGGATTATCTGGGCACAGCAGGCATCATGCTTTTGGTAAATGCAAGATGATATAAGCCTTAGGGAACTTTTGAAGATAGTTCATTCAATAATTCATTCACTTCCCTCTAATACTGTGTTGAAGAAACGTTAAACACTGGCTCTGCTTTAATAAGTGAATGATCACTCAAAATGTGGTTTCCTCATAGGATTAATTCAATTTGCCACCTTCTTCAAAGTAACCCTTTGCAAGGCAGTATCAGTAGCAAGGCTCAGGAGCAAAGGACCGTGCAGGCACCACCAGAAAACTCACTGCCACACCAGCACCAGTTCTTCCTGAGCTACAGATACTGAGCTTGCAGTGCAGATATTGCAGATGGTGACACATTTTCATGTCTTGGCACAACATCTGAGTCTCTCTTCTAGACCTGATTACTTTATACAGGCAGCTTCCTGCATAGGAGGGAAGGCTTTCAAAAATCTTTCAAGGTTTTATTTTAGGAAGCGCTTGAGTGATCCTAGGCAAAATTCAAGGGAATTATATCGGCTGCAGGAAAACAGGAATTTGAGGGCAGGACATGCCATTGTGTTAAGTTTGCAAGTCCCAGCAGAGCCCCTTGAAGAAGACAGCAGAGGAAGGGCAGGCAAGCATCCCATATTCCTGCTCTGGGAAAAGGTGTGATGTGTAAATCAGAGCTGGAAAAGCGTATGTGCAAATGCTCAGCAAAATGCCATAAAAAAGGTAAGACTGATACTTAGTAGATAAAGTATTTCCAGAATACTTCTCAAGTGTGCCAAAAAAAAAAGAAATCCACAACCCAAGCCTAACTTGAGCCCTTTGAAATGACAGGAGGAATTATATAAACCAATTCAGATTATTCAATAATTTGAAAGTAATTTTTTCTTTATGGGGAACAAACTCCAATTTTCAAGCAAATTGGGGAAGTGCTCAATTTTGTGCAGCAAGGCTTAAAATCTGTTTATTTGGGATTAACTGTTTTGGAAAAGTTGTGCTTTTGTTCATTTAGTAGGACTTCTCTCCAACTCCCTGAAATGAACAGAGAAATCACACAGGAAAATAGGGGTGGTGGCTGGTCTTCAGTGAAGGAAACAAAGTGTGAAGGATTTGAGGATGTGGCAGGAGGAATGGCTCCCTAACGTTTGGAGGTTGCTGCTTTCTCACTCTCTGCATAGCATGGTGGCCTTGGCATGGTTCTTCTTTCACTTCCCCATCCCAAACAGAGTATTTCCAGCCTTGCACAGATGACCAGGCCATACCTCCTTTAGCTGCCCAGACATCACATTTTGACTGGGCTGAAGCTTTTTGAAAAACAAGACCCAACCCAAAGGCACCGGAGGCCCTTCCTGAACACATTCAGAAAGAACTGCTGGTGTTTCTGGGTATGCTCTGCCTTAAAATGAATTTACACACCTTGATTGTAAACTGGTATAAATATATTCTTAGGCCTGGAAATCTATTCAGCCAGACTGTGTTCTCATGCCTTTGCCCTCTACCCCCAAATGCTCTTCTGAGGAGCAAGTGGCCTCTTACCACTTTCTGCACAGGCCTATGGACAGTGAATACTCAGTGCTTTAAAGCCTTGGAGCACCTCCTCCATCCTTTGATTCTATGTGACCCTTCGAACACTGCAATGCATTTAGAGATCATAATCTTACATTTTCCCTGTAAAAATAAGATAAAAAATCCTAAGAAGTAAATTAGACAAGCAAAGCTATCACACCTGCTCAGGTAAGTGCATCAAAGTTCCTGAAGACCTCAGTTTCACCAAAAAACTACAGTTTAGTTCAGTCTTCCCTTTCTTTCTGTAGACAGTCCTCAAAACCCTGTAGGCTTTGGGAGGATTTCGAAGGAAAAAGAGTGAAAGAACAGTAAAGCCACATGTTATGTGGCACACATCCCCTGAGATCTGCCCCCAAGCATTTCACAGAATCCCTCCAACAGATGCAACCTCCAACAGATATTAAGAACTATAAACATGTATTGTGGGCTGTTTACAAAGGAACACTTTTGATGTCCAAGTCAAACTTTATGTGAGTGGGTATTTATGGGTACATTTATTTTCCAACATCAGAAAGCTCAATATCACTTCTTTCCTAGGACCTGTTTTAGCTTAGCTTTGACAACTCCGTTATCACTGTAGTTCTGCTGATATCAGCTGAATAAGGTTTCCTGTTAAGGTTGGGGTGTTCTTTATTTGCAGGGTCTGTGGATCATTTGGAAGCAGGAGTACTGCTGTCTTTATACCAGCCATGGATCCTGAGCAACTTTGACCCCAACTTGGGATGTCGTTTATGGAAATTCACGGAATCATTGAGTAGCTTGGCCTCAAGAGTACCAAGTTCAACTCTCTGCTCAAAGCAGGGAAACTTCAAACCAGACTGATTGATCATGCCCTTGTCCAGACAAGTTTTGAAAATATCCAGTGGTTACTATTTTCTTCTCTTCCTGCTTTTCCCCCTTGTTTTGTCTGAATGCAGGGATTTCTCAGGCAATTCCTCACTAATGTAGTGCAACTAAGCAGAACAGGCAGTTAAATCCCAGCCTGTAAATCACTGACCCTGTAAAATGTGCTGATTCATTTGTAATTAGTCACAAAATGCTCCCATTTCTCAATTTCTAGGATTATTTACGATTATCAAAATGGATATTACGGAAAAAATGTCCAATCCAGTTTTCAGTAGAGTAATGGCAATATTCCAAGACAATTTTATATGTGTCAGGTAAGTTTCCAACACTAGAACAAAACCCATGAGTTAAAGAAATTTCCTAATAATTATTGCAATGCCACACAGTTTTTGCTGTGCACTAAGGAAAGCTCCAGGAATTCTCAGTGTCAGGCTACAACTCAACACTCTGGTGAAAAGACACCATTTTCCTGTTAGTTGTGTCTGTGCCTTCCAACACCTGAACTCAGAGGGGTGATCCAAGGATAACAGATTCCAGCACAGTTTGCTTTCCTGAGTTTGGCACAACATTAATCAGAAACATCAGCATTCAAATAAAGTCAATGATTAGAGCTGTTCACACAACAGCAGGAAATCTGATCATTAAGGCCACATTCTCCTGACTCAGTTTCCAATGACAAATCCCAAATACACTGGTCCTACAGTGACTTTTCCTTTTTATCCCAGAGGGAAGAAGTGGAGCTTTGTGGTCTGAATCAAATGAAAGTGCAGCTTTATAGAACCACAGGACCATACAATGGTTTGAGCTGGAAACAACCTTAAAGATCCTCAGGTTCCAACCCCTCTGCCACAGGTAGGGGCATTGTGACTAGACCAGCTTGCTCAAAGCTCTCCAGGGATGGGGCATCCACTGCTGCTCTGGGCAACCTGTGCCAGTGCCTCACCACCCTCACAGTGAAGAATTTTCTTCCCATCATCTAATCTGAACCTGTCCTCTTTCAGCTAAAGCCATTCCCCCTTGTCCTACCGGCCTTTGCCTTTAGTGCAAGCAGATACAACTCAACCTATTCCCTTTTAGCATTAGTCCCTGCTCAGGAATTTTGGCCATGCTCAGATGGTCACTGACCAGCTGTAATCACAGAAAAGGAAACTGTGGACACAGTGAATGACGAGCCAGGAATTGCAGCAGATGCTCCTAGAAACCTGGATGCATCAGGGAAGACAGGCTGTGTAAGTGGTCCTCACTCTTACTGCTTAGAGGTGTAACTCTCACCAGAAGACAGTGGGTACTAATGTGCTCTTTCTTCCACTGGGCTAAATGGAAACAGAAACTGATGCTGTTATTTTGGGGTTTGGGGTTTTTTTGTTCCCCCCACCCAAGCAGCTGGAAACGTCAGACTAACAGATAAATCTACAGTGTCTGGCACCTTCAAAACTACCCGGGATGTCTTGCTGGAGTCAGACAGAGCTGTTGCGAACCCAGTATTTGGTAAAAGGGCGAATTTTGGTGGCCTATGTTGTATTGCTTTTTTCCTAATGTGCACATGACTTTCCTGAGGATTTAGAATTTTAAAAGTGCTCCTATTTCTTGTGTACACCTTTGTCTTCTCTACCATTGACCCAAGCTAGTTCAAATCCTGAAGCACTGCAGCTTCAAACATATGAGGAGATGGAAATCATATGAAATCTTTGTTCCATCATTTGGATAAAGTTGTTAAAATAACCCATACTGGCAAGAAAAATCTCGCAAGTTTATCAAAAGGCATAGATCTGGGAAATACTCCAGCTAGCTCACGAAAGATGTATGCTTGTGCTCAGAGACAGCAGCATGACAAAGCATCAGGTTAAATGTGGTATTTGAGAGAGAAAAAATCTTACAGTGGCAAGACAAAGAAAACACAGCCATTAAACCATCCCTGACAGAGACAGGGCACAGCATCTTTCACCTCCCACTGAACCTTTCACCCGTCAGAGGCAGGAAAACCTCTCTGGCTGGAGAAAGAGCATGGCTTCTACCTTCCACGGGCAACCCAAGGAATCTCGCCCACCGAGCTTCCCTCCAGCAGAGGGGAGTGCAGCCTGTACAGCATGAGCTGTCAGAAACTCCGGGAAAAGGGAAGAGCTTGGCATTTTCACCAAGCCTGTAACGATGATTTCATCTTGCGCAAATATCAGTAAAAAGCACCGTACTCCTTCTCATGTAACTCAGAGCTGCAGGAAAAGTAGGCTGAGGTCAGCTGGCTTTCAGAGGTAGTGAAGTTTGGAAGGAAGCTGGTGATAAACGAGAATATTGCTACAGATCAGCTCCCTGTGCACAAGGATTTGTAAAGAACTGGTCACACATTTTGTTTACAGCTCCAAGTGAACACTGAAGTGCATTTGTAAACTTGTTTTCTAGGTCAGACACACAGTTCAAGCTGAGTCTGACCATTTTGCTTTTCTATAAGGTATCTTCTCTCTATTCTTTCACTTAAACAATTTTTAGTGAGTTTTTATGTGTGAACTGTAATGGACTCACATTTTCCTCTTAGATACTGCTAAGCATGTTCCAGAACATTTTCTCTTCCTTTTAAAAGATACTATGCAGCAAAATATACCTTAACTTCCAGCCTTTTGGTAAAAGCAGGTAAGCTCATTTCTCATAGCACAGCCTTTTGAGGGAGTAATATTCCACATCAATGTGGTTGAGGTCACTGCTAAAAGTTTAGCAGGACAAAAGCCAGACGAGGCTGAAGGAGTCAGGCACACACTTGCATGATTTTTCTTGCAATTTTCATCTCAAAAATTGATCTTCAAAATGCATTTGCTTCAGTATTGAGCTATATTGTCTCGTTATTGCTGTTTCAAGATCACATTTGTCCATATCAATCACCATAATTGCTGTACTGTAAAGAAAGTCTATCAGAATTATGTCTGCAAAGATTTCACAATTCAGTGCTAGAAAGAGCCTGGACCATTAACAAAGTGTAAGAGCAGCCTAAAATCCAAATGTATCTTGGAGTAATTGTCTTTGCCCTTGGGCACATTTCACCTGCTGCCTCCAAAGGGGAAGTGAGGAATCCTTTCCCTTGTGCCAGTGAGACTGTGCTCTCTTTCAAAGCCTTTTTTCTACCTACCACACAGCATCATGCTTTGGTCCTGCCCTGCCCATTTCCTGACCTGGGCTCATCTCTCTGCTTCACTTGCTCAGCAGAGACTGAGTAAATCAGTTTGTTCCCAAGGGAATGCAGTGTCAGCAGATTTAGACACCAGCTGTGGTAACTTTGGTTTCATTTTGCACTGGAGAACTGGCATCTGATCCAGTGCACAAATATGTTTGCCAGACTTTTTCACTGATGAGGGTAAGAGGAATTGATAGCTCTCATAAGAAATACATGTCAGAAAGGCAAGGATGTTATTAATATGGAAAAAGTAGTAAAAGTAAGAAGCCATATGGAAGAGTTACCAGGCAGAAATCAGTCCATCAAATGAAAAGCAGAAACAGCACAATTTGTTCCTCTATCCTCAGGCACAGGACTTGAGAGTAAATTACTGTACCATGAAGATAAGAGATATTTAGTTATTATAAAAGTGTTTAACGTTTTTTATATCCAGAGCATCTTTTAAGTAGAATTTCTAATACATCTTATAGAAATGGGTGCTATGGTCCTTGGCGTCTCTCCCAGTTCAAAGAACGAACAAAAAAGGCCCCAGAAATGAATCTGCAAGTCTATCCTTCACTAAGTCACCACCTCCTGTGTGTATTTTTGATTTTTTTAAAAAAAAATTATTTTGTCAGGTGACTACACCTGTTTTCACCACACCACCAAGGTGATATTATTCCCAGATTATCAAATGAAAGCTGTAATAGGCATTTGGCTCCAGAGAATGAAAAAGGGATTAGGGATTTCCTTTCAGGCTAACAGAGGAAAAACACATTTGAAGTGGCATGGGCTCACATGCCTTGTCTCCTCTTATTTGATCTCTGCCTGTGCTACTTTGATTCATTCTCTTTTCTCAAGCCATCCTAACCTCCATCTCAACTAGCCTGGGTAAGCCAGTCTCTTCCTCTACTTATATGCCCTTTTCCCAGCTCTCTCTCCTCATCTTCACCTCAAAGCCAGACTCTCTCTTTGCTTCCCACCAAAATCCTCTACCCATCTTTTCCCAGCCTATGCCCCCATCTGTATCCCCACCCTGTGCAGTACAGTCTCCCTTTCCCTGGGGGTCTGCAGGGAATTTGTTACCCCTCCCTCCAACACCGAAGCTCATGATCAGTGAAAGGCTGTGCTACCTGTCCCCCTAACCTGGCTTGTACCCAGAAACACCACCTTTGAAAAGTCTGGTAAATATGGAAAGGCAAAATTGTCCCTGTCAGGCAAAGGGATAAAATAAACACCCTTTCCACCAAATGGGCAAACAGCAAACAGGTTTGCTTTGCAAGTGAAGCAGTTCATAAAACAGATCAAAGCACTCCCCGAATCTCAGCAATAGTACGGATCATTTCCGAGTAACACATCCCGTGGAGAGAGCTCTTTGCAGGGGCTGCACCAGCCAAAACAGGATTAGCAAGTGGTAGAAATAAAAAGAAATTTTCACACTTTCACTCTAGCAGTGAAAGCAGTCACTGCTAGAGTAACTCAAAATGTGCAAAGTGCTTTCACTATAAAAGATACCCAGGCTGAGGGAAAAAAATATATGGGATGGGATCCCATGCCACCAAAATGCTACCACTTCTGAGAACAAGCACTGAAACTGTTAAAACACGTTTCACATTCTTGTTCCAAGTCATTCAGGGGTACGTGGAAAATGCTGACTGCAAGGCACCTTGTACTTGGGCTCTGGAGATTATGTAGAACAGAATAGATTTATTGTCTCAAATGTACTGCAGAATCTGACTGTCACCTGTCCTGGTATGCTACGCTGTTGTTATCCTTTGGAGGGATCCAACCCAAACAGAGTTCTCCATACTTATTTCTGTAAATTCATACAGTGACACAGCCTGAAAACTCAGTGGCATGGAGGAAAACACACAGGGCAAAAAGTTATTCTTCCAGCAGATACATAGACCAGACACAGCCATTATATCTCTGTCTGCATTTTGTGTGATCACATGGTGGGGACAAATTCCAGGGGAGACACACAAACACCTCTTCCTTGACATATTTGCCCAGCACATTGCTCAGAGTGCAGGCCATAGGAGTTATTAACCTATTAGACAACCTCTGACAGATCAGCTCTGCAAGAGTTTTCTAACTATGTTTTTAAGCTTTCTCTCATTTAGATCTTTAGTTTGTGCAGCATCCTCTGGCAGGGAGCACCACAGCTCCACTATGCAACAAAGGATCCATGCAAGAGGCTCTTTTCTTCAGTCTCTTTTGATATAGCTTTAAAATCTTTGAAGGTTTTTCAGTGATGAGAAGCAACAGCTACTGTTTTTTATTCATGAAGGACCTGAACACAGCCCTTTCAGTTGTTTTCTTTCCACTCAGATTTAAACTCTTCTTAAAGAGCATTCACCCATACCTTGGTTCCCAGATCCCTTCTTCCTGCCCCTGCACGGCTTCCATGGAATTCTCTGAGTCAGAGTGCCCACAGCTTCAGGCCATGTGCAAGTCTGAGGCACACGTGGGGTTTATGCAGCAGTATAACCATGTCTTCTGGTTTTTCCCTGGATATCTTTCCTAATAGCTACTCACATCCCATTTTCAATTTTGACCATGCTGAGCTGCAAATCGATGTTTTCACAATGATTTACAGAGTCTCACAAATCATCAGATCCTCTTTGTAATTGGTACATGATAATTTAGAGACAAACAGCACATATGCATATTGAAGGCTCCCCTGCATGCACAGATATAATTTTGCAGTTAAACAAAATTAATTTTATTGACAAGTTCATTTTTTCTGAAGCTCCTAAGTTAATTTAGACCATCCAGAACAAGTCTCAGCAGCAAACTTGGACATATTCTCCTAGATCCTGTGTAGGAGATTCCACAGGCAAGTTCTCTCCATGGAGGAAATGAGCATTTATTCTTCCTTTACCTTTTAAAACATTTGTTAATATGCTTTCCTACACAGCTCCATTTCTTATTTTTAGGTCCCCTCTAATTCTTTTCTTTCTCATGATTTCTTATGAAGGTGCTTGGCAGATCTAATCTCCTGCACCACCATCAAGCTTGCAGAACATTTCTGAGGACTCTGCAGCCTTTAGAGATTTATTCACCAGCCTAATGTAACTCCATCTAATTTTTCTACCTCTTTACCATGCAGCACGGATGCCAATTTAACAACCTGACAATCATTAAGGTCTTTCAGAACACTGCTCAAGTTACTAGTTATTCAAGTTTTCTTCTTAGGTAGGACATGAAAGATCTCATCAGTTTAATCAATGAAAGCTTCTGTCACCCAGCATCTGCCCTTCCCTGCCCCCACAAGGAAGGGAAAATTTAAAAACCCCTCAAAAAAAAAAAAAA